>JACYFF010031958.1:37586702-37641742 GCA_017589665.1 Selenicereus undatus | reverse complement strand
ATCGAAAGTGAGTGAGTGTGTCCTAGTCGTGTGGACTTTGGACGTGTTCAATCTGGTGAGATTTGGACGTGGTGTAACCTGTCTTAGAGAAGGAGGTTACGTGGTTGCAAGTTGTAACAAGATGTGTTACATTTGTAACGAGTTAAGCCCGGTTTAGTGAAGTGGTTAAATCCTACATGAGGTAGGTCGTGGTTTTTCACACCTCAGTTGGGCTAGAGGTGTTTTCCACGTAAAAATTGTGTGTGCTTTATTTTCCGCATTTATCTTGGTGATTTTCACATTTGCAATATTTGAGAACACCCTCTGCAAACAAGTCACAAGGGTGTTTGTTATTCACAACGCGAAAATCAGACACCACAATTCAGCCCCCCTCTTGTGGTAGAATACTCACGGACTTAACACACCCCTTTTTCAAGAATCACACCAAATCATTTTTTTCAAGTTAGAGAACACATCCAAGATTCATTTTGCATCAAAATATAATCAAATAACATGCTTGATGCAAAAAATAATCCAAACCATGCATTAATTGCTAAAACCTTGGCTTGTAACCAACTTACTTCCTTTTCATCTCATCCAAAATTCCCAAAAATACCCTCATAAACGTTATTGGAGGTTAAAACCACTAAATCAAATACGAAACATTCCAAGAAAAACATGCTTCCAACCTTAAGCTTGCATGATCGTGAATAACCCTAAATCCTAGCATGCCCCAAACTTAATCAACAATTAAAAACATCAAAATAACTCTTGTTTCCATCCAAAGAACATGATCAAAACTCAAATCACATTAATAAAAATCAAAATGAAAATGATCTAGAGAGATCAAGTTAAGATCACTCACTTGGAGCTTGAAAAAGAGAGGGATGGAGGTGATGTTTGGTGGTTTTGAGGATTGAGGATGGTGGTACTAGGGTGTCTTGGTGGTAGAAGGGAGACAAGGGTTGGTAGCAGGCCTGTCAGAAAACACTAGGAAACGCGGTAGCAGCTGGGGGGTGCCCGAATAGGTAGAGAAAGAGGAGAGAAGATGTGGTTCGGGTTTGATTGGAATTTTTTTTTGTGACTCATCTAGATTGCTTGGCTTATATTCATCCCTCCAAAAAGTGGATTTTAGCTAATTATGATTAGGTATAAATCTAAGAGAATTAGCTAAATCAAAGGCATAAACTTGTTGGGCCTATAATTGGGCTTATGTGGTTTGGGCCCGAGAAGAAAAGTAAACCGTACGCGATTGAATTTTCGTAGTTCAAATTTTTTTTTTTGGTGAGGTTATAGAAATAATAATAATAGTAATAATTTCTTAAACCATAATTATTAGGGCTTAATATCGATTCCCTGAAATTTTTCAATAACAAAAACCCGAATTCTAAAGCGAGGGCCCAAATGAAAATTTTGTTTTCCACCAAGATGATTAAATGCGATAAATAAATATGAGAAAATCATTAACATGAGGTAATGAAATAAATAAACATGATTTAGCGTTGGGCTATTACATTTTATGGCTTATGAAGGAAAAACGGGCCCTTAGAGAAGAGACAATCAACATTTCTTAGTAAGTTTGTTATCAACAAGTTCTAAGAGACAAACCTACAACTCCACGGATGAAATGAGCTTCACAACGACCACCATCACTATGAAAAAGCCGATGGGACTGACATGAGAGCTACACTAATGGTTGACATGTTAGCCTAAGCAGAAAACCGATTTGAGGCTATACTCAATGAGCAACAGAAGCTCATAAATGACCTCACCATAAGACAACATCAACATGAGTCTGAGAATGAAAGAAAGGATGATGTGCACTCCATCCACTCAGTTCATGAGAGAAATACATCACCAATGAATAACAGGATCAACACATTAGAGCAGCTTTTAAGGAACTTTTAATTATTTATAAATTAATACATAGACAACCTATGTTAAAGGGGAAGTTGTCCGTCAAATTTTCCATTATGAAAAGTTGAAGTTCACCAGCTGGCTTAATCCTTCATCCCACTTGAGGGATTTTGTTAACATCATTAGCCCAAAGTGCATAGACAATGCCCTTTTTGTTAAGTATTTTTTTGGAGAACATCTTTTTCCTCAAGTATTTTCTCTCACTTTATGAGAAATGGTATTGTTTCAATTCTCTTGACCCACAAAAGGTTGACACTTGGGATGAAATAACCAAAGAATGCTTATCATAATATTCCTATAATGCAAAATTGCCTTCGACACTTCGTGATTTAGCATTTTTAAAATAAGAGGAAAGAGAAAAGCTTCCTAGATTTTCTAGCTTGATGGAGGGCAAAGGCTTGTTTAGTCTTGAATCATCTGGAAGAAAGAGCAAGTTAACGTGATCTTAAAATTTTGAGGCCAACTTATAATAATTACGTTAAATTCTAGCATCTAAGCATGTTCCTGCAATTTGATGGCCCTAAGATGTTTGCACAGGAGGAAACACAAAAGAGCCTAAAGGACCATTACCAAGGCAATAAATGTTGTTCCAAAGACATGAAAGCAATACCACCTCCAATACCAAAACAATTAATAAGGTTGGTAGAAACTTCAAAATCTCGTTGCAATGATTGAGTCTTCACCTCTCTTAGAATGAAGACCAGTGAAGCTTTTAGAAGACTTGAAAATGAAGGACTCTTTAAGCCCATTGAGCCTACGCTTGCTGTGCCTGAAGGAAAAAAGAAATGGTACGTATGACATCAATGCCTACTGCAATTACCACCATGGAAAATTGCATTAAACTGGTTAATTCTTACTGTTGAACATACAATATGATAGACAATGAAACCTTGCCTATCCCAAATATGGCAAAACCTGATAATCGACCCAAATTTTTAAGTTCTGTACTTGCACTCTCCACTGAGGAAGAGGAACTTGACCCATCCACTCTCATCACGGATGAAGTTAATGAAGTATAAGGAGATGACACAGAAGATATATAGCCAACCCCTTTTAACCTATTAAAATTGCCTAAGAACAATGGAATAAAGAATAAGAACTCCAACATCTCCTTCACAGCGGAAAATGTTATGTACTCCGACACATGACCTAAGAAGGTGATGGACCAAGTCTAACTGTAACACAAGAACCGCAAGAGGGCCATGTCCTCACCTTGTTAAAGAAGACTAAGGCCGATATAACCATATGGAAGCTCCTGGTTTCCACAATCAATCATCGAGAGGCACTTCTAAAAGCCCCCTCGGCCATAACTTTCAATGATATAAACCTCCCACCTGAGGGAATAAAATAAAATAAGGCCCTATATCTCACCATAACTTGGAAAACAACTTCATAACCATAACATTACTTGACAATAGGTCATCAGTCAACATATATTGGCTTAGAACGACAAGAAAAGTAGGCATAACCAAAGAGGATATGACCCTTTCAACTCAAGACCTATGATGTTATGGTAGTACCATATGATAGTCTTAGGAACTATCGCCTTTTACATAGTTGTTTGGGGGGGGGGGGCGATAGAAAGGAAAATAACCTTCCAAATCATGGATATTCAAGCTACTTTCAACCTTTTGCTTGGTTGCCAATGACTAGATCACCATGAGGCAGTACCTTCCATTGTCCATTAGATGGTTAAAATGATTGTACAAGGGGCTATCATAACCTAAATGTCGATCCAATGATCATAACAGTCAAAAAGAAAGCTCTAAATTTTGAAGTAGAACTAGACAGTGATGACATAGAAATCTAGGGCTTTGTAGTTGATGCATGTGTTGTTATTGAATCAAAAGATAAAGTCCTATTTGACTTTGACAGTTGCACAGACAAGAAATTTAATGCCATGATAAGAGACATGGGCTACCTACCTGGCTCTAAATTAGGGAAGAAATAAGGAACTCCCACTCCTCTTCAAAGGGTGAACACCTTTGCTTATCTCTTTGGCTTAATACACAAGCCTTCTTCTCAAAAGCTTCATTCGAATATTTGAGAGGAGAAACTCAAAAGGTGTCAGCAAGATAAATAGACTCATGCATATAGTATGCCTCGTTATCCTCACCTCACAATGGGACTTTCATAAAAGAGTGGAGGACACAACATATTATGGATTTCCCGAGCTGAAATATGTTTCACAGTTGAAAGAGGTATTTCCAGGATTTGAAATCTTCCATAATTGTACTTTCTCGGAAGAAGAGGTGTATTTCACTAAAAGTACCCCGGCCAAAATAGATATGACTTATGAGGCCTGTCAAAATCACTTTGGGGTGCTATTTAGAGTAGATAAGAGAAAGTACGAGGATCTAGAATGGGTGCTACCAGTGACCAATAAAGACTTTGAGCCTATAGAGATGATCACTAATGAAGTCAAACGAAAGTGCGCAGAGATGATATGGACCACAAGCAATAGGGGGAAGAGGGTCAAGCTAGCTATTAGAGAGCTCGAGGGTCTCACTGCGAAGCTAAGTAAAAATTTCGGTTTCAAGGCAAAATCTTTTCTAATGTTTGAAGGAAAGTCTCCATTTTCTTCTGATTTGATTTACGATGAAATGAACCACTCATTCACAATTTCAATGAAATGGGTCTTTTCAAGTATGATTCTTGTGCTTGCACCAATGAAAATTTGATCCCCTAAAACGCTTAATAAATAATAAATAACATGGTAATAAAACTGATATCCTTGCGGAAATAAAAACAGCAAATGATGGAACAAATGAAGAACCAAATGAACTCAATTTGGGTTTGCCTTTGATTCCTAAGGAGAAGAAGCAATTACTCACCTTGTAAAAGAATTTAAGGACATCTTTGCGTGGTCCTACAAATACATACCTAGGATAGATCGTGAGATGGCTAAGCTTAAATCTCACTATATCCATATATAATGCCTGTAAAACGGGAACTTCGTTAGATGAAATTCGAATAAGCCTTGAGGATAAAAGATGAAATACCAAAATAGTTAGATACTGGCTTCCTAAGGGTCTTCAAGTATGCTGAATGGGTAGTCAATATTGTCCTAGTGCCTAAAAAGGATGGATGGGTCTACATCTGTGTGGATATCTACGGTTTAAACAATGCAAGTCTGAATGATGACTTTACCTTACCCCTTATCACCTCATTTATAGACATCACAATGGAGCATTGCCTAATGTCATTTATGGATGGCTAAGTTGGTTATTAAAAATAAAAATGGCCGAGGAAGGTCAAGAAAAGTAGGGTACTTTCTGGTGCAACGTCATGATTTTTTCGCTTAGTAAATATCAGGGCCACCTATCAAAGAATGACCCAGACTTTTCCGTATTACATGAATCACGAAAAGATGGAAGTCTATGTAGACGAAATGATCGGAAAATCAAAAAGTAGAGAAGGGCATGTGCCTTCCCTCAGGAAATTCCTTAACGGGCTATGAAAATATTGCATGCGCTTGAACATTTGGAAATGTACCATTGGGGTCACATCGAGAAAGCTTTTACGGTACACAGTTGGATTAAGAGGAGTAGAGCTCATCCATTTAAGATTAAGGCCATAGCCAAAATGTCGCCTCCTAGGACATGAAAAGAAACATGACATTTCCTAGGGCATGTGCAATTCATTAACCATTTCATCTGAAAACTGACTTTGACTTGTGAGCTAATTCCTAACAAATTGAGGAAAAAGCTCCCAAAAAGAATGGGATGAACCACTGTTAAAAGGCTTTCAGATAGTGAAGAGTATTTAGCAAACTCTCCAGTCCTATAATCACGAAAAGAAGACCTCTAATTGCTGCTTTAATTGACAACAATGGATGCATCTTGTGGATCAACCAACCCTTTATGTGAGTATCTGATGATGGATGGTTGTGCTTTTAGAGTTCAACATGAAATTCCAAGCACCCAAGTCCGTAAAAGTAATGGTAGGTTAACTTCCCTATAAACTAAGAGGAAGAAAATTATGATCTTCTTGAGGAAGACTTCCTTTTACTCAAAGACGAAACATGGAAAACATAATTTGACGATGCATCTAACCCAAGAGTCATAGGCTTGACATCTTATTAGTATCACCTAAAGGGTCACACATTCTAATCTCAGCTAAATTAGTCTTTAGGGTCAAAAATAATGCGAATGAATATCGGGCTTGTATCATAGGAATGTAAGACACCTGAGCTCCAAAATCAAGTCCTTAAGAGCATATAAGGACTCAAGCCTAAAATATTGTTAGATCAGTGGGCAGTGGAAAGTAAAAACCTGAAACTTGATGCTTTATCAAGCTCAAGTAGAAAACATAACATCTCATTTTGAATGAACTAATGTTCATTTATCTCCCGAGAGGAAAAAATCAATTTACAGATGTACTCGCAAAACTGGCGTTTGTTATTGCCATACTAGATAAAGAGCCTGAACTGACTATCACCAATGATAAGAGAGGAGAGAAAGCCTATTGCTTGGAAATAAAGGAGGATAATTAAAAAACACCCCTATAGTATATTGGCATACTAAATTACCACCAACATGGGAAGTATCCTCTTGATTTCTTGAAACAAGCTTAGAGATCACTTTGTTGAGCAACTTCTCAATTCAAGGAGAACAACATACTCTATAAGAAAGCCATCTGCAGTGTCAATTTGTGAACTGCAAATGAAGAGGTGGCAAAAGCACTTACTGTGGAGATCGATGAGACTGTAGTACCCATATGTATGGGGGCCTGCTATCCAAGAAGATACAAACGAGTTGAAGGTGCTAAAAATACCAATGGTATGCCAGTGCTCAACACATGACTCCATCATAGTTGCATGCGCTTACTTCTCCGTGGTGACTTTCCATTTGATATTGATATTGTAGGTCACATCATGCTAAAATGCCAACAATCTCGAGTGCATTATGATGGCAATCAATTATTGCACCAAGAGGTCAAACCAGCATCTCATATAACCCTTAACTCTAAGTAGGTCGCATATTTCATCATAAAAAACATTATTTATAGGTATAGAGTACCCCATGAGCTAATAATGAGCAATTATATAGGTCTCACTTCAAGGATGAGACTTAAAACTGCACTAACTAGTATAAGATTCGACACTAACAATCCACTACCTATAGATGCAAGCAGACACTGTAGAAGCAGCTAATAAAACCATTTTAAGAAAAGATACGAAGAATTAGTTAGGATTATTGTTGGGTGTTACCTTATTAGCACTACAAATATAATCCTTTGTATCTTTTTTGGAGAGGCATTTTCAGAAGCCTTTCCCCACCTAGAGAAAACTCTACCCTTATCTATCTTCACATAAAAAAAATCTCTTTAAAAACTTGGTAGTGTAGACGCCTAAAAACTGACGTCTTATTTTAATTGCCCAATGATGAAAACAATACCCTAACTTATGAACTTGGGGACCTAGCAAAGTGATTGTTAAAATAGAGTCCGTAATAACAAAAAGATGACAAAAGGAACCATGGAAGGAACTGGTCCAATGGGCCTGAGCAGAGCCCTAGAGCCCTGCTGTTCACTTAATGAGGAACCCAATCGGTTTCTCTATTTTCCTACATTATGAGGCTGTGTTTAAACTAGTCTGATTACTTAGCTAATTTGTTCAACATGCCTAGTGAGTTAGACTCCTAGCCGAACTAGTTCACTCATTTAGATTAACCTTAAAGAAACTAGGATTAGGTTTCCTTTCTCTAAGCTAATTCAGACTATCCCCTTAACTACCATAAAAAGGTGCTACCCTAGGGTGTAGAGGCATTAGTTCAGCATAAACTAGACACTGGAAATTATCATTTAGTTTCCAGCAGTGACAATATTGAAAAATCACAAGAGATTTTTTGGTATAATAGTATTAAAAATTAAAGAGGCAAATTTTGAGAGAAACACTTTAAAAACGTTTGAGACAAAATTGAGAGTAAACATTAAGGGTGAGATTAGTCTACTTGAAAACAAATGTCACTCTGCTGAGTTCCCAGGTGAATCAGATGGGTCATCCTAAGGATAAAATTCCAATCTTTCCCTCACACTTTCTATTTGTTTTCTTTCTCTTTTGCTTATTAAATTGCGGATTTTATAAAGGTGTAATATTTAATTAGCCAAGCCCCCACCCGTTGTAATTACTTACTTTATTTTAAATTTTTCTAGGCTAGTATTGTATCTTTGATTTGCATTATTTGATGTGATTGATGCTAATATGCTGCATGAGTCTATGATGGTGTAACTAAGATCTAATTTTTCATATTGAATAGTAGAGGCTATTAGTGATGACGGGTGGTGATTTGATGTAGCCCATCATATCAACATACCATCACACTCGAATCTGGATCCTCAGTTTGAGCCTATGGAGTTAAGATGACCCCTGTACCAAGGATGTCTCGAGGGTCAAACATCACTTTGAAGTGAATCAGCTATTCCTTTCGATGTCCCATTTGGTTATTCCTATCAGTTTATGATTTGCTTTAAAAAGTAGACTTGGCTTGCAAATTTTCCTAAAATTCACTGGCAACTCTATTAGCTAAACTTCATTACCTTTTTCAATTTTTCTTTTATTTTCCTTTACTTCATCATTATGGATTGGAGAAGCTACTGGTTCGAGATCTCGATGGTGACATTTTGTTGAGCATAATCTTGGGCTCACCTCTGGCCTAGGAACCTAGATAGGTTCCTGGATCAAGCATGTTGCCTTGATTCTTATGCCAAGAAGCCATTAACTGCCAAGATCCACCCAGGAGGACTAGACTTGGCTCTAGCCCAAGACTCTAATGAGGTTCTTAGATCAGGGTCGAGGCCTAGTTCTTTAATGGGCTATGAAAATATAACATATGCTTGAACATCTGGAAATGTATCATTGGGGTCACATCGAGAAAGCTTTCAGTATACATAGTCAGATTAAAAGGAGTTGATTTAGGATTAAGGCCATAACCGCAATGTCGAATCCTAGGATACGAAAAGAAAGATGACATTTCTTCGGGCATTTGCAATTCATTAATTATATCATCTAAACACTGACTGTGACTTGTGTGCTAATTCCTAAGAAATTGAGGAAAAAACTCCCAAATAGAATGGGGTAACCCGTTGTAGAAAGGCTTTTGACACAATGAATGAGCATTTAGCAAACTCTCCTGTCCCATAATCACGAAAATGAGATTTGCCATTGCTGCTTTGCTTCACAACAACGAATGCATCTTGTGGATCAACCCATCATTTATGGGAGTATCTCATGATGGATGGTTGTGCTTTCAAAATTCAATATGAAATTCTAGACACAAAAGCCCGTGAAAGTGATGGTAGGTTAACTTCCTCATAAACAAAGAGGAAGAAAACTGTGATTTTCTCAATGAAGACTTCCTTTTAGTCGAAGATGAAACATGGAAAACATATTTTGATTATGCATCTAACCCAAGTGTTATAGGCTTGACATCTTGTCAGCATCATCTAAAGGGTCACACATTCTAATCTAAGCTAAATTAGCCTTTAGGGTCAAAAATAACATGAGTGAATTTTGGGCTTCTATGATAGGAATGTAAGACACCCGAGCTCTCAAAATCAAGTTCTCAAGAGTATGTGAAGACTCAAGTCTAATAGTATGTCTAGATCACTGGGTAGTGGAAAATAAAAAGCTCAAACTTGATGCTTTATCAAGCTCAAGTAGAATACATAACATCCGATTTCGAATGAACTAAGGTTTGTTGATCTCTCGATAGAAGAAAATCAATTTGCAGATGCACTAGCAAAAATGTCGACTATTATCCCCACACTAGATAAAGAGTCTAAAATGACTATCACCAATGATAAGAGCGACGAGCAAGCCTATTGCTTGGAAATAAAGGGGGATGATGAAAAAACACCCCTATCATATATTGACATACTAAATTACCACTAACAAGGGAAGTATCTTCTTGGTTTCCTGAAATGAGCTTAAAAAGCACTTCATTGAATAACTTCTCAATTCATAGAGAACAACATATTCTATAAGAAAGCCATCTACAGTGTCAATTTGCGAAATGTATACGAAAAAGTCATAAATCCCCTAATCGAGGAGATCAGTGGAGGAAACTGTAGTACCTATATGAATGGGACCCTACTATCTAAGAAAAGATAAACGAGTTAAAGGTGCTAAAAATATCAATGATATGCCAGTGTTCAACCCACAACTCCATCACAGCTGTATGTTCTCGCTGGTGATTTTGCATTTGATGTTGATATCATAGGTCAAATCCTGCAAAAAGGGCCGATAGTCATGAATACATTCTGGTGGCATTCAACTACTTCATCAAGTGGTCAAACCAGTCTCTCATATGACCCTTACCTCTAAGCAGGTCGCATATTTCGTCGTAAAAAACATTATTTGCAAGTATGGAGTACCCTATGAGCTAATAATAAGCAATTATATGGGTTTCCCGTCAAGGATGAGACTCAAAACTACTCGACTAGTGTAAGATTCAATATTGACAATGCACTACCTATAGACCCAAATAAACAATGTAGGAGTAGCTAATAAAAACATTTTAAGAAAAGATACGAAGAGTTAGTTAGGATTACTAGTGGGTGTTACCTTATTAGCAGTACAAATAGAGACCTTCATTTCTGATTTGAAGAGGCTTTTTGGGAAACCTTTTACCACCTAGAGAAAACTCTACCCTTATCTTGCTCCAATAAAAAATTTCTTTAAAAACTTGATAGTGTAGATGCCTAGCAAGTGACATCCTATTTTAATTGCCCAATGATGAAAACAATGCCCTGACTTATGAAGTTGAGGGCCCTGTAAAGTGATCATTAAAATAGAGTACACAATAATAAAAGATAACAAAAGGAAGCACGGAGGGAGTTGGCCCAGCAGCCTTGAGCCGAGCCCGGGTTCACCTAACGGGGAACCCAGACGATTTCCCTATTTTCCTACATTCTGAGGTTGTGTTTAAACTAGTCCGATTACTAAGCTGATTTTTTCACATGCCCAGCGAGTTAAAGTCCTAACTAAATTAGTTCACTTGTTTAGATTAACCCCAAAGGAACTAGGATTGGGTTTTCTTTTTCTAAACTAATTCAGACAATCCCCTCAACCACCATAAAAAGAGGCTGCCCCAAGGTGTAGAGGCATCAGTTCGGCAACAACTAGACAATATAAATAATCATTCCGTTTCCATCAGTGAGAGTATTGAAAAATCAAGAGAGATTTTCTGGTAGAATAATACTAGAAATTAAACAGGCAAACTTCTAAGAGAAACACTTTCAAAAACTTTTGAAAGAAAATTGAGAGTGAACTTTAAGAGCGAGATTAGTTGACTTGAAAAAAGATTTCACTATGCTAGGTTCCCATGTGAATCAGGTGGGTCATATGAGGATAAAAATCTAATCTTTCCCTCTCTCTTTCTATTTATTTTCTTTCTCTTTTGCCTATTGGACTACAGATTTTATAAAGATGTAATATTTAATTAGCCTAGCCCCCACCCACAGTAGTTACTCACTTTATTTGAAATTTTTCGGACTAGTATTGTGTCTTTGATTACATTATTTTATGTGATTGAGGCTAATATGCTGCGTGACAGTGTGATAGTGTAACTAAGATCTAATTTTTCATATTGAATAGTAGAGGCTGTCAGTGATGATGGGCGGTGATTTGATGCACCCCATCATGTCAACATACCATCACCGCGAATCTGGATCTAAAGTTTGAGCCTGTGGAGTTAAGATGATCCCCACACCAGGGACTTCTCAAGGGTCGAAAATCGTTTTGAAGTGAGTCAGCTATTCCTTTCAGTGTTCCTTTTAGTTATTCCTATCGGTTTATGATTCTCTTCAAAAAGTAGACTTAGTATGCAAATTTTCTTAATATTAACTTGCAACTCTATTAGTTGAACTTCATTGCCTGTTTTATTTTTCTTTTAGTTTCCTTTTGCTTCATAGTTATGGATTGTGCAAGCTGCTGGTTCAAGATCTTGAGGGTGACATTGTGTTAAGCACAATCTAGGACTCAGCTCTAGCCTAAGAACCCGGATAGGTTCATGGATCAGGCCTGTTGCCCTGATTCATATGCTAGGAAGACATTGCTGCCAAGATCGATCTAGGAGGACTAGACCTAACTCTGGCCCAGGAATCCAATTGAGTTCCTAGATCAGGGTTGAGGGCTAGTTCATTAACGAGCTACAAAAATATAGCATACACTTGAACATCTGAAAATGTACCATTGGGGTCACATCGTGAAAGCTTTTAGGATACGTAGTCAGATTAAGAGGAATTGAGCTAATCGATTTAAGATTAAGGCCATAACCGAAACTTCACCTCCTAGGACATGAAAAGAAGCATTACGTTTCATCAGGCCTATGCAATTCATTAATTATTTCATCTAAAAACTGACTATGGCTTGTGTGCTAATTCCTAAGAAATTGAGGACAAAACTCTCAAAGCGAATGGGATGACCCCTTGTGAAAAGGCTTTTGACATAGTGAAAAAGAATTTAGCAAACTCTTCAGTCCTACAATCACGAAAAGAAGATCTATCATTGCTACTTTGCTTGACAACAATGAATGCATCTTGTGGATCAACCCATCCTTTATGGGAGTATCTCATGATGGATGGTTGTGCTCTCAGAATTCAATATGAAATTCCAGACACAAAAGTCCGTAAAAGTGATGGTAGGTTAACTTCCCCATAAACTAAAAGGGAGAATATTATGATGTTCTCGATCAAGACTTCCTTTTATTCAAAGATGAAACAGGGAAAACATACTTTGATGATGTATTTAGCCCAAGAGTTATGGGCTTGACATCTTATTACTATCACCTAAACGGTCACACATTCTAATATAAGCCAAATTAGTCTTTAGGGACAAAAATAATGTGACTTTATATTGGGCTTGTATCATAGGAATGTAGGACACCCAAGCTCTCAAAATGAAGTCCTAAAGAGCATATGAAGACTCAGGCCTAATAATATGGCTAGATCACTGGGCAGTGGAAAGTAAAAAGCTAAAGCTTGATGCTTTGTCAAGCTCAAGTAGAAAACCTAACATCTTATTTCGAATGCGAGAGACGAAAATCAATTTACAGATGCACTAACAAAACTAATGTCTCTTATCACCATACTAGTTAAAGAGTTTAAACTGACTATCACCGATGACAGAGGAGGCGAGCAAGTCTATTGCTTGGAAATAAATGAGGAAGATTAAAAAACACCCCTGTAGTATATTGAGATGCTGAATTGCCACCTGCAAGGGAAGTATCCTCCGGACTTCTCGAAACGAGCTTAAAGAGCACTTCGTCGAATAACTTCTCAATTCATAGGGAACAAGATACTCTATAAGAAAGCCATCTACAATGCCAATTTGCGAAGTGTAAATGAAGAGGTGGCAAAACCCCTTGTCGAGATGATAGATGGAGGAGGCTGTAGCACCTATATGAATAGGGCCCTGGCATCCAGGAAAATACAAAGAAATTAAAGGTGCTAAAAATACGATTGGTATGCTAATGTTCAACACATGACTCCATCACTATTGCATACGCTTACTTCTCCCTAGGTATTTTCCATTTGATATTGATATTATAGGTCAAGTCATGCTAAAAGGGCCAATAGTCATGAACAAATTCTGGTCGTGAGCAACTACTTCACCAAGTGGTAAAACTAGTGTCTCATATGCCCCTTAACTCTAGGCAGATCGTATATTTCATCACAACAAACATTATTTGTAAGTATGGAGTACCCCTTGAGCTAATAATAAGCAATTGTATGTGTATCACTTCAAGGATGAAACCCAAAGCTGCTCGGCTAGTATAAGATTCAATGCTGACAATCCACTACCTATAGACCCAAACAAACACTGTAGAAGCAGCCAATAAAATCATTTTAAGAAAAGGTATGGAGAATTGGTTAGGATTATTGATGGGTTTTACCTTATTAGAACAACAAATATAGGCCTTTATTTCTTATTTGGAGAGGCTTCTTTGGAAACCTTTTGCCACCTAGAGAAAACTCTACCCTTAGCTTACTTCCCATAAAAAATTTCTTTAAAAACTTAGTACTGTAGGCACCTCAAAAATGACGTCTTATTTTCCTATGTTCTGAGGTTGTGTTTAAACTAGTGCGATTGCTAAGTTGATTAGTTCACCATGCCTAGCGAGTTAGAGTCCTAGCTGAATTACTTCACTCATTTAGATTAACCTTAAAGGAACTAGGATTAGGTTTCCTTTCTCTAAACTAATTTGGACTTTCCCCTCAACCACCTTAAAAATGTTCTGCCCTAGGGTGTAGAAACATCAGTTTAGCATCAACTAAACACTATAAATTATCATTTAGTTTCCATTAGTGAGAGCAATGAAAAATCACGAGAGATTTTTTGGTAGAATAGTACTAGAAATTAAAGAGGCAAAATTATGAGAGATGCACTTTCAAAAACTCTTGAGAGAAAATTGAGACTATACATTAAGAGTGAGAATAGTTGACTTGAAAAAAGATGTCACTCTGCAGAGTTCCCTGGTGAATCAGGTTTCTCATCCTGAGGATAAGAATCCAATTTTTCACTATCCCTTTCTATTTATTTTATTTCTCTTTTGCCTATTGGATTCCAGATTTTATATAGGTGTAATATTTAATTAGCATAGCCACCACTCGCTATAATTACTTACTTTATTTAAAATTTTTTTAGACTGGTATTGTATCTTTAATTTGCATTATTTGATATGATTGATGCTAATGTGCTGTATGACGGTGGGATGGTGTAACTAAAATCTAATTTTTTATGTTGAATAGTAGAGGCCATCAGTGACGACATGCAGTGATTTGATGTATCATCATGCTACACCAAGGATTTCTTGGGAGCCGAAAACCATTTTGAAGCGAATTAGCTCTCCCTTTTTCTTAATTCTATCTGTTTATGGTTCACTTCGAAAAGTAGGCTTGGTTAGCAAATCTTTCTAAAATTCATGGACAACTCCATTAGCTAAACCTCATTGCCTTTTTTATTGTTCTTTTATTTTCCTTTACTGCCTCTTTATGGATTGGGCAAGCTATTGGTTCGGGATATTGACAGTGACATTGTGTTGAGCACAACCCTGGGCTCAGTTCTGGTCTAGGAACCTGGACAGGTTCCTGGATTAGGTCTGTTGTCCTGATTCTTAAGCCAAGCAGACATTATTGTCAGGGTCCATCCAGGAGGACTAGACTTGGCTCTGGCCTTGGAACCCAACCAGGTTCTTAGATCAGGGTCGAGGCTTAATTCTTTAGTCTAAACTGGCAATTCAGCACCCTGATTCCTTTTTTGAAAAATAAAAATGAATATGATTTAATTCAAAAGAAATCAGACACCTAACAAACAAGTTCAACCATTCATAGGGGATTGTGCCCGGGATAGGTTCCTTGAGGTTGGGGTCCTTACAGATAGTAACTGAACTTTACAAAAATGTCTTCTTAGACTTCTTCAAAGTTCTTTTCAAGTGGACCAACCTTCATTCTACCTTAACTCATTTGGCTGGAGGCTATCGAGAGCACGTTACTTTGCCATTCTACTTAGATCGAGGTAGGCCCTAAGGGCCATTAACCAAAGATAATAATTTGTTTAAAGTTTTTCTTTGAATTTTTGAAATTATAATTTTTGATCCTGCATGAGCACTTGTTTATTGTTCATTCTTTTGTTCATAAAAATAAAAATCTATCATTACCAAAGAACTCACAAAATTTATAGTTGTATATTATGTGAGTTTTCAATACTAAAATACTTTGCTGATAAGTGTCAACCAAAAATATTTATGCTTGATTAATTGTCTCACTAGATAAGATAGAAATTCATAAAAATGCTTTTTGTATGGATTCGAGACATTTACGGCTTCAACAATTTCAGTTCTAATGAAGGTCACTATTAAAGCAGGTATTATAATGGTGGTTTCCACTATATATTAGGTCATGCCTTCAACCTTGGATACGATCTCATGGTTCGCAACAATAGAGTCATTCGTATTACTTCCCACTCAGGATGTCCTGAATTACAATCTTATAAAAAAAGACCCATTTTCCCTTCTTGAAAGCCAAATCCTACATACTAGGTTGTCCTTTTGGATTACATATCTGGTTAAAACAAGAAATTGGGTATTGTCTATTGAATTTGGGTTTTTGCATTACTTTCAAATGTGCTGGCAACTCTAAAATTGAAGCTATTATCCATCCTATGACATAATTCCACAAAGCACCACTTGGGATGTCCACCTGATGCATCCTTCGAAAAAAGGCGGGTTGCGAGAAGAAGAATCCTTTTGAGCATTAGGGAGATATGAGCTGACCCTACCCTGTAGCATCACTAGCATCGGCAGCACTTCCAGTGACATTCAATTTTTATAGGTCGAGTGATTTCTTTTCTAATATTTATTGCTTTCAATTTAGTTATCATATGTTAATAGTTAGCATAGTGGGCTAGATTGTACCACAATCTTTGTGGATTTGACACTTATGTACCACGATTGACAACCATACATTTGCAATAGGACTATATTGTCTTTTGGAATCATACAATATCCTTCCATAATCAAGTAAAACAATTCTATAAAGAACTCACTAGGGTTTCTTTTGAAGAGACTCGAGGGCTAATTGTTCTAAGAAGTTTATAATGGAGTAATATGCATTCTAATCAAAGATGTTTGTGTTAAGAATGTTTTGAGGGAAGTAAAGAAAAAATTATTGTCCTCTAGGATGGTGTTGAGACTTGGTTACTTATTAATTAATCCACTTCATGTCTAAACAAAGGAAATAAACTAAATAACTTAAACATGCTTAAGTTACCTAATCTAACATTAATCCTACTCTAATAATGATTAATCGTAATAATACTCTAAATATACTTAAATTAAATTACTACAAGAAAATCACTAATCAAAGAAATTAAACTAAACTACTCATAAATGCAAAATCAACATAAAAGCATTAAATTTAAACTAAATGAACAAGAAAATGACATAGAAAGCACTAAACACAAGGATGGGATAATGGGAGTTTCATTTGGTGTTAATTAAGCCTTGCTCTTCGTTTATTTTGATTAATCTAACCCAAACTACTCCTATACTAACCCATCATTATTCAAAAATTCAAATCTAGAAAAATGGGTTTTCAAATCTTCACTTAGAAAAGATGAAAGTTTGCATTTGAATGGAAGAGAATAGAGATCAATAGTATATAAGAGAGCAAAAGCAAGACTAAAAGGAAATTAGTAAACTTTAAGCATGAATCCAATTAGATCTACAAAACTTAAGCATGAAACCATGAAAGAAAAGAAGATCATAGAGAGGGAAATCAAAGAATAAGGTAAGAAATTGCAAGTGAGAAAGAAATAATTTAAAGCAAAGTAAGAAAGTTTAAAGCTTGGATTAACTAAAATTAAGTGGACGTGATTAATATAAGCAAGAAATTAAGCTAACCCTACCCTAAACCTAAAACCTGCTTAATTAAAAAAAAAGTGAAGGGGAGTATTTGTAAACCCCAGATCTACAGGTGGCATGGTTGTGACACCACGCTTGAAAAATTACAACAATGCACGAACATGAACTGCGAAGGGTCATGGGCTGAACATGCCACCATGATGTTCTTCTTTTCTTTCTTGTTTTTTTCTGGAGTTTCATGAGTAGTTAACTTACTCATGTTTTAAAGTTATCTCAGGTTGTTCTTCAGGGTTAATGCCCATTCTCACCCCCTACTTTTCACATGGTTTGCAACCATTGCCACCATTTGTGCTATTCTCTTTATTACTTATAAAATCAAGAATATACCACTAAAGGTCTAATTTAACTATTAGTAAAAGCTAAAATTGAGGCGAAGGGAGTTATAAAATCGATACATTTAAGCCTAAATAAATACCCCTACACCAAGGGTTTACTCTTCCTCAAGCAAAACAAAACAAAACAATTAAAACCTAAGGCACTTTTGTGGAACCATGGTTGCATTTAGTGCATGTAGCAAGCCCTTTAAAACCCTTGATTCACCATAGTGGATGAATGAAGTCTCATAAGAGTTTACAAAAATATACCTATAAATACCTTTGGAAAAAGCGACCAAGGAAATTTTTTTTTGCATTTTTAAAATGGGAAGATGAACAATTTCCTATTTTTAACCTTTGGGACTAGATACTAACTGTACATGAACAAAGAAATTTCGACTTATTGCCTATTTAAGGGAATTTATTTGACTGTGCATAGCAATTACCTAAGCCTAAGTAGAGGTAACAAGTTAAGAACGCACACTCTCATTTTTTCCTCTTATGTTTTTCTCTCTCTCTATCCCCCTCTTGCTCTTTTGAAACTAGGATTCCAGCTAATGAAATAGAGCAATCTCAAACCTCTTTTTTTTAACATAATAAAACCAAAAGTCAATGTGGAGGTCAGCAAGGTTCTCTAAGCATGTGTAGACATCCTAAAGTGTCATTAGACTCATACTGACCACACATTGCATGTTATGTGCATAACAACTTAATAACATCTACTTTTCCTAGCTGATAGCAAAAAAAAATTCATTCTTAAGCTCCTTAAAGCTAATTCCTACATAACATGATTACAAAGCAATTATTTTGAAAATAGTTTCTCATTCCCTTATCTCTAAATGTTCAGAAGTGCAAAAGCCAAGGCATGAAAAGGGTGTAAAACATGTTTGTTGATGATAATTGAAAGCATGGGGGCTCGAACTTGGGTTGAATGGACAATGTTGATGGGCGGGTTTAATTCCCTACGAACAATCATACCTTTATCCTTAGACCTAACTCTTAGCTAGCTACCTTGGAGTCAAGTTAATCCCTTTATGGGATAATGGACATTGTTTTTTGAAAATCATATTTTTGAAAAGGGCCATACATTCCTTAAATTATGGTGGCAACCCGACTTCATATTGGAAAGCTCAAACCTTCCTCGGGCGTTGCAATTCATTAATCATATCATCTTAAAACTAACTATAACTTGTGTGCTAATTCCTAAGAAATTGAGGAAAAAACTCCCCAATAGAATGGGATGGCCCATTGTAAAAAGGCTTTTGACACAGTGAAAGAGCATTTAGCAAACTCTTCAGTCTTATAATCACGAAAATGAGATCTGTCATTACTGCTTTGCTTCACAACGACGAATGCATCTTGTGGATCAACCCATCCTTTATGGGAGTATCTCATGATGGATGGCTGTGCTTTCAAAATTCAATATGAAATTCTAGGCACAAAAGTCCGTAAAAGTAATGGCGGGTGATAACTGCCTATTGTATATATCATTTTAGGGACATTTTGCCACATTTTTAGGAGAATTATGTGCTTTAAGTTATCATTTGTACTCTTATTCTTGATTTATGCTTGAGTAAGGTTGTTTGATGAATTTTGCAGGAATTTGGACCATTTTGACCCAGCATTTGACCATCACTTGAGCCTATTTTGACCCCCCATGTTTGTCCATGATGAGTTATGCCCGTGGAGCAAGAGAAGAGCAGAAATATGATTCCAGCCATGACCACAGTCCAACCATGGTGCCTGCCACGGACCGTGGTGGACTGTGTAACTGTGGTCTCTTCATTTTCCCCTCTGCTGTTTGGGTAAAACTCCTTAAGCTTTTCTTTATAAGTCCTTCCCTCTGTAGCAGGAAAGGAGAGAATAGATAGATTAGTTCATTTTGCTTCTCAAATTTCACTCCTTTTAGTTAGGATTTTTAGTTTGTTTGTTTGCAAATGAGAAATCTTAAGTATGGAAATCGGTCTTGGTGGCGGTTTGAAGACTTAGTTAAAGGCTGTCTTTTTCAAGCCCTTCCCTCTCATGTTTCGCTGAATCGTTGGTTAGTTGTTTAATTTTCAATCATGTGTGAGTAGTTTATCTTGTCTAGGGATTTGTTAGTTTATGGAAGTGTAGTTGCATCATGATTTATAGAATTTCGCTTTTGTTTCATGATTGGTTTGCTTTCGTTTTATCAAGTTATTATCAAGTTATGAGTAGATCGTGGCAAAAGTTTGCTCACACACTTTAAATAATCGAATGAAGTGCTGAAAGGTGAAATTTGATTGTCAGACTGCTTGATAAAGCCTAGCGTAGCGATGACTCGAAAGAGATTTGCATGTTAGGAGGACTCTAGAGTAATCGAAAATATTGAACTTGGATTAAGACAAATTAGTTTGAAAGAATGACTTTTCCTTAGTTTAGGCATTTTGGTTGATTTCGAAAGAATATGCTAAATTTTTGATAGATTAGAATTCCTTGGAATTATCTGATTAGAAAAAGTGCTTGTTAATCACTTTGATCCAATCACCTTTCTGAACAACATAAATCCCTAGACGTTTTCTCCCTTATTGAATTTAGAATTAGTTAATTAGAAGTTGTTGAATCAAATTTTCGATTAAGTTGTTGCTTAGCATTTTCTGATAGAGAGGACTCGATAGATTGCTCTGGCCCCTGAGGATGATATTTTATCTATACTACGACACCCGTGCTCTTACAGGCAGTGGTCAAGTTTTTGGTGCCGCTATCGGGGACCAATTTGCTAACTATCGAGTTAGTCTTACAAAAGTGACTAAGTATTTTATTCTTTTTAGTTTTTTTTATTGCTTGATTGCATTGGTAGTGTTGGTGATAGTGCTTGTAGGAATCCTCTTCGTTTATGCGAAGTCCGTTTCTATAGGAACTCGATCCCGAGATCGAGAGGACTTTTCGCTTGAGGAGGAAGAAGCAAAAGATTGAAGAAAAAGACACGATGCAAGAAGAACTTCAACAAGTATGGCGGGAGGAGGAGGTGGCCAAAGAAGGACCCTTAGGGATTTTGCTACCCCTTGAGTTCAAGGAATCGCCTTAAGTATCACTCACCCTAACGTTGATGTAAATAATTTGGAGCTCAAGCTGGCTCTCATTTCTATGGTGCAATAATCCCAGTTTGGAGGAACTCCTTTGGAAGACCCGAATCTACACCTCTCGGTCTTTTTAGAGGTGTGTGACACGTTGAAACTAAATGAAGTCTCCACCGATCCCATTCGACTGCGATTATTTCCCTTCTCACTAAGGGATAAGGCAAGAGTTAGGCTGCATTCTCTACCTTCGGGATTTTTCACCCTGTGGGATGAGCTTACTAGAGCCTTCCTCGCCAAGCTTTTCCGTCCGAGCAAAATGACAAGTTTGAGGAATCAAATCACCGACTCACTCAAAGGGATGATGAGACGCTCTATGAAGCTTGGGACCGGTTTAAGGATTTGTTGCGTTTATGTCCCCATTATGGTCTTCAATGATGGATGATTATTCAAGCTTTTTATAATGGCGTGACCCAATCTGTAAGGTCTACTATCAATGCGGCGACAGGAGGAACTTTGATGAATAAGAATGAACATGAGACTAGTAATTTGACTAAGGAGACGACACTCAACAATTTCCAATGGTCCATCGAACGAGGCTAACCCAAGGGAGTTGGAGGTAAGCTGGAAGTTGTTGCACTTACTTTGCTTTCTGCTAAAGTTGATGCTACGACTCAAAGGCTGGACCGTATAAATGTTAATGCTATGAATTCTAGTGCCCCGCCTCCATGTGAAATTTGTGGTTCTATTGAACATGTGACTTTGAATTGTCAAGTTGGGAGTCCTTTTTCCCAAGACTCTAGTGAATTCAACTATGTCAAAAATTACAACCGAGACCCACCAATGACCCTTACTCTAATATGTAAAATCTGGGTTGGAGGAATCATTCGAATTTCTCATATAGGTCTAATCCAAACCCTGTGAATATACCCCTAATGAATGCTAGACCATCCCTTGGTTTCAAAGACCTCCTTTCCCTCCACAAGTACCCCAAAAGACCACTTTAGAAGCTATGATGGAAAGTATGCCTAGGGCACAAAAAATGCAGGATGAATAATTAAGCAATTAGTCTCTAAGGTTGATATGCTTATAACTCACAACAAGATGTTGGAAGCCCAAATTGCCCAAAAAGCTAGCTTTTCATCTACGCCCTCAGATAGACTTCCCAGCAAGCCCGAACCTAACCCTTGTGAGCATTGTAATTGTGTCACCTTGAAGGAGGAAGTACAAGAATTTACTAACCTCGAGGAATTTACTGACCCCGAGGGCATACCAATTGAAGAGGGTAGAGAAATAATTATGGTTTAGAGTAAGGACAGGAATAATGGTGGCAAGCCCACCACATTCATAGAGAATGAAAGTGTAGAGATCCCCACCATTTTTCCACCGAAGTTTTCTAACTTAGGTAGCTTCTCTATCCCCTGCATTGTGGGAAAGGTGGAAATTGAGAGATCCTTATGTGATCTAGGTGCAAGCGTCAGTCTAATGCCTAACTCTTTGTTTCATAAACTTCACTTGGGGCCATTACAACCCGCACCCTTTTCACTACAGTTAGCAGATAGTTTAGAAACTTAATCCATAGGTAAATTAAAAGATGTGCCAGTCAATATAGGGGATATTTGGGTATTAGAAGAATTTATCATAATTGATATGACCGAGAGCGATGATGCCCAAATTATTCTAGGCAAGCCCTTATTGGCTACCACCGGTTGTTATATTGATGTAAGAAAGAGCCGTACAACTTTTGAAGTGCAAGGGTGGTATGCTATGTTTTGTCATATGGAGGAGAAAGTGGTATCTCTTAATTCTTCTCTATTAGGTGAATTACCCCCTCCCCTAAGATTGACACGGAGGACATTTTGAATTGTGAAGATCCTCTCGACTTTGACTAGATTTCTACTAAGGACCTCGACCAAAGGTATGTTAAGGTGGAGTTTGCTACTCCTATGCCGCCTAGTATACCCAAGGTTGAGGCCCATACTTCTAACGTGTCTGCTGTGAGTGATTATTGCAGGTTTTCTCAAGCTGTTCTCTCTTTACCCCCTATGGAAGGATTTGATGCAAAGTTTGATTTGGGAGTTGAACAAGCTGATAGTAGCTAGTATGAAGGGGCGGTTTGTCCTGTATGCTGACAATGTGTTATGGCATAAAGTGATGAAGACGAAGGACCTTCAACCAGAGCTTTTAAGATGGTACCTTTAATTGAAAAAATTTGATTTTGTGGTCCATGATAATGCTAATATCCATACACTCACTGATCTGGGCTAAGCATAGAAGAAGGGTCAAGCTCCTGACCTTATACGAGGACTTCGTAGGAGGCAACCTAAGCCCTTTTTCTTTTCTTAGCTTTGCATTTCATTTTTCTTTTAGTTTGTTTTTTATAAAGAGAAAAAAAGAAATATAGGAAAAACAAGGAAAAGAGAGACAAAAAAAGAGAAAAAAGGATAAGAATATAATAAAGAGTTAAAAAAAACAAAGAGAGAGATAGCAAATAAAAAAAAAGAAAAAAAATATCAAATAAAATGTTTGGCACCACGGCCAACAAATTAGCACAGCGAGTCGTGGGATGCCAAGCCAAAAATTCAAAAATTTTCTAGTGTTAGCAGACATCACAGTTAGCCTGTGGCCACTGCCACGGACCGTGGTGAGCTGCTATGGGCCGCGGTCAAGGGTTTTGACTGCAGCAACGCCCCATTTTCCTCGCACTTCATCTTTTTCCTTAACTCATTCTCTATCTACCTCTCTCTTTCTCTCTCTAAAACCATCATTACTAAACCTTGAATCCTTCCTCATTTCTACTCATTTTTAGTCGTTTTTTATTGAAAATCCTTCCTTTTCACTTAATCCTTATCTTTCTTGCACAAATTTCATCTCTTTCTTCGAACTCATCTCATATTCACTCATCCACCATAACCATGTTTTTCTCTCTCCAATTCTTCTTCTTTTTACTTAATTCCTTCATTTTTCTTCCTCACTTTTCTTATTTGGGTTTTAGTTCCAATTTTTGTTCCATTTTGCAACAATGGCACCAACTAAAAGACAAAGGAGCGTCAAGGAGGTTGGATCATCAAGTGAAGCACCATCTCGGCTTCAACGGACCTCCTGAACTTCTACCAATGCGCAAACCCAAGGTAACATTCCTCACCCTCTCAGTTTAACCAACCCTGAGCTTGTTGCTATATATAACTATTTGAATGAACACATGATTGTGGCAACCCAATATTACGATGAGGAATTGTTAGTACGTTTAGGAATATTAGATGACATTAGGTTGTTGTTTGCGTGGGGTGGTATGGGCCACTTCATAGAAATAAAAGAGCACATATACACAGACCTAACCTTAGAATTCCTGAGTACACTCCATATCAAGGTCACTAGAGGGCCTCAATGTCAAGCTGGGTACATTTCATTTTATTTGCAAGGACAATTATACGAGTTGAACTTAGGTACCTTTAACAGTATATTCGATTTTCCACCTAGTATGGATTTACTGAACTAACAAGTCCCCCGCGAATTCAACCCAAATGCATTTTGGGGTGAGCTTTCACGAAGTGTTAGGTAAAGTTACTTCATCCGAGTGCACACATATTAGGAACCCTTGCATTCGGGTAGCTCAGCGTATCCTAGCTTGCTGTTTCTTTGCTCGGGATGATAGTCTGAATGTCCCAAGATTGTCTGAGCTGTATTTCTTGTCCTGTATGCTTGACGGTGTTGAGCTTGACCCCGATTCGTTTTTAGCCAGACAATTGTATAGTGCTGCTGTTAACACTAAGGGTAGGATAGTTATAGGTGGTATTATGACTACAATTGCTAGATTTTTGGGTATTGAGTCCAACCCTGAGGATAGAGTCTTTGGGTCCAACCAGCTTGATCAAGCCGCCTTTGAGATCATGAACTTTTGTAAAGTAGAGGTTGGCCGTTTGTGCTGGATTTGCCCTGGGGATCGGCTTTTGCCGCTTCCTAATGTCAATCAAACTACCTTACTTCACCGAGCTAACCTTTATTGGATACCTAGTGATGCCGAGGTTGTTTAACCCTCACTCCATCCTCCACCTCCTCATTCTAGTCAAGTCGTACCTAGTTCTTCCTCCCACCTACCACTTACTGACTATGCCGATCTACAAGCCACCTTTAGGTCCATCCAGGAGGAGCAAGTGTCCCTTCGAGCTTATGTTGCTTCTAAGAATGCCGTTCTTCGTGATTTTGTCCAAGAGCGTCACGACGAGCTCCATGGGATGCTTGCTATCAAGACATAATATTTCCAGGACTACAAGGCTTGTTTAGAGACCTAGCAGGATTGGTATATCCCTTATGGCCAACCACCTCATCCTCCTCCCCCACCTCATTTCTGATTGCCTTTTGCCACTCCTCTTCCCTTTTTCTATATGCGCCCACATTAAGGGCAATGCGTGATTCGAGCATGGGGGAGTCAGTCATTATATTTGGCGTCTGATGCCTAATTTGGTTTGGTGTGCTTGTGTATTAGATATATTGTTGGTGATAATGGTTTTTGGAGCTTTATTGTAGGTTTTCAATCTTATTTAGCTATGAGCATTTTAGAAGTATATTTAGTTTTCCTTTTTCTTTTAATTTTAGACTGCATTTTTAGTTTTCTTTTAGTTTTATTTCATTATTTTTGCATTTTTTTCGGATTTTAGACTGCATTTAGGAGCATGTATTAAAAAACTAAAAAAAAAGAAAACAAATCCTCCGATGATGATCTTTGTAGACTAGGTAGGCTTCTTCGGTTTAGTTTGATTCATTGATTCGCCAAATTGTGCATAAAAATGTTTGAGAATGAGTTTATAAAATGAGCTTCATGTTTTGACTATATGTTGAGTGCGAATTGATTACCATGACTCTTTACATGAGTTTTGGCATGTGTTTATTAATGAGCTAGTTATGTCCTTGGTAGATGTCCCGTGAGGCTTTGAGCTTTTAGAGGCTATTGATCAACTTGGTCTCATGTTTTTCTTTCATGTGAGACTCTTCCTTGACACTAATTCTCTAGAACTTGCTTTGATTCTCGTTCAAGATCACATTTCGCATATGTATTTAGGCAATATGATTGAGACATTTATTTGACTAGTTAAACCCAATGGTCAAATAGCCACCTTTGTTGTGTATTATATCCCTTGCGAGCCCCTTTGAGCTTATATATGCTATTCTTGATTTGAACCTCCTATTATAGCCTATGGCCAAATGATTATCTCACCCTTAAGCCAAGACTAGAGGAGCATTTCATTCTTTTGCATCAAGTTTGATTGGGAGCTAGTAAGGTATATTGAGATCTTTTAGTGGAATTTGGTTGTTTGGTAAAGGGATGTGTGATCTTGATTGATAAAAGGAATTCCCTTATCTTTTTGTGCAAAATTTAGAGAAGAGTTGAGATTCAAAGTTTTGCATGAGTTTTCCTTGGCAGATTTTTTTGAGAATGACTTTCAACTCTTTGTTTCTTCAATTGGGGATGTTTTTTGTTGATTTGTACTGGTTTAGGGATGATGTTGTTTGATGGATTGGAAACATTTAGCTCTTAGTCTATAGCTTCTAGCTCCACATTTCCAAAACATTTGTTCCCCTCTTACCTTTACCCATGGCCCCATTACAACCTTTTGAAAGTCTTCATGATTGTGTAGTGTGTTTGCATTTTAGTGATGGCGAATTTAAGAATCTTGTCAAGCTTATGGTAGATTTGAGTCTATGGAATGAGAATTGGGGGAACCTTCATATATATTCAAACACATGAGTGATGAGTGCAACATGACTATAGTGAGGATCTGCCGATATTGCTGGGTCTATTTGTTTCCTATGTTGAAAGATTGTATTTGATGATTTGGAGGGATTGATTGAAATTTGACATTATGGTATCTCGAGTGGTTTTCAAAAACTTCATTCCCGAGTCTGTTTGCTAAGTGATTTTTGCATCTTTTTGGGCTAACTTTGGATCGGGTTTTCCATTGGAATGTTACGTATGTTTATCCTCAGAAGGTCGTATATATTTTTGGTTTTAGCATTGCTTAGGAACAAGCAACTGTTTAAGCATGGGGGAGTTTGATAAGTGCCTATTGTATATATCATTTTAGGGTAATTTTGCCACATTTTTAGGAGAATTATGTGCTTTAAGATATCATTTATACTCCTATTCTCGATTTATTCTTAAGTATGATTGTTTGATACGTTTTGCAGGAATTTGGACCATTTTGACCTAGCATTTGACCCTCACTTGAGCATATTTTGACCCCCCTGGATGTCCATGAGGAGTTATGCCCCTTGAGCAAGAGAAGAGCAGAAATATGGTTCCAGCCAAGACCACGGTCCAATCGTGGTGCCCGCCAAGGATCATAGTGAACTGTGTAACTGTGGTCTCTTCGTTTTCCCCTCGGCTTTGTGGCTAAAAATCCTCAAGCTTTTCTTTATATGTCCATCCCTCAAATAGCAAGAAAGGAGAGAAAAGATAAATTAGTTCATTTTCCTTCTAAAATTTCACTCCTTTTAGTTAGGATTTTTAGTTTGTGTTTTTTGTGGCTGAGAAAGCTTGAGTGTGGAGATCAGTCTTGGTGGCGGTTTGAAGAATCGGTTGAAGGCTATCTTTGTCAAGCCCTTCCCTCTTACGTTTCACTAAATTGTTGGTTAGTTATTTAATTTTCAATCATGTGTGAGTAGTTTATCTTGACTAGGGATTTGTTAGTTTATGGAAGTGTAGTTGCATCATGTTTTAATTAATAGAATTACGCTTTTGTTTCATGATTGGTTTGATTTCGTTTTATCAAGTGATTATCATGTTGTGAGTAAATCGTGGCCAAGTTTTGCTTACACACTTGAAACAATAGAATGAAGTACTGAAAGGTTAAATTTGATTGTTAGACTGCTTGATAAAACCTAGTGTAGCGATGATTTGAAAGAGTGATTTACATGTTAGGAGGACTCGAGAGTAATAAAAAATATTGAACTTGGATTAAGATAAATTAGTTTGAAAGAACGACTCTTGCTTATTTTAGGCAATTTGGTTGATTTCGAAAGAATATGCTAAATTTTGGATAGATTGCAATTTCGCGAAATTATCCGATTAGAGAAGAAGCGCATGTTAATCACTTTGATCCAATCACCTTTCCTAACGACATAAATTCCTAGATGTTTTCTTCCTGATTGAATTTAGAATTAGTTAATTACAAGTTGTTGAATCAAATCCTTGATTACGTTGTTGCTTAGTATTTTCTGATAGAGAGGACTGAATAGATTGTTGTGGTCCCTGAGGATGGTATTTTGTTTATACTACGACACCCATGCACTTGCGAGCAGTGATCAGTAGGTTAACTTCCTCATAAACTAAAAGAAAGAAAATTATGATTTTCTCAATGAAGACTTCTTTTTAATTAAAGATGAAACATGGAAAACATATTTTGATGATGCATCTAACGCAAGTGTTATGGGCTTCACATCTTGTTCGTATCATCTAAAGGGTCGCACATTCTAATATAAGCCAATTGAGTCTTTTGGGGAAAAAATAATGCGATTGAATTTTGGGCTTCTATCATAGGAATGTAAGACACCCGAGCTCTCAAAATCAAGTTCTCAAAAGTATGTGAAGACTCAAGCCTAGTAGTATGGCTAGATCACTAGGCAGTGGAAAATAAAAAGCTCAAACTTGATGCTTTATCAAGCTCAAACAGAAAACATAACATCCTATTTTGAATGAACTAAGGTTCATTGATCTCTCGAGAGAAGAAAATCTATTTGTAGATGCACTAGCAAAAATGTTGTCTATTATAGCCACACTAGATAAAGAGTCTAAAATGACTATCACCAATGATAAAAGCAGCGAGCAAGCCTACTGCTTGGAAATAAAGGGGGATGATGAAAAGCACCCCTATCGTGTATTGACGTACTAAATTACCACCAACAGGGGAAGTATCCTCTTGATTTCCGAAAATGAGCTTCAAAAGCACTTCATTGAATAGCTTCTCAATTCATAGAGAACAACATATTCTATAAGAAAGCCATCTACAGTGTCAATTTGCGAAATGTATATGAAAAGATCGCAAAACCCCTTATTGAGGAGATCGTTGGAGGAGACTGTGGTACCCACATGAATGGGACCCTACTATCCAAGAAAATATAAACGAGTTAAAGGTGCTAAAAATACCGATGATATGCCAGTGTTCAACCCATGACTCCATCACAGTTGCATGTTCTCACTGATGGTTTTGCATTTAATGTTGATATTGTAGGTCGAATTTTGCAAAAAGGGCTGACAGTCATGAATACATTTTCGTAGCAATCAACTACTTCATCAAGTGGTCAAACCAGTGTCTGATATGACCCTTAACTCCAAACAGGTCACATATTTCATTGTAACAAACATTATTTGCAAGTATGCAGTACCCCATGAGCTAATAATAAGCAATTATATGGGACTCCAGTCAAGGATGAGACTCAAAACTACTCGACTAGTGTAAGATTCAATGGTAACAATCCACTACCTATAGACCCAAGCAAACAATGTAGGAGTAGCCAATAAAAACATTTTAAGAACCGATGCGAAGAATTAGTTAGGATTAGTAGTGGGTGTTGCCTTATTACCACTACAAATAGAGACCATTATTTCTTATTTGGAGAGGCTTTTTTGGAAACCTTTTACCACCCAGAGAAAACTCTACCCTTATCTTGCTCCAATAAAAACATGTCTTTAAAAACTTGGTAGTGTAGATGCGTAGAAAAGCACAGAAGGAGTTAGCCCAATGGCCTTGAGTCGAGCACAGGTTCACCTAACGGGGAACCCAGCCGGTTTCCCTACCTACGTTCTGAGGCTGTGTTTAAACTAATCCGATTACTAAGATAATTTGTTCACGATGCCTAGCGAGTCAAAGTCCTAACTAAATTAGTTCACTCATTTGGATTAACCTCAAAGGAACCATGATTAAGTTTTCTTTTTCTAAACTAATTCAGACTTTCCCCTCAACCACCATAAAAACAGGCTGCCCCAGGGTGTAGAGGCACCAGTTCGGCATCAACTCGACAATAGAAATTATCATTCCGTTTCCATCAGTGACAGTATTGAAAAATCAAGAGAGATTTTTTAGTAGAATAATACTAGAAATTAAACAGGCAAACTTCTAAGAGAAGCACTTTCAAAAACATTTGAGAGAAAATTGAGTGTAAACGGTAAGAGTGAAATTAGTTGACTTGAAAGAAGATTTCATTATGCTAGGTTCCCATGTGAATCAGGTGGGTCATTCTGAGGATAAAAATCTAATTTTTCACTCACTCTTTCTATTTATTTTCTTTTTGTTTTGCCTATTGGGCTTCAGATTTTATAAAGATGTAATATTTAATTAGCCTAGCCCCCACCTGCTGTAATTACTTACTTAATTTGAAATTTTTTTGGACTAGTATTGTATCTTTGGTTTACATTATTTTATGTGGTTGATGCTAGTATGTTGCTTGACTGTGTGATAGCATAACTAAGTTCTAGTTTTTCATATTGAATAGTACAAACTGTTAGTGGTGATGGGCGATGATGTGATGCACCCTATCGTATCAGCATACCATCACCTCGAATCTGGATCCAAAGTTCAAGCTTGTGGAGTTAAGATGGTCCCCACACCCGGGACTTATCGGGGGTAGGAAGCCGTTTTGAAGTGAATCAGTTGTTCCTTTCGGTGTCCCTTTCAGTTATTCCTATTGGTTTATGGTTCGCTTCGAAAAGTAGACTTGGTATGCAAATTTTCCTAATATTCACCGGCAACTCTATTAGCTGAACTTCATTTGCTTTTTTATTTTTCTTTTATTTTCCTTTTGCTTCATCGCTGTGGATTGTGCAAGCTGCTCGTTCAAGATCTTGACGGTGACATTGTGTTGAGCACAATCTTGCGCTCAGGTCTGGCCTAAGAACCTGGATAGGTTCCTAGATCATGCCTGTTGCCCTGATTCTTATGCTAGGAAGACATTATTGCCACGATCCATCTAGGATGACTAGACCTGGCTCTGGCCCAGGAATCCAATTGAGTTCCTAGATCAGGGTTGAGCCTAGTTCATTAACAGGCTATGAAAATATAACATGCGGTTGAACATCTGGAAATGTACCATTAGGGTCACATCATGAAGGCTTTTAGGATACGTAGACAGATTAAGAGGAATCGAGCTGATCCATTTAAGATTAAGGCCATAACTGAAACGTCACCCCTAGGACATGAAAAGAAACATTATGTTTCCTCAGGCGTGTGCAATTCATTAATAATTTCATCTAAAAACTAACTATGGCTTGTGTGCTAATTCCTAAGAAATTGAGGAAAAAAACTCCCGAATAGAATGGGATCACCCCTTGTGAAAAGGCTTTTGACATAGTGAAAAAGCATTTAGCAAACTCTTCAGTCCTATAATCACTAAAAGAAGATCGAGCATTGCTACTTTGCTTGACAACAACAAATGCATCTTATGGATCAACCCATCCTTTGTGGGAGTATCTCATGATGGATGGTTGTGCTCTTAGAATTTAATATGAAATTCCAGACGCAAAAGTCTGCAAAAGTGATGGTAGGTTAACTTCCCCATAAACTAAAAGGGAGAATATTATGATGTTCTCGATCAGTACATCCTTTCATTCAAAGATGAAACAGGGAAAACATATGTTGATGATCCATTTAACCCAAGAGTTATGGGCTTGACATCTTATTGGTATCACCTAAAGGGTCACACATTCTAATCTAAGCTAAATTAGTCTTTAAGGACAAAAATAATGCGACTTTATACTGGGCTTGTATCATAGGAATGTAAGACACCCAAGCTCTCAAAATGAAGTCCTAAAGAGCGTATGAAGACTCAAGCCTAATAATATGGCCAGATCATTGGGCAGTGGAAATTAAATAGCTAAAGCTTGATGCCTTATCAAGCTCAAGTAGAAAACCTAACATCTTATTTCGAATGCAAGAGACAAAAATCAATTTACAGATGCTCTAGCAAAACTGATGTCTCTTATCACCATACTAGTTAAAGACTTTAAACTGACTATCACTGATAACAGGAGAGACGAGCAAGTCTATTGTTTGGAAATAAAGGAGGATGATTAAAAACACACCTGTAGTATATTGAGATACTAAATCACCACCAACAAGGGAAGTATCCTCCGGACTTCTCGAAATGAGCTTAAAGAGCACTTCGTTGAATAGCTTCTCAATTCATAGAGAACAAGATACTCTATAAGAAAGCCATCTACAACGCCAATTTGCAAAGTGTAAATGAAGAGGTGACAAAACCCTTATAGAGGAGGTCGATGGAGGAGACTGTAACACCCATATGAATAGGGCCCTGTTATCCAAGAAAATACAAACTAGTTGAAGGTGCTAAAAATACCATTGGTATGCCAATGTTCAGCACATGACTCCATCACTATTGCATGCGCTTCCTTCTCGCTAGTGATTTTCCATTTGATATTAATATTATAGGTCAAATCATGCTAAAAGGGCTAACAGTCAGGAATGTATTCTAGTGGCGAGCAATAACTTCACCAAGTGGTAAAACTAGTGTCTTATATGTCCCTTAACTCTAGGCAGGTCGTATATGTCATTATAACAAACATTATTTCTAAGTATGGAGTACCCCTTAAGCTAATAATAAGCAATTGTATGCGTATCACTTAAAGGATGAGACCCAAAGCTATTCGACTAGTATAAGATTCAGTACTGACAATCCACTATCTATAGACCCAAACAAACACTGTAGAAGCAGCCAATAAAATCATTTTAAGAAAAGATACGGAGAATCAGCTAGGATTATTGATGGGTTTTACCTTATTAGAACTATAAATATAGGCATGTATTTCTTATTTGGAGAGGCTTTTTCGAAAACCTTTTGCCACATAGAGTTTTTTGGATTGGTTGGCATTTAGAAAGCAAGATGAGCCCACCTTGGAGATGTCACAGCACAAGAAGGCTCATCTGGTCATCAGAACCAATGTTTAAACTCAGTTTAGTCTAGTTGAAAATCATGTCTGTGAATAGTCCTCATCGTAACATGTATAAACGTTTAGCCTAACTAGATTCAAAATTTGAGATAAAATTTAAGGAGCAGCAATATTTGATTGTCAAAAACAAAAGGTCATTGCTGATTTGGTCAAAACTATAGAGGATAATGATGTAAATTCATTTACTTATGGATCAAATTCCAAAAGAAAGGTGAAACACTTGAACAACTACTGAAGAGTTCAATTATATTCAAGAACCATAGTCGACACTACCTCTTTATGCCATTCGCTAAGGAGATACTACCACTATGCTTAACTTATCTGAAAGTCTTAAATTTACATGCATAGGTAGCCCTACATCCTACTTAAGGAATTTCAATGATTTGATGAGCCTGAAGGGAATTGAAAATAAATTATTTCCTCATATTTTCCCTTTAACACTTGGAGAACCTGTTAGAAATTGGCATCACTCCTTTGATCCAAAAAGGGTAAATACATGGGAAAGTATCACAAAAGAATTTCTATCCGATATGCTCACAACATCCAACTTCCTACTATTCGAGATCTTGAACTCCTTAAGCAAAAAGAAAAAGACAGTTTCCTTGAACTAGTTGGCATGATGGAGTGCTACGGTGGCCTTAGTGATAAACAGGTGTGAAGAAAAAGAGTTTGCCCGCATGACCATAAAGAATTTGGAAAACTCTTGCTGCCAGCATATAAAATTCTAAATCTTCGGTACGTTTACACGAGCACATGAAGTGAGCGTGCTAATTGAAGGAACTATGAAACAAAAGTCAAAGCTTGTTACACCAATAACGAAGGCTACTATAAAAAAGATATAAACACTGCTACATCCTCTAACATTAAAAATATGGTCTATATGGTCAAGGCACCTAGACCTCGTCGACTTAAGAGAACCTATATGCATTTGAGTATCAAATTACTAAAAGATTTAAAAAGGCTAGAAAGTGGAGGCATCCTAAAACCTATGGGGGCACTCACTGACCTTTATGGGGACGAGCAACCTAAAAGTTGGCCCCAAATGCCTATTGCCACTATCATTGTGGTCGTAGGCATCTAACTGATAATTGTTAGGCTGTCAAGAGTGCAATCCAAAACATGATGGATAGTGGGACCCCACTAGTTCCTAGGTCAAATGAATAAGCTAACTCACTTAGCAATGTTCTTCACATTACTCATGAAGATGTAGAATTTGACCTAATTGAGCTCATCATTCATCAAGCCAATGTGATTTAGGGTGATGACACAAAACTGGTTTGGGTTGACTTAATTGTACTCCTAGAATATCTTAAGTGAAGTAGGACCAACGCCTTTGGGAAGACACAAACCACTCACTCAATTAAGAAGAGCACTTAAACCACCCCAGCTCACGAAAGAAAACTCATAACAAGTCTATATTAACACCAATAAAGAAGAAATACAGGACAACTTGTAAGAATGTTGAAAAGACCAAAGCCGACCTTTCGATATGATAGCTCTATACATCTTCGTTTAACCGTAGCAAGCACTCCTAAATGCCCTAGCAAAAATGCCCATCCCATCCAAAGTAATAATCGAAGAATTAGTGGGATTTGTTACTACTAAAAGATCCCCGAGTACTATCACTATTGATGACATCGATCTCCCACCTCCAGGAGCAAATCACAACAAGTTCCTTTATCTAACTGCTTCTTGCAAACACATGAACATGCTCATGATGTTAATAGACACTAGGTCATCGATTAATGTATGCTCACTCTAGAAAACCAAATAGCTTAGTCAACAAAGCAAGACATGACTCTCCCTATTCAATAGTTAAGGGTCTATAATAGCATGCGTCGGGCAGTCATAGGAGTTGTAGCCCTCAACATAGCCATAGGAGGCATCGATTAGAAAGTAATGTTCCAAATAATTCATATCGCCACTACTTTGAATATATTACTTGGATGACACTGGCTCCAACATCTAAAACAGGTGCCCTCTGCCCTATACCAAACGGTAAAAATGGTGATTAAACAAATAGTAGTGAATATTAGACTACGACAGTCACTATCAAATAGAGCGCCTCTACCTGAGAGGTAGAACACAATAAAGAAGGGTCTCACTTCTGATGAATGTGATGTTATCGATTCAATGGGCATTGCTCACTTTGACTTCTACCACACTCAACTATGAAGGTTAATGCCACGATGAGGAAAATGGGTTATTTCCATGGCCTCCCACTCAATAAAGTCCTAAAAATTGATTTGAGGGTTCGAAATCAAATAAGTTGGCCTACTCATTTAGTTTGGGATATGCACCAACTCCAAAAGAGCTCTACCTTTCAATCCAATAAAATAAATAGAGGAAACATCTTGTTAGCAAAGGAATACATGATTATGTGTTCCTACCCTATGGTCTAGCCTAAAATGGCCAATATCTTCATGAAGGGGATTCAATCCTTATGATGGCTTTTCCAAACAACAGTACAACTCATCTAGGGAAAATTATGCTATGGTTTGAAATGCTCATGATTGCACCTTCTTGGAAAAAGAAATCATGCTCCTAAGAAAATGTCTACGACAGACTGGTTGGGTGGTGAAATAAACAATGGACTAGCCAACTCTTCGGAATGGAAACGATCAAACCACAAGGAACGTACTAGGTATCCCCTATCAACAGATTAAGGATTCGATCGCACCAAGCTGATAGTTGACAAACACAAAGGGAGATGCCATAACATCACTGGGACCAAACCAGATGGCTTAAAGGAGATTATACTTACAATCGAAAAGGAACTCGTGTTGCCTATCAAGCTATATTTTAAGTCTAAGGCTAGTTTAATTTTCTAAGAAGTTGGAGGGTAGTTCCCCTTCTTTCATAATGTCTCTAAGGTGGTCTTGGGAATGTGTAACTCAGTTAATGTACTTGCTTCTTCTATAGATAACATGACTATTATTGAATATGACTGTGGGCGCTTCTTTGCTTGTGCAAACAATAATCATGATGGCATTCCTAAAGAGCTATGATTATTAAAGCAATTTAAGAACAAGAAAGCAACTAATCTTGAAAAACTCATGATAATGAATGTGGGAACAAAAGTGTGAAGCTCCTAAAATTCTAATCCATTTTATTGCCAATCCGCACCCTATATAATTCAGTGGAAGAAAAATATAACGTAGTAGGTGGCACTGCCGTACTTCATTATGAAATACAAGGGAAAAAGGAAACTTGGACGATATAAGCAAAAAAAAAAAAAAAAAAAATCAAAGTCAACAATCTAATGTCCATGGTTAACTTAGTTTACTACAAGTCCGCGTTATTCCATGTCGAAGATTAAATATTCAATTAAAGCTGTAGCACAGCACCGGTCACATCCCATCCTTATGCAGCACATTGATACTTGAAAATAAAACATTTCAAAAAGTGAGACGGAGTCAGCAATGGCTACCCCTAACCATAACACACTTGCTTAAATTGGTTTCAACCATTTAGGGGTAAGCGGGAAACATTCAAATAGTTTGAAATAAGATTTGTTCCTAACCAGTTTAGGAACTCTAAACTGCAAATTTGTTATCAATTATTTACGATCTAAAACTGAGTTAATTTTGCTGGTGAGCAACCTTACTAGTGGGTCCCATGGTCTTTCACCAAAGAACTTCATGGGTTACTAGAACCCATCTTGGCATACGTCTGTCGACCATGATACGTACCAGAACAATTGTAAACTATAAATATGGGAGACTAACATGTCTCTATATGAGGGTAGATCTACCATGATCTCAGGAGGCGCATTCCTACAGGCTCGCCTCAATCTTTCGCTTTAGGGTTTAGTGTGTTATGAATAGGTCTGTTTGGCTCACCGCAAGCCCAATCCATATCAATCAAAACTTCTATTAACTTAGTAAAACCACTTTAAAACATGAACTGCTTAAGTATTAACATTTAATCACAACTCCATATCAGACGTTCAGAACTTCATAGAACACATATTATAGTTCAAGTTGTACACATGAGGTCCCCTTGGCGTACAATTTCGCATAAGCAACTTATAAACATCCAAACATATTTTAAAAGATCAATTAAGTGGAGTTACGACATATACATTAACTTGAAGAAGCATACAATACCTAGCTTGAACTCGAACTAGTGTATTAGGCCTAAACGATAAAAATAAAATGTCTCAACATGAACTAACATAAGAGACTCCTTATACCCAAGAACAAACATTTTCAACCCAAAAAGCAAAGCAAGCCACTAAAATATCATTGCTAACATTAATGCTCCTCACTACTAATTTTTTAAAACTTAAGAAATTCTTATAAACTCAATTACTAAATAAAAGCTAATGCTGAAATATAAACTAATTGGGGTCTGAGGGATAGTTTTCCAGCCTAACTTACAAAGGGTATAACTTTAGTTAGAAATATCAAATTGAGGTGTCTGAGCACGATTTAAAGAGCTCTTTATATCTACTATAACTTTTGTTGTATAAGCAATTGCAAATCACAAACTGTCTCAAAATGTCACGCTTTTATTTGGTTAGTTTCAGGTCAAAATCGCGCACTTGCAGGAGAAATTCATTTCTTTTTCGTTTTAAGCCCAAAATTGATAATTTGAACTTCTTAGCAAAATAGACTTGTTGATATACTTGGCGGAATGTTTTCATGGTTTTTGACCTGACACAACAGTGTAGGTTATTCCTCAAAATTAGGCCAGTGCAGTTCGGTTTCTGGTATGACTGAACTTATAATTCATCCCTAAAATCATGATACCCACTCAAGTAAACTTCACAGAAACCATCTAAAGTCATTCCTAACTAGCAACACTACTTTTAAATCCAATAAAACCTATCTAAGCCCCTTCAAGAGGGATTTTGAAGAGAAAGTTTCAGATTTACCTCGAAGATGAGAGTGAAGGGCAAGCTGCTTATATGGGTATTTTCAAACCACTCCAAAGTCTAAGAATTTGTTTACAATATGAAAAAGAGTATATTAGGCCTATAAGATGAATCTAATTTATTGTAAAAATTCTTTCTTTGCATGAATATTAATGTTTAAACTTGATATAAACAAAACCTTAAGGCTTCTTACAAAAACTCAAAAGGAAGAACGAAGGTGGCTTGGTAGAAAGCTGGGGTGGCGTGGTGGTGTAGCTAGTAGGGGGTGACTGGTAGTGGGTGACTGGAGGACTAGCCGTTGGTGGTGGTGGTGGCTGTTAGGGAGGAGAGGGAAATCAAGTCAGGGACGAAGTGAAAGAATGTGAGAGTGAGGGGGGGAATCGTGAGGTGAGAGAGAGACACGTGGGACTGCTGCTCACGTAGGAAATACACTGCATTTTTTTTTCTTGGCTGCCACTAGGAGGGAAAAGAGAGAGATTTTAAGGTTTTAATATCTCTTCCCCAAAACATTACATCATTAAGATTTTTTTTTTGGAATTTGAAATTCAAGAGGGAACTCTTAATGGTTTAACCAGAATTTTATCAAATAAAATGAATATTTTGAAAATCCAAATTTTATTTTATAAATAAGAAATATTAAAATCAAAATTTGAAATTAATATTTTCTTCATTAAAAGCTCAGATTATGTCAAAATATCGAATCAGCTTGGTGCGAGATTCCAACTACATGAAGGCCTTTGATAAAATACTACCAACGAGCTTAGGCGACTAGAGATCTGCTTAACCATTCTTCAAGGATTATAAATATAATTTTTCGAAATTTTATATTCTACCCCCTTAATAGAAGTCTCGTCTTTGAAACTTTATAAATGACTCAACACATCTAATTTTTTAGAGTTTCACATGTCAACCCTTTTAAAGGAAGTTTCATGTCAGGAACTTATATACACCTGATCCAGCAAATAGATGGGGTATTCAGACCATATTTCTTATTTTGGTTCCCATGTTGCCTCGAATGTGGTGTGGTTAGCGCAAATTACCTTCGCCAGTGGGACCATCTTGTCGCGAAGCTACTTCTCTCTACGATCTAGGATCACAATTGGGTGCTCCTCGTAAGTTAAATCCTCCCAGAGTTGCAGAGGTTCTAGCATGATCACATGAGTCTGGTCGTGAATGTATTTACGCAGTTGAGACACGTGAAATATGTTATGGGCTCTTAAGCGCTCCCGTGGCAGTTGTAGCCAATATGCCATCTCTCTTACCTACTGAATGATGGAATAGGGATCAACATATCTCGGGGTAAGCTTTCTTGATTGCTCAAATCGCATGGCACCCTGGGTGGGTGAGACTCATAGGAAGACTTGGTCTCCAACCTCGAACTTCAAGGGTCATCGCTTATCCGCATAGTACTTCTAGTGGCTCTGACTGCCTTCATCCTTTGTTAGATCACTTGTACTTTCTGTGTGGTTGTTTGCATGAGTTCAGGTCCAATGGTGAGTAACCTGTCGATCTCTTGCCAGCATAAGCAGGTTCTATACCTCCTACCGTATAGAGCTTTAAATGGAGACATTTCTTATGCAGGAGTGGTAGCCGTTGTTATACGAGAACTCGATCAGTGTCAGTTGCTCATCAGATGCCTTTTTGAAGTATAAAATGCAGTCTTGTAACATATTTTATAATGACTAGATTATAAGCTCGGTCTAACCATTCGTAGTAGGGTGAATTTTGTGCTAAAGTCAGCTTAGTCCCAAATGCTTGTCGTCCAAAATCCCTCTTAGAACCTTTTGTCTCGATTAGTGACTATGGAGCTAGGTACACCACGTAAGTGGACAATCCCCCCTAAATAAGCATGGGCTAGTTGATCCAAGGTTCAGGTGTTTTCCATCACTATGAAATTTGTAGACTTGGTCACCCTATCAACAATTTCCCAGATGATGTTATTCATACACCTTGTTTTCGGTAGTCCCATCACAAAATCCATGGAAACTAAGTCCCATTTTGACTAAGGGACCTCCAACGGTTGCAAGAGTCCTACAAGGCGTTGATGCTTCACTTTTACTCGTTAACAAGTCAAGCATTTAAACACATAACATGCTACTTCCTATTTCATGCTTCTCCACCAGAAAGTTTGTTGTTCTTATAAAGATTCTTCCCACTAAGATGCACATTATGTGGGGTCTTGTAACCCCCATCTAGAATCCCCCCCTTAAAGCGTTTGCTGCAGGGAGACAAACTCAATTTTGGAACCTTAGAGTCCCATCTTCATGGATCACAAATCTTGGTGCTATGCCTTTTAGCACCTCCATCTTTAACCTCACTAACTACAAGTCGATTTCTTGGGCAACTCGTATCCCCTAGGTGGGTGTGGGTTGAACTTCCATTGCAAATAGCAAAGAATTCCCCTTCCTTTTGGCAAAATTGATCTCTAACCTCTCAAACCGCTCACATAACTTTGTTGGTATAGCAAGTAGATGGTTGAGAGTAGGGCAATGTCTATGGCTCAAGGCATCAGCCACTACGTTCACTTTCTCGGGGTCACATTGGAAGTGTACATCATAGTTCTTGAGAAACTCTAGCAACTTTGCTTGTCCCAATTTCAAGCCCTTGTAAGAGAGCAGATAGTTGAGACTCTGATGGTTGGTGAAACTTTCACAGTGCACACAGTACGGGTAATGCCAGCAAATTTTGAGTATAAAGGCTACCAGCCGCTAGTTCTAGGTCGTAAGTTGGTTAGTTCTTCTTGTGGGTCTTCAGTTATCGAGATGCATATGTTATAAGTTGTCTATTTTGGATCAATACACACCCTAAACCATTACGATATGCATGATTGTATACTATAAAACCTTCAACTCCAGATGGCAACGCCAACATCGGTGCAAATGTAAGTCTCTTCTTGATTTCCTAGAATGCTTGCTCACGTCTTTTTGTCCACTCATACTTTACCATGTTTTCGGACAAATTAGTGAGGGGCATTTCGATCTTTGAAAAGTATTAAAAAACCTCTAATGATACCCTGCTAGCCCTAGGAAACTTCACACCTCTGTAGTATTTTTTAGTCTAGACCATTTTGTGACTACCGCTATCTTTTGTGATTCAATTGATATTTCATGCTTATATGTTATACGGCCCAGGAAGGCTACTTTCTCTAGCCATAATTCACACTTCTTCAACTTGGCTTAAAGTTTGTTTCGTCTTAATACATCAAGGATAGTCCTTACGTGTTAAACATGCTTCTCGAGAGTTTTTGAGTAAACAAGTATGCCATCAATGAATACTACCACAAACTAATCTAGGTGTAGCTTAAAGACTCAATTCATTAGATTCATGAAGGCAACTGGAGTCTTAGTGAGTTCCAAGGGCATTACAACGAATTCAAAATGCTCATATTGGGTTCAAAAAGCTTTCTTTTTGTTTTGGGATGTCCTCCGATGCAAAGTTGGTAATAGCTTGATATGTGCTCTATCTTCAAGAAGGTTGAAGCTCCACATAGTTGATCAAAGAGATCATTAATTTGAGGTAGTGGAGATTGATTTTTGATGGTGACCTTGTTCAACTGCCTATAGTCTATACACAACCATAAGCTACCATCCTTCTTCTTCACAAATAACACCGATGTCCCCTAGGGTGAAGTACTCGACCTTATATACCCCTTTTCCATTCCTTGAGCTCTGCTAGGGCCATCCTATGTAGGCTTTAGAAATAGGGATAGCTCCCGGCTAGGTCAATACCGAAATCTACTTCCTTAGGCAAGGACACGCCAGGGATTTCTTTAGGGAAGATTTCTAGAAACTCACACAATAGTAGCATGTTTCGTACTTAACTCAGTTGCTATTGAGTCAACCACGTTACATAGATAGCCTTCGCATCCTTGTTTCAAGAGTTTATGTGCCTTTAGTACAGAGATACGCTAACCCCTAGTTTCATGTTGGAAGGTTTATGCACTACTCTGTCCCCCTTAGGAAGTCTAAAGGTGACCTTTTGCTTAAGGAAGTATATTTGGGCATAATATTTTGATAGTCAATCCATACCCAAGATTACATCGAAATTGGTCAAGTCAAAGTGACATAGATCAACTATGAATTATTGATCAACTTTTAAAATAGGATACGCTCTAAACAACTTCCTACAACTTAAAGTGTCTCCCATAGGTGTAGTAACAGATATAGCAGGAGATTTCGAGGAAGAAAGTAACTCTAACTTGTCAAAAATGTCAGGAGTAGCAAAAGAGTGGCTTGCTCCAAAATTGAATAACCCAGTCACTAGGTAAGAGTAGATAGGAAAAGTTCCCGTAATCACATCAGGAGTGTCATCTGCTTCATCCTTCTTCATGACCTAAACTCTTCCTCCTATGTTATGAGGCGGCATGTTTGGTGGTTTGGCTGACTCTCTTGGCCCTGGTTGGGATGCTGGGCCTCACGTCAGTTGTCAGTTCTTATTTGATCGGTTGCTGCGGTGGTAGAGGGTAATTGTAATGCCCCGACTCCCTCCCAAGCCACGGACAGATACCAGGAATCGCTTTAAGAATCATCGATTGACCCCACAAGTCACCACAAGTGTTTCCCGTGTGTTTCGTCATCACTTACACGATACCTGGCAAACTTCCCAGGAGGCTACCCATTCCAAGATTGCTCCCCAGTAATCACGCCTAACTATAGAGTTCTTAAGAGTGGGCTTCCCGGAAAGAAAGGTGCACCTTCGATCCTTTTATGCCACACTCAGGGCATTACAATCACCCTCACCCCCACTTGAAGCACACAACGTCCTCGTTGTACCTCACTAATTGACCAAATGACGAGTCCTTTTGACCGGCGGTCCATACCTAGTATCTTTGCCCCGCTAGGTGACTGCCCATGGTCGTTCCATCCACTGGTGCAGCTCATGGTCACAGGTCAGTTTCGATGCCATTTGTAACGCCTCGACCTCTCCTAGGTCGCGAGCAGTTACCAAGAACGGCTTCAAAGATCGTTGACTGACCCCACAAATCACCACAAGTTTTTCCGTCGTGTTTCGTCCTCGCTCACATGCTGCCTAGGAAACTTCCCAGGAGGTTACCCATCCCAAGATTGCTCTCCATCAAGCACGCTTAACTATGGAGTTTTTAAGAGTGGGTTTCCCGAAAAGAAAGGTGCACCCTTGGAGATATAAGTAGTCACTTGAAATCTTTTTAAGCCACACTCGGGGTGTCATAGCAATCCCTCAATTGGTGTTGCTCACTCCAAATCTAAAGCAACCACTCCTTCTTTGAGTGGCCCTACAATTGCGGGCATAGGGACTAGGTTTTCCGCGAGCCCAATATATCACTCCTCAGTGGTACCTTTTTGTGTGCCCCCTTGTGGGTCATTTTGTCATGGGCTTTTGTGCTGGGTTGTTGTATCTGGTGGGCTTATGGTGTTTCTTTCTTCTTATCCTCTTGCTTATTAAAAAAGTCCTCCCTTTCATTGTGAGCCCGCTCTACATTAACGGTGGTGTCATATATCTCATCATTGGAGTTGTATGTACATACTGACATGGCCACCTTCATCTTGTGATTCAATCCAGACTCGAACCAATTCATCTTGAGATCCTCATCAGCTACATAGGCTAGGGCAAAGTGGGATAGTTCCATGAACTAAGAAGCATATTGCAAAATGCTCATTCCCTTACTTTAATTTGAGGAATTCTTTCTCTTTTGCCTTCCGGAGGGATGTAGCATGAAAGCGATTCTTTATGAGCTTCTTGAATTGAGTTCATACAAATTTGGGTTCATTTTGCCTCGTATTTAAAGTGGCTCACGACAAGCCAGCTTCCCCTTTGAGGTAAAACCCAACAGATTTTACGCTTCGTATGTTAGGGCACTAGAGAGCATCAAATAGTTTCTTCACATCTCAAATCCACTCCCATTTAGCTTGACGGTCAGCTGCCTCATTGTAGGTAGGTGGATAAAGATTGGCTAACTTTTTGAAGTGATTGGAGCTATCATTCTCATCCTTGTTTTCTTTCTTCTTGCTCATCTTCCACAGCCGCTGACTCTATTTCCTAGCATCTCAATGAATAAGGGGTTGGAGAGACCGACCCCAATAGGTGCAGGTTCTCCCTAGTAGCGCTAGTCAAGGTGCCTCCATTTTTAGGATGAAAGAGCTCTAAGCACTTTCTCAAGTCAGCCATCATGGGGATGTTCCCATGGTACTGAGATTCCCCATTATGTTCAAACATTCTAAGGAATGCGGTTTTAGATTTTAGTTTCTAGCCATACAATTTGCTTATACCCACCCTTATACTTCCCTTTTATCATGCTAACGTTATTAATATGGGCCTAGTTGCACCTATTTGCAACAAATTACAATGCTTGGTCATAGGCTTACACACCCATATATATTGAAAGAATCAAACATATAGTGCACATAAGGTAATAAGGCTAATTCACATGCACAACCAAGAAACTTAATTCCCTTTATCATCTATAAAATCCAAACTTCATTCAATACTCACCTAAGCTTATAAAGAAAAACCAACAAAATATCATAGTAAAGTTCATAACAGAGTTCTCCCCTTCATTCGGACTGGAGGACAAAGCACGCTGCAAATGCTTGTGGTAATTTATAGGTCCAGTCAATGATAAATGAACTTATTCTCAGTAATTACTCACGTCCTTGGAAGGGGTTGGGGCGTTATAGTGATTGCAACACTCTGAGTGTAGCTTAAAAGATTTGAAGTGACTACTCAAATCACTAAAGGTGCACCTTCCTTTTCGGAAAGCTTATTCTCAAGAACTCCATAGTTAAGCGTGCTTGCTGTGTAGAAATCTTAGTGTGGGTGTTCTCTTGGGAAGTTACTTAGGTAACACATGAGTGAGGATAAAGCAAGCTGGTCAAGAGGAGAGCCCTGAGTAGTCACCTAGTTAGGCATATGTATTGAGCCATACTAAGATTTCTCCATAATAAGCACGCTTAAATGTGAGCTACGTCAATGGACAGGAGAGCCCTGAGTAGTCACCTAGTTAGGCAAATGTATTGAGCGTGGATCGCCGGTCAAGAGGAAATGTAAGTCAGTTGGTCTGTCAAGCACAATGAAGATGTTGTGCTCTGCAAGTGGGGTTTAGAAGCAAGATTCTAATCTAGTCAAATAAAAATTAAGGAGAATGAAACTAGAATTGACTCTAAAAATAAAAAAAGAAATTCAAAAACAGTTGGACGTAGGATTCTTTAGGGTCCCTACCATCCAAAAGGGGTCACCAACATTGTTCCAAAGCCCAAGAAAGATGGGAGAGTTAGAATGTGTTTCAATTTTAGAGAATTTAAAGACATCAAAAAGGCCCTAAAGATGATTTCCCTTTGCCTCACACAAAATTTGTAATTGATGGACCAATGGGTCAACAATTTCTTCCATGAATGATAGGTATGTAAGGAATCTTAGACCTGGAAATGGGTTGTTTGGTTCGGGTAAGCGTCAACAGTTAATTTGGTTAAGGTCAATTTCGAATCAAATGTGCTCCGTTTGGGTATAGGTTAGGTGTAGGTGAAGTTTGCATTTTGGTCAATTTTGAGACAGCCACATTTGTATGAAGTATGAGTTTGGTTTAGTTGAATTTTGGGCCTATTTTGAGTATTGGTACAGTAGCCTAGTTTGGGTCTAGTATGGGTTGGGTCCACCTCGAGCTGGGTAGGATATGGTTCAATGTTTCGGTCAACATTTGGCTCGAGTGCAAATCGTGTCAGGTTGATTTCAAGACAGTATATATTTTGAATGGGGCCACTTTCACTCTCAAAATGCATTTAAAGGTTAAAACCCATCTAATCGAATAAGCTCATTTAGTCTATAGTCCTCCTTTAATTCATATCTTTATACGTCTTGTGTATGGATGGATATATATATATATATATATATATATATATATATATATATATATATATAAATCTACGTATATGTATGTGTGTGTGTGTGTATATATATATACATGCATGTATGTATGCATGTATATGTAGTATATATACACACATATACATGTGATTGTAAATCCAGAACACTTCTTATCAAGTCTAGTTTTTTTGTAAAAATTTTGGAGTCAAAATTTACAGGAAGTGTTTGTAGTAAAGCAAAAACTCAAGTGCTAAAGCCGAGTTTGTTATTCTAGATACTGTGCCCTTATTTTGTTATGCGAAGTTATTGAGCAATAACTTGGGCAAACTGCTCTGATAAGTTAAAATAGATAGTTGCAAGTTCCCTTTTTTTGGTCACATTAAACGATTGTTTAGGTTTTATCAAAATAAGAGTCTGATCTGAATTGTGCAAACATTTTAGTTATGAAATTCCAATTTTGAAATTTGATATCTAGTGCTATGAAGAGTTAGGAGAAATAATATATTGATATGGAAAGCTTTGAATCTGTTTTATTTCGTTTGAGTAAATTATTTCAATAAAAGCTCAAGTAAATGGTTAAAAATGAGGAAAACAAAATGGTGGTCGATTTAGGGTTAAATTAGACATCTTGTAGATAAATGGGTGCTATGGCCACTTTCAAGCTATGATTTAGGTCCACGTCCACTTGATGGAAAGATCTTTTACTGATCTAGCCAATGGTTCAAGAAAAATATAGATTGGACTCTGAATAGAATTAAAAATCAGTTTCTAAACTTGACCTATGAGAATTGTACAAACCTTCTACATTCAAGTGCTCGACTCCAATTTGTTTTTTAGTGTATTTTAAGTATGACTTAGCTTGTTTAAGCCATTTTTTGTGCTAAAACCAAAAATGAAGGCGGAGAAGATAGAGAAAAAACATTATGAAGAAAGACACACAATTTCACAAACAACTCTCAATCTCACTAATTCATCACAAAAAATTGGAAAACTATTGTTCCAAGCCAGAGTAAGGGGAATGGCTGTGAAGATCCCCTAAGAGGACAGATGGATGAACCTGGGGTCAAAAGACCACTAATGACCGACCTAGCCCAAAAATAAGAGGAAAATATAAGGGAACAAACATAAATACATGGTTATTATAAACAAGAAAAGATCAGGCAGAATAATAAAATAGAAAAGTAAAAATAAAAAATATATGTACAAGAAAAAAAAGGGATTAACCTAGTAGAATATATGTATTAGAATAATAATCTTATAAAATGGGTGAAAAAGGCTTAGAAAGGTTTCTGATGATAGAGCTAATTAACAATACTAAAACTAACTAAGAAATATTAACTTGAGATTTTTGTGAAAGAAAAAAACATTTAAAAGACTTCAAGACATTTAATCAAATTTAACTAGCTCTTGAGATAGTTAATTAAATTAACGAAAGCCCATTAGGAAATTTAAACTTTCTATAGAGTTTTAGAGAGGAGAGAAACAGATTTTCCAAAAGCAAGATGAGCCCTTTGCTAGGGTGAATAGGAGGATACTTAAGAAGCTCCACAATAATCCTAATGGTAATTTTACAAGTAAAAATAAAAAGAAATAAAATAAAAAGGATTGGATAAAAATGGGTGCAAGCAAACAAAAAATTCAAATGCAAAGGAAAACATTTGAAGTGATTTTCTCATTGAAGATAAAGAAAGAGATAAGAGGGAAACTAAAGAGGAATACTAGTGAGAGCGGGTTGAACAAAACAACAACATTGGTTTGTAAGGGCCAAATGCTCCTTTTTTTTCCTTTTTACCCCATTTTCCCTTTTTTTTCACCCTTTGTTTGCTTTGTTGACTTGGTCTTTTTTCTCCCTTTAGAAAAAAAAGTAAATGGAATAAATTGAGTGTAGTGGGGTTGGCCATGTGGACTTGATAGTTTCACCTAGAAAAAAAGAATTTTCTTTGTAGTTTTTTCCATTTTCTCTTTTTCCTTTTTTTTCGATTTTGGGTCATTTTGTCATTCGCAATTGGATTTGACTATGACTACTTGGACTATGGGCTTAGTTTTTGGTCAATTTTGAACCTTAACCCTCAGTTGAGATCATATTAATTTTCAATCAGATGCATTTTCAAATTTCAGAAAAAAACAGTAAAAATGTCCCTTATTAAAGGTGAGCCAAAATTTGATGTCTATAGATTGCCCATCATTGATCGAGATCATTGATCGAGCTTGTAAAAATCAACGCCATTTGAGATGCAAGAAGACTGACATAATGCACATTATGAAGTGAAGACTTATAGAAATGCATCTAGTGGGTGGTGGAATAATGAATGACTATGAGTCAAAAGGTTTATGGCTAGTGCAACTTGGGACTCTATAGGCAGTAGTTTCTATGATTTGGGTTACAACCTTGGCAACTCAGAGGCAAAGTTATACAAGTCAGGGTTCAATAGGTTGGGATTGGGTAATCAAGCAACTCAGAGTCAAACAACTCATTAGAGTTTATGTATTGGGGTGGAATAACTAGGATTGGGGAAAAGATCATTGGCTTTTGTCTAGATTGCTTAGGAATTGTTGGTCTAAAAACCAAAAAAATGTCATCAGCTCATGGCCAGAAGACTAAATAAGTAAGATAACTCCAAAAGTTCTTGGCAAAAACATTCAAGGATGTTCATGCTCATTGGTTGGGATCATTAATGACTTATGCTTAGCAAGTAAATGGTTGCATGACTCGGGGTCAATTTGATAGGGACCGAACAACTTAGGATTAAACAAGTTGAGGTTAATACAACTCAAGATCAAAAGGTTTAGGATTGGAATGACTCGAGATCAAGTAATTTCAAGTCACATTTAGGCAACTTGAGGTAAAAAAAAAAAAAAAAAAACCTCAGAGTTTGGGCGAATCTAGATCAAGGAAGTTGTGGCAAAGTCAAATGACTCAGGTTGACTAAATCACTACTAAAAACTATTTAGGGTAAAATATTGCAATGTTAAGGGTGATTCGGGGCCATACAACTGCTGGTTTCTAATGACTTATGGTTCAAAAACTTGGACTTCAGGCAACGTGGTGTCAAGCAACTGAAAGTTTGGAGGATCTTGGGTTTAGTAACTTGTTTAGCTCAAATGACTCAAGTCAACCAAGTCAATGGTGGGAATGATGTGAGTTCAAATATTTCAAGGTTAAGGGTGACCTAAGGTCATAAAATTTATAGTTTCTAATGACCTAGGGTTAGAACACATAGACTTTGGGCAACTCAGGGTTAATTGACTTGGTTTTGGTGACAATTGCTTATTAGTGAGCTTAGGATGACTAACAACCCATGACCAAGTTATTAAGGTTTGGAGAAACTAGGATCAAGTGACTCAAGGTCACATACTTGGGATTAAATTGACTTAGGGGCAAATAGCTTATTGTCGGACTAACTTAAGATTAGGTAACTTAGTGTCAGGTGACTCGTGGTCGAACAACTTGGTGTTAGCGATAACCTAGGGTTTGGGAATTCAAAGTTTGGTTGACTTAGGATAAGATGATTCAAGATCAGATAACTCAGTGTTGGCGATGACTACAAGTTAAATAGCTCAATGTCTAACTGAGGGATCAGTCATTAGGTTTGTGTAACTCGGGATCAAGTAACTTAAAGTTGGTTGAGTCAGGGTAAGATGATTTAGGGTCAAACTTGGCCTTGGACAACTTAAGGTCAAGCGACATAAATTAAGCAGTTGGGATTGGAATGACTAAGGGTCAAACAGCAAGAAGCCTTTAAATTAATGCATTTGATGCATGGAGCTATTGCTAGATAAATATCGAAAAATGTCCCCAGTAACTGTGTGACGAATAAAGAATCATGATCCTAAAATATGTGACAAATGTAAGGAGATATACTAAGTGGATGTGTGATTGCTGTAAAAGAACTCCTCTAAACAACAAATAAGGGTCCTAGGTGAGAGATACTACAACATGCAATACATGTGAGTTTTATTAGATAAAATGGGGATGTCTTGATGTATGAAAAGTATCATGACTTAGTGTTGGCCACCACACAAAAGGAGTCTTTATAGGTGAGTGCAAAAGGTAAGGTCATGCTTGAGACATAAAAAAAGTCAAGATAGAAAGAATGAAGTTGCCTTTTATTATGACTTTGGAGAATGTTATCCACAAGTCTTTAAGAAAGTTGCCCTTTCAAATGTCATGACTATGAACTATGTATGAAAAATGAGTTACGCAAATGTTAAATCTAGAGCTTGAGCCCCAATATGTAAAGAAATCCTTATATGATGCATGTGTGACTTGCCAAAGAGCTAGATGGTGTATGGAGAGGAATTGGATTTGTTTACGGTAGAATATGCATGAAAGAACTTCATTTTCTATAGGTTTTCTGAGAGAGGGTAATCAAATTATATGAAACTGGGAGTCCATGTGAGAGTTTTATACATACTTTGCATAGATGCTTGTGAACACCATCTGATAGAATGTCTTTTGTAGAGTCCTTATAGGTATAAACAGAAGGTGGATTACTAGCATAAGAAAGAAGAGATGTGGGAGATGGGTGTTTGAAAGACTTGAGAAAAGATAGCAATATACTAAGACATTAGTTTTAGACAAAACAAATGTGGTCGGGCTATGAAAGGTTAAACCACAAGGCATGCAGAGGTTAGGAATAACTTTCTCTTCATTGTTTTAGGATTTTGACGACACGACTTGTGAATAAGTCTAAATTGTCATGTAATGCCTGATCATAGATGTTGATGTGTTTGATTCTTCGATGGTCAGAATTTAGCTTTAGCTTGATTGTATAACACGTTTGATTTTTGTGCTCGTTGTATGACGTGCCCACTAGGGCTGTCAAAAGTTGGCCCGATATGATTATCGATCCAAACCGAACACAAAATTAAGTGGGTTTAGATAAAGATTTTCAACCCCGTTTAATTAAATGGGTTGGCATGTTTAACCCGTTTAATTAATTGGGTTAGGTTCATGTTGAGAATTTTGACACGAAAAAATGCCTATTTAAGCCGTTTAATTAAACAGGTTGAATAGGTCGACCTGTTTACCTAATTACCATTTATTTTCTAGGAAAAAATTGTAAAAAAGTAAGGTTTAATTAGCCAATCTATATTTTGGGGTCGTGGTTCTTGCATATTATAGACAATGGTTGCGTTGTGATGATATATTGAATTTAAAAGAGTGGTTTATAATGTTCTATAATCATGCTTTAGTCGAAATGTTAAATGGGTAAATGGATAACCGGATAATCTGAACCTGGCCTGTTTATATTAAATGGGTTAATGGGTAAATTTCAAGTCAATCCGTTTAAAAAATAAACTGGTATAGGTCAAGGTTTCAACCTGTTTAATAAACGGGTTAGGTTCAGGTCGGGGATTTTTCGATCCGTTTAAGTTCGACATGAATACAAATTCAATCCGACCTGACCTATTTGACAGCGCTAGTGCCCGCTAAGAAAATGTGATAACTGCCCCTCAGATGGGTGAATGAAGATGAATAAACAATGGGCACACATTACAAGGAGGAGCAGCGATGCCCGTGTATATATGTACAAAAAGGAAAGATATGAAGGACAAAAGAAGGATTGTCCTTTTATTTAATGACATAGCACGCTGAGTGCTCTAAATTTGAATATTTGACTAACTTTTTATTTATTTATTTTTCTCTTCTCTAGTTTTTGCTAGAATTCCCTTTTTGGTTTCCACTGTATGGGCTTTTCTTACCTCTCCTTTCTACTCGGGTGAGATTCTTTTGATTTTCAATCTGACCACTCTTTCCCTTGTATTTTATATGTTTTGGTTTTTAGTGATATTTGCATGATGTCTATTTTAGAATTTAGACCATCAAACTAGGGAGGCTTTTACATTTTTGGTGGAAAAACTAAATGTGTGGACGGACTCAAAGGTTTCCTACGTATCCCCATAATAAGTACATGGTTTCATTTGGATTTTTCCATTTATTATATTAAGTATGATATGACTAAGGAATCTGGCCAAACGTAGTTTAGGAGGAGCATTTCTTTCATGGTTGAGGGTGCAACAAGACATAACCAAGATAAAGCAGGGCCGACCGCGATAGGTTACCTATGTACCCTTTTCAACAAGATAACACCTTACATAGTTCTTGTGAGAGAAAATCAATGATAGAGTTCAACACGGTGAATTATCTTAGGCTTCCCTTAGCTGACATTTTATTTGTGTGAATCTTTTAGCTAAGTTGACTTGGTGAGGGCGAAGTCTTTTGTGAAATGGTGACATGGTATAGGGCTCCACCAAAGTAATTGGAGTTGGTTCTTTTCATAGTGTCCTTGATGTTGTCATTACTTTTGTGTCATGCACAGTTGATCATGGAGACTGTGTTGTGCATTCGCAAGTATGTTGTCAAACTATGAAATAAATTCGATAAGTTACTCCTCAAAGTGAAAAGTGGTAGTGGAAAAGAGGGACCCTTTGGTTCAACATCAAGGTCATATGCAAGGTTATACGAGACATAGAAATGGTTAGAGTGCTTTGGACTCATTCTGCAAAAGACAAGTTTATGCATGATACTCAAGACACAAGTACAAGTTTGTCATACAATAGTAATAGCACGTACAAAGTAGATATCTGACGTGAGCTTATTATGAAAGATTTATGTTTAGAAGGGAACGAAATTCCTAGGATCACCAAACAAAATCAAGTAATGATCCATTTCCCACTGTGGCTTTTTTCTACTCCATAATTATGTGAATTGAATGGAATACTTCACACACAATTTAGATTCATGCCAAAGAGAAAATGACAACCTTTCATATAAACTGGGAACCCTCCAAGGAGTATTGGACAAGATTTAACAGTGTAGTATGATGGCATCGGCTAAGGGATTAAAAATGCATCGAGGACAAGATATGTAATATATGATTCAATTATTTGAGATATCATGTAGTTTTAAAAGTAATCATGCATGGAAATAGGAAATTTGACAAAAAAAATGAAAGAGCAACCTACGTGCCTATTAAATGTTGAGATGTACAAGGTTGAGTATGTCATATAGTGATTGATTATGTTCACAAGGTGAAAAGCTTAAGTATTAGTCAAGACTCTGTATGGGTGATGTAGTATGAGACTCATATTTACAACTAGGAAAATGAGAGAGTAAATAACAAAAACAATCACTTATATGTGTAAACATAAAGAATGTATGAACATTAAGAATGTCAGCGGTAATCATGTGGGCTGGTGTGCACATATGGACATGAGAATAACTCGCATGATGTAAATGTTTACTATAACTGGAAAACCTAATGATAACAATGGATATACATACAAGTGGATCACGTGAATGGCTCACATGATATAGAATAATTCGGGTGGATTGTCTATGTATCTCAGTGTAATGAAATCAAATTTTCCATAGCTTGAAATGCAAATGCAAGGATGATGATAACAAATATGTACATGTGGATTATGTGAAAGGATCATGCAATATAGACTGAATATAAGGGGAATGCCGACACATCATCATGGAAGGGAATCAGGTCAAGCGTAACTTGTCTTGTATTTCCCACCTTTCGATTTTTAGTCTTAACTTTTGTATGACGTCTACTATAGAACCATTGGTCTAGGGAGGATTTTGCCATAAAATTGAATATGTACATGTGTGGTTTTGTTTGGAATTTGTAGTTATTACATCAAGTATGACGTGAGTGAGGAATCATGCCAAATGTAGTTCAGGAAATGCTTTTTGTTTTTTTTTTTTTTTACTCTTATCACGTAGTTCTTACGACAACAAATGGATAATGGGATTGAACCAGGTGAACTGTGTCAGGCTTCCCTAGGATGACATTTAATTTTTGTGAACCTTTTACGAAAGTCGGCTTAATAAGGTGAACCCTTTAGCAAAATGGTAACATGCTAAGGTTCCACCAAGGAATCAAAGCTTCTTCTTTTTATGGTGTCCTTCATGCCCACTTGATCTTTGAGACTATGTTATGCATTCACAAATCTGCTCACAAACTATGAAACATATTAGACAAGTTATTCATCAAAATGAGAAGTGAAAGTGGAAAAGAGGAGCCCCTTGGTTAAACATCGAAGTCATATGGAAAGCTATATTGGAAAGAGAAATGGTTGGAGTTCTTTAGATTGGCTATGCATAAGACAAGTCAATCTATGTATGGCCCTCAAGAAACAAGTGCAAGTTTGTCGTATGATAGGAATAATATGTACAACGTGCATTTCGCGTGCATGAATATTATGAAATGTTTATGTTGGAAAGGTAATACAATTCCTAGGCTCATCACAGGAAGTCAAGTAATAACCTATTTGCCATTGTAGTGTTTTTCTACTTCACGATTTTTTTAATTGAATACATACTTCATGCACAATTCATATTCATGCTAAGGGGAAAATGGAAACCTTTTATTGGAATTGGGAAACCTAAAATGGATGTTAGACTAGCTTTATAGTGCTCCTTGGTGAAAGGGTCATTTGTAAGGGCTTATATGCATGATGGCTTTGGGTAAAGGATAAAAAAGGCATGGATAACAAGATATGGAACACATTGGTCAATTATTTGAGATGTGATATGATTATGGAAGTGCTCTTACATGGAAATAGGGCATTCGACCAAGAACGAAAGAACAACCTATACACCTAAGGAAGGTGTATATGTGTGCTTAACTATGTCATATAGTGGATGATTATGTTCACAAGGTCAAAAGCTTAAGTATTAGTCAAGAGTATGTATGGGCAAACTACGATGAGACTTTTATACATGGAAAAATAGAAGTTTAAAAAAATAGAAAAAATCATGTATATGTATAAATGTAAAGAATGCCGGTGAAAATCCTATGGGTTGGTATGGACATGGCTACATAAGAGTGAGTTGTGTGATGTGGGTGATTGCAGTGAGTAGAAAGGCTAATGACGACGATGGATATATATAAACATGGATCACGTGGAATGTTCGTATGATGTAGACCAAAATCCTAGTTGATTGCATGCATACCCTTGTGCAAAAGAATTAGGTTTTACCTAGTTCCGAAATGCAAATGTGAGGATAATGATAGCAGATATGTACATATGCATCACCCAAAAGGGTAAGAAGTAGGCCGAATATGAGAGGATTTCCTATGTGTCCTTATGAAAAGGAATCAGGTCAAGCATAGTTTGAAATGTTAATGTGGTAGTGATGATAGATGTGATGACCATGTGAGTACGCTGCTTATATACACTTGGAAGAATGTGTTCATATATTAGGAGATCATATGGGACTTGGAAAGTGATGTATAATTGAGATGAACACTTATGATGGATGATCATATGATAAAAGGATTGATTAAGATCATACATGAGTCACTGAGGCACAGAAGATGTTGATTGAGCAAGACAAATTAAAATGTTAGGACTATGCAGATATAGAGGTTATACGCATGGGGAAAAGAGTATGCTTTAAATACAAAGGAAGAGATATGTAATTCGAGTGGTAGCAGACATGGGCTAGAGACAAATAAATGTGTTCGATGGACCGATGTAGTCACGACTTATGAAGGACACTTAAGTATGAATGAGGAACATGAATGAGAGAGTAGCCAAGCATGCATTGGTCCACGTGACCCAAAGAGGTTGACTAAAGAATGATTCATTGGCTTTTTATTCATGTTCAAGTGGTCCCTAGGAAATATGTTGGAGATAGTTAGAAGAAAATGAAGAAAATGCTAGAAGTTAGTT
>JACYFF010031958.1:37489144-37586692 GCA_017589665.1 Selenicereus undatus | reverse complement strand
TTCTTCTTCAGATTCAGTTCTTCATTCAAGAACCTTCAAGGTTAACAAAATAAGATGCATTGAGATGAGTCCGCATTCATAGCCAGTTCCCAAATAGGTATTGAAATATATGGACGCACCCTTAGTAATTCATTGTTATCTATTCAAAGCCTTCACCTCATAAGATCAGAACCATGCTTACGATAAAGCTCAACTATTAAGTGTGTATGGAATAACTTCACATAGGCATTTCATGAACATAAAAGGAACATATATATATAAGATATAGAAAAAGATGCATGACCAACAATCGAGATATCTAATGAAAGGCTACATCATATGTTTGGTTTAAGACCGCTCAGGGATAGATGAAAATCTGTCATTGTCCCTAGTGAAGTCACTGGTATGCAAGGTTGAGATCTCAATGAGGGGAGATTGGGGTCCCCTCTACAGATCCTGTGTGGGTTGAATACGTCCCTATGAAAAAACGACCCTGCTCTAAGGAGAGACTGCTCAATGTCACGGTCGATCTTTGTGGTTAAAAATGTAGGGTGATCGAAGTCGCCCCCATGTTATCACCCAAATAAGAATGGCATTTTTGACAACAATTTGCTAACCATTTTTTGAAAATAAAGATGACTTCATGTGCCCCAAAAGGTAAAAACATACGAAAATTGGTGTGGAAACCAAATATGGTGCGTCCAGGGGCTTAGTTAGGAAGCATGAACTTCAACGACTGACCACATGGGTTCATAGTATATGTTAATTCTTTGTAAATGTCTCGAATATTAGCCGATTGCTTATTCAAAATGAATTGTGAAAATGTTAAAAAGATAAACATGTATGTATACATGGAAAATACAAGGAAGCACATGGACAAAAGACTCAAGGCCAACATCGTTCTCCATGCCTTAGGATCATGATAAAAGACTTTAAATATAAAATAATTCTAGTGTCAAGTGGATCAAGGTGAGAATCAATAGTGTTATTCAAGGTCTCAACTCTATACTCGAGGGTAAGTCTAGGCATAAGTATACAAATTGGAACTCTTAGCATTTTCATTAAGATAGAGACAATTATACCTTGGGCATAAAATGTGACGGATTTTTTACAAAGTGAATGGTTGGTCGCCAAGGGTGCCTAAAAACTTAAGATAGAGTTTGTAATAATGGCACATTGTTAAACAAGAGGATGCGATCTATTATTTCATCATATATAATCTAAAAACTAGTGTACTGGGGATAATGGCGGAGTTTAATGTCTGTTTGAGTGCAGGTCGATGTGACCCAATCTAAAGACCAAGTATGAACAAATTTATAATTATGAGATCGAGTTTGATGAGGGACCCTGACCATACAATAGAGAACATGTTAGCCCTAAGGATAGGCATGCAAATACATAAAGATATATACAAGCAAGGTTAACTCTATAAATCATTACCCACTATTTAGTCAAATTTGTTTATGACTCGTGATCAAAGTCAAGACGATCAAAAAGGGGAAGTTATGATTACCGTTGTCTGTTAAATCACTTTCACGAGCATAAGCTTGGTACCTTACGTGGACTGAGATTAAGAATGGGTTTGAATAGTCTACTTATCATCACAACCCATGTACCATACTTAGGTCTATGCGTCATGAATTCGGTTTGATGAAATACCATTTACTAGTTCTAGAGGGTTTATTTTATTATTATTGTACATAGACCAATTCATGCTCAAAGATAGAGACTGTTATTATTTGACCTTTATAGAGTCCAGGATTTTGCATGCACTAGGTTATTACAAAATCATAAATAAATCAATATATGAAATATTTGTACAAGGCCTTCTCCTATATATGAGAGGTCTAAGAAAGATAAACGACGCCCTAATTTCTACACAATTCTTGCTTCATTGGCTACTTTGAGGATTATTAGCTTCTGCATGTGGCCAACACATGAGACTCAAACATTATGCAAGTCTTAAACACCTAATTAATGAAGGAGATTTGATTTACTTGAGAAAATGACTTATGTATAGTAACAAAAGAAAGTTCTAGAACTTGGATAAAATGATCCAAAAGATTCCAGAAACACCCAATTAATTTAGTAAAAGGGAATTTACAAGTTGACTATGTTGTACCTAATGCAAAATTATGAATGCCAACATAAAAAGATCATTCCCTTTTGAAGAAGGATCCAAATGAAGTGATGCCAAAACCTAACTACTGCCTATTAAGTCTAGTTTTATTGATGAAATATTGGCATGTAAATGGAAAAGGATGTCATTCTGCTAAAGCAAAAACTCAAGCTGAAGTGGAGTTTGTTACTCTAAAGATTGTGTCCTATTTTATTTATCAGAAATTATTGAAGAGAAACTTGGAAAAACTGCTTCCATAAGACATAATAGATAGACAAGGATACGGACAATTTTTTTCTTCAATTTTCTTGACACCATAGGATATTGTTTAGGACTTTTCAAAATAAGAGTCTGATTTGAACTTCGCAAACATTTTCGCTCTGAAACATCAACTTTGAAATTTCATATCTCACAAGTTCCGAAGAGTTAGAAGACATAAGCTATCAACTTAGAAAGCTTTGGTAGTCTATTTTATTTCATATGCACAAACTCTTTTGATAAAAGTTCAAGCGAAAGGTTAAAAATAACAAAAATAGAATGGTGGTTGGTCTTGGGGCAGATTAGACATCTTTTAGAAAAATGGGCATGATGACTACTTTGGAAATATGATTTATGCCTATGACTACTTATTAGAAAGATCCTTCAACGATCTAGCTAATGAAACAATAAAAACATAGACTGGACTCTAATGGACTAAAAAACTATCTCCTAAATTTGACCTATGAAAATTGCACAAACCTTCAGGTGTTATCCTATTAACTCCAATTTGTTATATAGTGGCTTCTACGCATGACTTGGCCCATTGAAGACATTTTTTGTGCCAAAATAGAAAATGAACGTGATGAAGGCAAAGAAGAAAATTGAACAAAGACACACAAGTTTAACAACTTCCAACCTCAGCAATTCACTAAAAAAAATAAATATTGCAAAACTATTCTTCCAAACCTAAGTAGGGGGAACGACCACAAAGGCCGTAAAGGACAATGGGATGAATGAAGCCGGGATCAAAAGAACACCGAGGACTGGCCTAGCCCAAAAATAGGAAGAAAACACGAGAAAACAAATGCTAATACATGACTAGTATAAACAAGAAGAGATAAAGCAAAATAATTAATTAGAAAGAAAAAGGTGGAAATATATGTACAAGAAAAAAAGTACTAAGCTAGGAAAATATATGTATAAGAATAGTAATGTAACAAAATTGATGAAGACCACTTATGGAAAGGTTTAGTTAGATTAACTAACTCATGGTGGAACTAATTAATACTAACTGAAACTAAGAAATTTTAACACGAGATTTAGTATAAAAAAGAAGAGATTAAGTAAAATAATGAATTAGAAAGAAAAAATAAAAAATGTCTGTACAAGACAAAAAGGGATCATGCTAGGAAAATATAAGTACATGAATAGTAATGTGATGAAATTGATGAAAAAGACTTACAGAAAGGTTGTCTTACGTTAACTAACCCACTTTCCTATTCATCATCCATATTTTCTTTTATTTCAATGTAATATTGGTACCAATCAAGCATTAACAAATATGATCAAGTAGGTTGAAGTTGATATTTAATTTTTAATAGTTGGATTCATGAGTATATAGAAGTATATCGTTATAAAATAATGAGTTCTTATTAATCATTATCCATATTTTCTTTGGTTTAACGTAATCTTGGTGCCAATTAAGAGTTAGCAAAACATGTGGTTCAAGTTGATATTTTTAATAGTCGATTTCTTGAGGATATAGAAATATATATATATATATATATATATATATATATATATATTGTTATAAGATAAGGGGTTCTTATTATTCATTATCCGTATAATTCTTTTGGTTTAATGTAGTCATGGTTTAATGCATGTATAGTTTGATACTCTTTTATTTTTTTTCAGGTTTGGATCAATTTGATAATAATATCATTTAGTGCACACATTTATAACACTATGGGTTGTGTGTAATGTAGGTTTGTAGCTCAAATCAGGTCTGTACTGATGTCCCTTTATCTATTTTGTTTTGTAATTTAATCACTTTGATAGAAAATTATTCGGTGTGCACAGTTATAACACTATTGGTCGAGTGTAGTGCAGCCTTGTAGCTCAGGTTAGGTCAATGCTGATGTCTCTAGACTCTACGCCAACACTCTCCTTTTTTGTTTTTTAAGTGATGATATATCAAGATTCAAAGATTTATTCATGTGAGATTGATGACTTGATGTATGTGTTAAGAGCAACTATTACATGTGAGTATGTGTCGAGACGAGCTGTGGAGAAGTTGGTCCGATGACCTAATTTGTCTTTTTGTCCAATTTAATTGACGTAAGAGTGAATTTATGAATTCAAAATTTGAAGTTCATAATGATGCATTTCAAACGTGTTTAGTTATTAGTATGAATGTATGACATAATTTGTTATCAAGTTTGATCTAAATTGCTAACTAAAATATAAGCACTTTTAGATTGTTTCCATTTGTAACCCTTAACTAATTAGCATAATTGCTACACATGGTGTATTAGCTGAGAACTTGAGACTGCAAAAAGGCACACATTAGTATCTTAGTATAATTATTAGTTTCTTATTAACTTTCAAACATTGTTGTGGCCCTTTTTTTTTTTTTAACTTCAGCCATATTTGAGATATCCTTCTTATTCACGTTGTTTTTGACATTAATGTGAGTCAATTAGTAATTACGTTGATGTGAAAGTTGGTTACCGAGACTTGAATTTGATTGTCTAGACTTCAAATGAGTTGAATACTTATAAGACCATATGTGAACATTCTCATATATTATTATGTCAAATTAAGCATATTACGAAGATGATTTAGGATCATGGATCAGCACTTCGGCAGTGCGGTATCTTGCAGCCGCAAAATCATATCATAATCCTAGGCTCTTAGCGCACATTAAGCAAAGTGAAACGGTAGAACAATAAAGGTAAGATCGTAAGATAATAATAATTTTAATAATTTGATTATGCTAAGAGTTTCTTAATTCTTATGTTTGACCAATATTCTCGTCTATTTTTACCCAATATGCACCAAATTAAAAATTTAACAATATTAATTATTCTCATTCGTTTCCCTTTTGAGTTTTCCGTTGGTTTCATTTGTAAAGTTTTCCTCTTAAAGTTATGCTCTTTTCCCTTCTAAACTCAACTAATTGAGGTTGAAAATTTTAGAATTCATTCCCTCTGATTAGTTCTTAGAGTCAGACGCAGATAGGCTACAGAGTACTAAACTCTCGTAAAACTGAAAATACTCGATCTCTTATCTCTCTCAGCCTCGCACCGTTGGTCTCTCAATCTCACTTAGACTCTCACTCGTCTCTTCCCCCGCACACAGTAAAACCACCTATACATAAATCTAAGGTATTAAGTTCTCATCCATTCACCCCCAATGTCTCATTCTTTCACTCAAACTCTGTCAGTCTCATCTTTGAGGTTCCTGCACCCGTTTGCTGCACATAGGGTCTTCTACGCTTCTCGTTTTGCCTTTTTTCAGCTTCAATTTTCCTTTCTAGGTGAATTTACTTTTTTTTAAAATAGTTTTGATAGTTTAATTTATTGATTCTACATTCTTCATTTAATTAAGTTTACTTGGTTACGGATGCAATTGCTTTGATTTTGTTTATGATTCTTGTACATCTTATACTTTATTGCCTTGTTCTGTGATTGGAAGATGTTTAGTAACTAGTTTTCATTTTGTCAAAATTAAGGTAAAATTGTTCATTTTGCCTTTCGATTATGGATTATGTGAAGTAGCATGAAAACTATCTGAAGCTCGTTCGTCCGTGGAGTTTTGAGACGTAGGAATAGTTACATTTTTGGCCGATAGGTTACGTGTATGTTTGGCTTTGGATATTATATTCCGGTAGAATTGAAACAGGTGAGAATCAGATCGGTTTTCAATTAGGTACAGTTCGATTCCGATCTAGGTTGTTCATATTTGATTCACTTCGAATTCGGTCATTATGGATTGAGTTTGAATTGGATTGCGTCATTTCAGGTTTGGGCCATTTCAGTTCATGCTAAGTTTCGAGCTTAGTTCGGGTATGCGCCAGGCTAGTTTGGTTGTTCGGGTCCAAATCAATTGACCTCATTTAGGTTGTCAGTTCGGGTATCAATCACGCTTGTTCGATTCGGCTTTCAAATTTGAGGTCAATTTTCTATGTCAGACTCATAATCAAATCAAAATGGTCATAGAAGATGAACAAAAACTATGTCCACCACACAATGGGGCACTTATTAGTACAATGTCATCTCATAATGTCTAGTTGGAATGGCCATAGAGGACGAAGAAAAACTATGTTCACCACTCAATGGGGCACTTATTAAAGCTATGCATTAAAGAACCATGCAAAGTGTCTCCATGTCGTGATGCACAAGGTGGGGCCACTGACAAAGTCAGGTTAGGCTGCCTACAATTCACCCCTTAGGGTGGGGCCTTCCTCAGACCCTGTGTGAACACGGGATGCTTATACATCCGGATATCCTTTTTTTTATATGAGCCTACATTAAGAAAGTTGCGAAAAAGTAACCAAGCCAAATGGGATGAATTATTTCAAGAAGCGTTTGATAAAATTAAGGAATACTTGACTAACCCACCAATGCCGCCACCTCCTAAACCTAGACAACCCTTGCTGCTATATGTCATCGCCACTAACACCACCATGGGAGGAATGCTATGTCAAGTTTATCAAAGGACGAAGAATGGCTTATACTAATTGGGTAAGAAGTTCCTTGAATATGAGACTTGATATTCGGTAGTAGAAAAGATGTGCCTGGTACTAGTTTGGGCAGCCAAGAAACTGAGGCTCTACTTAACCACCACTTTAATATAGTGACAATAGTAGACCTACTGAAAATATCTACCGAGTAATGAATCTTTCGTGGCCACATATCTTGATGGGCTGCGTTGATTTAAAGTTTAACATCTCAAAGAGAATAAGCGGAAGTGCTGTGTTAGAATTCTTGTCAGCGTTCCCATAGAGCAACGGGAGAAAGATTATGATCTTCCCAACAAGAATATCCCCTTTCTTGAAAATGAATCTTGGCAAAATGTACTTCAATGATACCTCCAATAAAAAAGGAAATGGCATGGGCATCCTCTTTGTCTTACCAAAAGGGGCACATACACCAATATTAACAAAGTTAGACTTTGAAGTCATAAACAGTGTTGTCGAGTGCGAAGTGTGCACTATTCAAATGCTAGTCGTCCATGGACTTCACAATAAACAATTTAACATTTGTGGAGAGTGGAGACTCTAGCTTAATTATCGAGCAAATCATTAGTCAGCGGAATGTGACAAGCGAGAGCAAGAAACTCTGTCAAGCACGCTTGGAGAAAATAACATGGCACTTTAAAGATTCTCGATTGTCGATGTTGGATTTTGCACTTGATGAACCTCTATTTGTACCATATTATAGCCCGTATTTGACTCGATCTCTCATATATTTGCATGCTTTATCACGTCAGAGAAGGGTCAAATCGACCTCTTACGCATATATTTCACTCATATGACGTCTTTCTGTAATTTCAGGAACTTTGTTGAAGGAACTGAAAGATAGCTAATATTTGGCAGAAAGAGGTGTTAAGAAGGCGAGAAAAGCCGTGAAAAAGCGTTGCACGGAAGCTCCACGAAACCGGACCCACAGAGCACGACCGACCCACCAGAACCAGCACACTTGGCCGGGGTGCCAAGTGGCACGACCGTGCCATGTGGCACACCCGTGCCACTTGTGCAGTTCTGGGGTGGTTCGGGCAGACTTTTGGCATGGTGACACCGTGCCTCGGGGCACGACCGTGCCGCCCCTGTTTCCGTGTCGCAACTTAACTTTCCTTCAGGGGCTATTTTCAGTTTCATTCAGTTTTATTCAGTTTTTCTCTTCCCAGGCGTTTGCTTAGGCGATTCTTAGGTTTACTTTAAGGTTTAAGTTTTTAAGTTTTTATACTCGGGAATTACGCTATTGGATTGGAGTTTATTCCATCGCTAATTCCTTCGATTGATTCCAGGTTTTCTTTTCTCTCTCAACTCTTCATCACTTGTTCTTGATTGTTTGGGTTTTGGCTATCATGATTACTAGGTTGATTGTTGAAATTGTTGTGTTAAATATGATGTCTGGCTAAATCCTTCAACTTAGGTTGGGATTAACGCCGAATATGTATAGTTGAATTTTGTATTGGCCCGATCCTTTCTCCCCTTTTGTTTTGCAAATATGAATTCTACTATGCACGTCAACTGTTCGATAAAATGCTCGAAAGAACATTCATCCTTTTAGTTGGGGTTTAGGGGAGCGTTGAGAGACGAAACCTTTACCTAGTGCGCCTTAGTAGACGATTAGGATTTTAATATGAAAATAGTTAAGATTTTAATTGGGATTTGGGATTGTGAATCTTATAATCCTTCGACCTTTAGTCCCATGAAAATAGGCGACTCTAGTTCTAGGATTAGTCTTCGAACCTTGAGAGAGGGAGGAGATGAGCTTAATTGATAATCTATTCATTCATGATGCATGCCTAGGGGATGTTTGGTAGGGCTAGTAATTGATTCGCTAGCATAATCGTGCTGTTGATTCCAACCTAGGTGTTTACTCTTCTGCTGTTTATTCCATCTTTTAGTTGTTATTGTCTCCCTTAGTTTAGTCCCAAAACCTTAATTGTGACGGCGTAGCTTGAGTAGTTTAATTAGTTCTGGTAGTTGAAGCCAAGTTCCCTGTGGGTTCAACCCATACTTGCCGGTTGCTAGCTACAGTTGCGCCGTGCACTTGCGGATATTAAAACGATAACATGTTTTTGGCGATGTTGCCGGGGAACCTGTGCTTTTCAATATTAGAACCGATTCGAATACTCTAGACTAGGCATTTCTTTCTTTTCTTTTGTCTTAGTTTATCCTTCTTTTTCTTCTTGCTAGAAACTGTCTACGCTAGGGTATTGTCTGCCTGTGTATGCGCAGGAGAAGTCAGAGGGATCAAGATCTTGTCCCCCTCGATCCTGAGATAGAAGCAGCCGCACGCTGACATAACGGAGAAGCAAGAAGGAGGAAGAAAGAGGCAGCGGTGATGGCCCAGGAAGATAATAGGGTGCTGTGGGACTATGCTCTGCCGCAAGCATCGGGCATCACCTCCTCCATAGTTAGCCCTGCAGTCGAGGCTAACAACTTCGAGCTCAGCCCAACACTTATCTCATTTGTGGAGCGGGAGCAATTCAGCTGACACCCGTCCGAAAACCCCAACGCGCATCTTCGCAAGTTTCTTGCGAAGTACGACACTATCAAAATCAACGGGGCGTCCGCTGATGCAATTAGGCTGCGACTTTTCCCTTTCTCGCTGAGGGACAGAGCCAGTTACTGGTTACAGAGTGGAGAGCCCAACTCATTCACCACCTGGGAGATGCTGTCCAAGGCCTTCCTTAGCAAGTATTTTCCACCGGGTAAGACTGCAAAGCTGAGGACTGAGATTACTTCATTCTTTCAAAGGGATGGCGAGTCCCTTTGTGAGGCTTGGGAGAGGTTCAAGGACCTCCAGCGGCAGTGCCCTCATCATGGCGTTCCTGACTGGCTTCTAGTTCAGACATTCTACAATGGATTAGAGCAGTCAGTGAAAATCTCAGTGGATGCCGCTGCAGGAGGAGCTCTCATGGGCAAGTCGATTGAAGCGGCAAAGGTATTGTTAGAAGAGATGGCTTCCAACAATTATCATCGGGCAAGCGATAGAGCCACCCCACACAGGAGCAGTGGCAAGTACGCAGTTGACGCTGTGACCCTTCTAGCCAGTCGGGTGGATGTGCTAGCACATAGGCTAGACAAAGTGGGCACCTCTCCCACTCCAGGTGGATCTTCAGCGCCATCCATGGGGGCCCATACATACTGCGAGGCGTGTGGCATCCAGGGGCACACATCCATTGAATGTTGCAATGCTCCCTCCAGCATTGAACATGTCAATGCGTACCACACCTATACCACACCTCCTGAAAATAACCCCCACCCCACCACCTATAGCCAGGGTTGGAAGAGTCATCCAAATCCCCTCTACAAAAACCCCAACCCTCACCCTCATAACTCCATCCAGCCATCCGGTTTCCACAACCGAGCTCCTTACACTCTACCCCCTCCACCTCCTGAACCTACATCTCACCTGGAGAGTCTTATGGAGCGCTTCATAGCGACCCAGACCACTACCAATGAGACTCTTAAGGAGTCAATCCATCTGCTGACCTCCAGGGTAGATGCCACGGCCGCCCATCAGAAGACGATGGATACGTAGATTGCCCAGATTGCTCAACAAGTAAGCCTCCTGTCCCGACCTCAAGGGCATCTGCCGAGCCAACCTGAGACTAACCTCCGAGGTCACGTCAATGCCATCTCCACGATGGACGAGGGGTTAGAGGAGAGCCCAGTGATGGTTCTCCAGGAGGTAGTTCCAGTTCTTGATTATGCAGGAACTGAAGGGAAGAAGAGAGAAGAGAATCTGAGTTGCGCTGGGGAGCCTAGTCCGCCACCTCCTACCCGTACCTACCAGCCCCCAGTGCCTTACCTTGAGCGACTGGCATGGTCCAAGCTACGTCAGCTTGAACCTAGATTCGCGCGATTCTTGGAAACCTTACGCCGAATCTATGCCAGTAGCCCCTTCCTGGAAGCTCTCAAGAATGCACTTGCACACTTTAAATTTTTAAGAGAGCTCCTGTCCAAGAAGGGAGAGCCCGGGGTTACTCCAGAGCACCCCACTTTTGGATCCTGCCCTGCCCTTCTACCGAGGTGATTACCATCAAAACTGCGGGATCCTGGCAGTTTCTCTATCCCGTGCTGCATACGGGATATGCAGATTGAGAGAGCCCTTTGCGATTTGGACGCTAGTGTGAGCCTCATGCCGCTCTCTCTCTGCCAGAAGCTGCAACTACGGGACCTCACGCCCACCAGCATGACTATTCAGCTAGCAGACTGCTTCGTCAGGCAGCCTGTCGGCATTCTGGAGGATGTCCCGATCCAGATGGGCAAGTTCCTCATCCCCTACGACTTCATCGTTCTTGACATGGATGAGAACTTTCCAGCCCCACTCATCTTAGGTCGCCCATTCCTTGCGATTGTCGGGGTAGTGATCGATGTTCAGGTAGACACTCTATCTTTCCACCTGTGTGGGGAGAAGGTGGACTTCAGTTTCCCTCCCTCTGCACCGCCTTTAGCGCCTGTTTTTCCCCCACCCTCTGAGGCGTCGATCCCCATTTCCCTATTCGAAGCTCCTCCCGAGGTTGATACATTTGATGGAAATGGGGGCTCCCACATGCTGTCTGCCGGTTCTTCTACTGTTTCTGCGGCCGTCCCGTTTCGTTTCACGACCGCCTCTGTTTCTCCTGGGGAGGTAGCGGATCCTCCTTTACTCCTTACCCCTCTCGCAGGCCACCTCCTGCATCATTACGGTCTACTATTTGGAGGTAAGGATCAAGCTCAGGACCTTAAACAAGCGTTTCTTGGGAGGCAACCCAAGGCATTTACCGCTTTAAAAAAAAAAAAAAAGATTCGTGTCACTCCCACCCTTTCCCTCCTCATTCCTTTCCCCCCCTCCCTTGCCCTTTTTCTGCGCCATTTTCGTTGCGGATAATGAAAATCTCTAGCATGGGGGGTGAGCTTATCGCTCTTTGGGTGGAATGATGGATTTTGGGGTATTGGTTGAATGACATGTTGCATTTTGCATCATATAGATAGGTTGACATATAGCTTTCATAGGATATCTTTGCATTTCTTTCCCTTAATAAAGCATATAGGTTAGAGCATATAAGATACATGTTGCATCCCAAAAGGTGAAGTGATCGAGTTGGGCGTTCCTAAGTTTTCCAGGTACTACTTCTCACCCTTCTTCTCACTATCCTTTATATCTTTTATCGCTTTCCTTAGTTAGTTTTTCTTTACTTTTCAATAAATGTGTGCGAAAACCCCTCTTATGAAGAGAACACAAGGGGTGATGATTGATTGATCTGGTTGAGTTGTGTGTTGAAATGTGGCCAGTTATAGTGTGAACTTTTGTGAATTACGCTCTCACATTGCCATATGAGTTTCCCCTACCTTATGCTGTATGTCATATTGCCCTTGAGATTCATGTGACTTGGCCTGATTGACCTTGATTAGTGGGATATACCTCGGAGTAAGTTATTGGACTGTGGTAGACTTACTTATGAAACTTTGAACCTAATGACTATTCATTGCATATAGTCTCATACTTTCCTTCATGTGTGACTCATCCATGATTGCATCTCTAGAACTTGATCTTGTTCTCTTTGAAATCGCATTTAGTATGTGCATGTGTTGATATGACTGAGGCAATTTTTGTTCTATTTAGCCATATGAGCCAAAAAGCCACCCATTGATATGTACTACCCTCTTTGCTAACCCTTTGTTCCTTTCCCCTTGTCTTTGTTGTTGCCCCCTGCACACTACACATTTGGCCTATCGATATTCCCCATATCCTTGTCAAGGTCTAGTAGAGCGACACTTTCATGATTTAGTTGGGTATGTTTTGAAGGTTAGTTCACCTTGGATACGTTACTAGTGGCTTGTTTTGGGGGGATTCGTGCATTAAGTTTCTGTTCCCCATGCCATTCACATGTCTTCCTCCTTTCAAAGAAAAGAAATCGAAAGGAATGAAAAGGAGAGAGCAAAAGAAAAAGAGAAAAATAAGAGAAAGAGAAAAAGAAAAACAAGCAGAAAAGTTGTGAAAAAGGTGTTTGGCATGGAAGTGTGACAATGAGATTGCTAAATCCCTCCCTTAAGGTTTTTGTGGGGTTTGTTGCTCAAATTCTCAATGGTGGTGTGAAGTTGTTTCGATATTAGTTATGGAAGTGTTTTTTTGCTCCCTAGTCTTTGACTATTAGCTCCACGCTTCCTAAACTTATTCCACTTCTCACCCTTTGCCTTTGACCCCATTACATCCCTTTACAAGTCCTCATGATTTACACATTGCACTTTGCATTAGGCGGTGGAGAATTGAGAACTCTACCAAGCTTATGGTAGTTGTTTGATTGGGTAGAGTATTGAGTGCACCCTTGTTACATATTCTAAACACATTGAGGGGAGTGTTCCACTTTATCCTAAAGTGAGGTTCTGCCAGTCCTGCTTACTCACCACTCATCAATGAAGGTCATGTCTTGTTATGTGATTCGATACCAGGGCATTTGATGCATTGCATTTGGGTATAGGGACCCATGGAAGGAAGTGTGCAGCCTGTATTTGAATTATTTCACATTTTTGACTTGGCCACCTTTAATGCATAGTTTAACTCAGATTATTGATTATTCATCCCTTGCCTGAGGAGGGCATGTTAAGAGGTTTACCGTTCTCCCTGATCCTGCATAGCGTAGTCTAGGGACAAGCAAGAGATAAGCATGGGGGCATGATGAACCTCTATTTGTACCATATTTTAGCCCGTATTTGACTCGATCTCTCCTATATTTGCATGCTTTATCACGTCAGAGAAGGGTTAAATCGACCTCTTACGCATATATTTCACTCATATGACGTCTTTCTGTAATTTCAAGAACTTTGTTGAAGGAACTGAAAGATAGCTAATATTTAGCAGAAAGAGGTGTTAAGAAGGCGAGAAAAGCCGTGAAAAAGCGTTGCACGGAAGCTCCACGAAACCGGACCGACAGAGCACGACCGACCCACCAGAACCAGCACACTTGGCCGGGGTGCCAAGTGGCACGACTGTGCCATGTGGCACACCCGTGCCACTTGTGCAGTTCTGGGGTGGTTCGAGCAGACTTTTGGCATGGTGACACCGTGCCTCGGGGCACGACCGTGCCGCCCCCGTTTCCGCGTCGCAACTTAACTTTCCTTCGGGGGGTGTTTTCAGTTTCATTCAGTTTTATTCAGTTTTTCTCTTCCCAGACGTTTGCTTAGGCGATTCTTAGGTTTACTTTAAGGTTTAAGTTTTTAAGTTTTTGTACTCGGGAATTACGCTATTGGATTGGAGTTTATTCCATCGCTAATTCCTTCGATTGATTCCAGGTTTTCTTTTCTCTCTCAACTCTTCATCACTTGTTCTTGATTGTTTGGGTTTTGGCTATCATGATTACTAGGTTGATTGTTGAGATTGTTGTGTTAAATATGATGTCTAGCTAAATCCTTCAACTTAGGTTGGGATTAACGCCGAATATGTATAGTTGAATTTTGTATTGTCCCAATCCTTTCTCCCCTTTTGTTTTGCAAATATGAATTCTACTATGCACGTCAACTGTTCGATAAAATGCTCGAAAGAACATTCGTCCTTTTAATTGGGGTTTAGGGGAGTGTTGAGAGACGAAACCTTTATCTAGTGCGCCTTAGTAGACGATTAGGATTTTAATATGAAAATAGTTAAGATTTTAATTGGGATTTGGGATTGTGAATCTTATAATCCTTCGACCTTTAGTCCCATGAAAATAGGCGACTATAGTTCTAGGATTAGTCTTCGAACCTTGAGAGAGGGAGGAGATGGGCTTAATTGATAATCTATTCATTCATGATGCATGCCTGGGGGATGTTTGGTAGGGCTAGTAATTGATTCGCTAGCATATTCGTGCTGTTGATTCCAACCTATGTGTTTACTCTTCTGTTGTTTATTCCATCTTTTAGTTGTTATTGTCTCCCTTAGTTTAGTCCCAAAACCTTAATTGTGATAGCCTAGCTTGAGTAGTTTAATTAGTTCTAGTAGTTGAAGCCAAGTTCCCTGTGGGTTCGACCCATACTTGCTGGTTGCTAGCTACAGCTGCGCCATGCACTTGCGGATATTAAAACGATAACAACACTTCTTTACAATGGCCACAGTTTTGTCCTTCTAGTGGGTCCAAGACCACTTGCTTAGATATATTAACTTAGGATTAGGATGCAACTTCAACCCATGTGGTGGAATAATCTATGCCCATTAAGATATATTCATGCATGCTTTTTCTTTGTAGTGATTTTCCCTATGATGTCCATTCTCTACATTGAGAAAAGTGGGGGAGTAGTAATAGTGTATAATAAGGAGGGTGGAAGATTTTAGAGTTTTACATCTTTTGGGCACTTTTTACATACCGGCAAATATTGGAAGCACTCCTTTTCCATGTGATCCAATAAACACCTTGGCGTATAATTTCTTGGATAGCATGTATCTGTCCATATGTGCACCATGGACGCTAACCTTGCTAAAGCGTTTATGATTTTATTTTCCTCTAGGGGAAGATATATGAATTGTGACTCAAACTTTATGTCTAGAGGGGCTATAACTTGACCCATATCGGGGTGTTGACAGTCGTCGTACATCATTATGGATTGGACTGGACCGAGCTCTTGAAGGATTGGTTCTAATGATCAAATGAACCTTCCTACGCTGTTGCGTCCACCAGGGGGGGGCTCTTTTATTTTCCTAAGAGCTGAGGAATCTGAATAGGGAGAAGTAGGAAAAGGAACAGAGTAAATATTTGGAAAAGATGCATGGAGTTGCCAATCTTTACGAAAGAACCCTATAAGAAGAGTTCAAAGAAAGGAAAAGTCTAAGGGTTGCCTCCCCCAAAATGAAAAGAATAATAAAAATAAAAAGAGAGAATAACGAAAGATCCAAGATGTTCCCCAGGGGGATTCACTTTTCGGTCTAATGGGGAGGGACCCAGCTTATCAATTGCGAATTGAAACACCAGAAGAAAGGATCGCCAAGTAGAGACATAAGAAGCATGTACATAAGAGGATTCCCTAGTCATTGGTCTTAGGTTAGATGAAGGTGAAGTTTGCCTTAGGGTATTGGTCAAAAGGGGCTTGTGACCTAACACATGGTCTCCTACCTTAGTGTGGAATAGGTTTAGACGATACTCGATTGTTTCGCATGGGTTCTAAGGAAAAGGGTCACAAGTAAGATGACCCATGTAGGTAATGTCCAACTGGATTGGACGACCAATGTGCTAAGGAAAAAGTTTGCCTTATTTTCTGGGTGTGACCTGTTAAGTCGCAATTTATTTAATGTATTTGAAGCTTTGTAGGTTGTATATTTCAAGTGCGTGGCTAGTCTAGGTTTGTGCTTGCGGCAAGTTCTTATTCGGCACGCAGTTGCCAAGTTATTTTCCATATAATTTGGTCATTTCAACGAATTGGGTACAAGTGTAAGGCCATGAACCCAAGGTAATTAACAGGTTTTTGGTGAAGCTTTTCCTATTTTTCCTTAAAGATTTAATAGTAATTGGTCTCTTTTAACCGTTGGACCCTGAACGGGATTGCTAGCATGCAAAACAACTTAATCAGAAGGCCAGTGTGCTTCAACTGGTATCAGAGTAAGGTCCTACGACCATAGGTTGGTCTGCATTTGCACTCGCATTTGTATATTGTTGTCAAGATGTGTTTTGCTCATGTGCGACATTGCAAAGTAGTAGATGTGGTGCACCCTTAAGTCCAAAGATGCTTTTGATTGCTTTGTATCACACATTGGTGTTGTGATCAGGTTGTGGTGTTGGTTGCATGAGTTAAGCGAGTGTTCCTTTCATACTTGCATAAATTTCAATCTCACTAGTGGTTTATATGCTCTTCATCGAGGTTGTTGGATGCATGTTAGTTTTTATACTCTAGAAGGATTTGATATTGTCATATCACACATATTCTTTTTCCTTTCTTGCACAATTTGCTCCTTAGGCCTCTAATAGAGTGAGCATATGTATAGAAAATATGGTTGAGAGGAGGATGAAAATCATTAAACTCTTTCTATTTCCAAAATCGTCTTTGTTAGATTTTGTAGCGATGGATTCTTTTCTATTCAATAAACTAGATGGTGACCTCTTATTTAAGGACTTCTCCCTTTTTAATTAGTTGGTGGTGCTTCAGTAACTAGATGTTACTAACATTTGCTTATATGTTCCAATGAATGTCCCTTTTGTGAGCATAATGAGTTTGTAGCTCACACTATTTAGTTAATAAGAATCTCTGTCTTAGCTTTTGAGCATGCACAATCGATATATCCGTAAGCTTGGAGCACACTATTTGTAAATACATTATTGGTACGATCATCAATTTCTCTAGCTTAGCTAACCCCTTTCAAACACATTGTTCAACCCTTATTGGCACACAATCACAATTCTTTCTATATCAACTGAACCCTTAATACGCAAGACTAAGATCACATTGGTTGCGATTTTCGGATGGAGTTCCCCTCAGTTCTCTAAGCCTTACTTATTGATATAAAAGCTTAAGTTGTGGAGTTGTTCCTGACGAAAGAGGTAGCCATGGACAAAAAAACCCACCTTTTGAGTACTTGGACGTCTAGCTGCCTATTGATACTTTGTAGTTCCTAAAACCCTTATTTAAGGTTTAACATTGTGTATTCAATGGCCAACCATGAAATCATTGCCTCCTCCCCCATTACCAAAAGCACATTCCACTAATCTCATTAGACTTGTTTTGGGTGCTGTAATTTACATTGTTGTTATAGTTTCACTACCATGTGATAGACTCTAGGTGTGATTCCACCATTATAGAATACCGAATGAAACACATACACATAGTTAGCCTTGTAATAGTCAATTAGGTATGGATTGTTCTATCCAAATTCTATTCATAGTGTAACATTCCTTTAGTATCAGTATCTCTATTTGTTTAATACTTATTTTTTTTAAGTGAACATACAAGTTCATATTCTTTTGTGAATAGTTCTTTAAAATGCCATTGCATGGGTTATATGAAAATATATTTTAAACATATGTGAATTTCATGATAGTGTTAAGTGCTACAAACATCTAAATTTCTAGGATGAAAGTTTATAAGGTCACAGAAATGTAGCAACAATGCATTTGGATGTGCTAGCTTTAAAAATTTGGAGATGTATTTAGCTTATTGACTTAAAAATAAGAAAGTTAAGGCAATTTTAGTTATCAAGTGATTTATTTAAACTCGCACTTTGTTACCTATACATGCCTATAAGAACATTTCCAAATATAAGACTGAAGAGGGATGAAAGGGAGCAAAGTCTCGCAGAATCTCACAACCAAAGGGGGAGAAAGCCCAACGTTCTTGTTCCATTGTTGTGCTACTGAGCCCCACAGAGAGAGAGAGAGAGAGAGAGAGAGGGAGAGAGAGAGAGAGAGAGAGAATGAGTGGTCATTACCAACACCACTACCGGCCATCTAATAGTGAGTCATAGACGGAGGCGGTGAGGCTGACCCTAGCCACGTATAAGAACGAAAAGAGACAAGGGCGCGGGGAGGGGGATCTTCTTACTCACGCATTAGCAACTGCAACCGCCAGCAACACTGCCACAATTGGTAGTAGAATTTAGCTTTTGTTAAGATATCTCACAGCATACACAACATACATAACAAAATGTGGAAGAATATTTGGTGGTTACATTCTCTTCTTGGATAGTTTGTTAGTCAGTTAGTTTGTTAGCAAGATAGCTATGGGTGTATATATAGTTCATGTACATTACTTCTTGAAATGATGAATTACTACAATCTTTTCTCTCTTCCCCTCTCTCTTGACATGGTATCAGAGCAGGAGCAATCCTGTTTTTCTCTTCAGCTTCGATCATACTGATCCAGCTCACCAACAAGTCTAGCTGACATCACATCATTTTTCTCTACACACTTGTTTCTTATATCATTTGGTCTGATTCACCAAATGAACTAGCCTGACCATCTTGAAAAATCTTGATTTATCAAGATTTCTGGGTTCTTATTTTTAATCTTCGTCAATCACAATGACAGTTGCAAGTAGTTGTGACCCACAACAGATGAATTGCAATTGTGATCCTCTTCTTTTGCAAAGTTCAGATAATCCTGGGCTGCAATTGGGTAATATGAAGCTCAATGGAGCCAATTTCTAGCCATGGAGTCATTCAGTTCGAATAGCTCTTAACACTAGAGCTAAACTTGGATTCATTGATGGCTCGTGTACAAGACCTGGTCGACATTCTCCAAATCTGCTTCAATGGATCAAATGTGATAATTTGGTGGTAAGTTGGCTACTGAATTCCATTGTGCCTGAGTTGTCTGATGCTTTCCTCTATGCTAATTCTGCTAAGGATTTATGGCAAGAATTGTGTGATAGATTTGGCCAAAGCAATGGTCCCTTGCTTTTCCAAATTGAGAAAGAAATCACTGAATTACAACAAGGAATAGATAGCGTAGCTATTTACTACACTAAACTAAAGAAACTCTGGGATGAATTGCAAAATCTCAGTGAGATACCAATATGCAAATGTCCAAATTCTTGCACTGCCATGAAAGAATACATGGCCCTTGGTCAAAGACAAAAGTTAATCAAGTTCTTAATGCATCTTGATGACAAATATGATGCTATAAGGGGACATCTTTTATTAATGGATCCCTTACCTAATCTCAACAAAGCCTATTCCATGGTTGTTAGAGTGGAAAAACAAAAGCAACTCATGAGTCACATCAATGCTGGAAATGAGATAGCAGCTTATGCTAAAATTATTAATGTCACTGCTAGTGGTCTTCTTGCCAGACAAACATCAAGAGGGAGAAGAGATAACAACAAGAAGATTAGAAGCAACAGGTGTTGTGATCATTGTCACAAGATAGGACACACACAAGATCAGTGTTTCTTACTAGTTGGATACCCAAGCTGGTATGAGGGTCCTAAGGATGGGCTCAAAAACAAGAAACAACCACAAAAAATCGCTACCAATGTTTCCACCACTTTGCCTTAACAGACACTAGAATCTCCTCTTGATGAGTCACCAACTCGAGGATCAAAACCTCAGTTTGATGGCAACTTTATGCAAGCATTAGCAAAGGAGATGACGAAATTCATGAAAGGGACGGGAGGTGATCATCAGCATGACTCTGTAAACTCCTTTGCACACTTTGCAGGTAAAGCTTCTGTTTCCCTTAGCTCTCATTTAAGTGCCTGCAATGCTATATTTAGTGATGGAGCAAGTTCATGGATTATAGACACAGGTGTATCTGACCACATGACACATGACTCTTCTTTTTTTACCTCCACAAAACTGCTATCTGCACCCATTCATGTCACCCTACCTGATGGCACTTTGAAAAAGGTCACACAAGTTGGCCAAATACCCTTAAATAAACACATTACCCTTCATGAAGTTCTCTTTGTGCCAGAATTTAAATTCAATCTGCTCTCAGTTCACAAGTTACTAAGGGATTACCCTTTCTGTGCCATCTTTTTCTGTGATAAATGTTTCTTTCAGGACCTTACCACTAAGTTGGTCATGGACACTGGGTTTAAAGCTGATGGACTTTATCAATTAAAGATACCAAAGGCTGACAAGGCTCTTAGTTCCCTTGATACTTCTGGAGGCAAACCATCTGAAGGCAAACCAACATCTGCAGAGAAATCCAAACTTCACAACATACCTAGTTTTGTTTCTGTTGGATCAAATAGTCCTCATTGTAACAACAACCCCTTGACATTTTACATGCAAGGTTTGGTCATGCTTCTGTTTCAAAGATGAAACACATATCTCTGTGTAAGCAACTTATATTAGATTCTTTCTTTTGTGAAATCTGTGTACTAGCAAAATTTGCTAGACTACCTTTCAATGATAGTTCTATCAAAACTACACATTGCTTTCAGCTTGTACACACGGATTTATGGGGTCCTTATAGAGTTGCAAACATCACTATTGTAAAATATTTTCTAACCTTGGTAGATGAAGTTAGTAGGTCTACCTGGACACAGCTTTTGCAAAGTAAAGACTAGGTTTTTTCTGCCATTTTGAAATTTTACCATATGATTGAAACTCAATTTTCAACCAAAATTGCCATAATCAGAAGTGATAATGGCATAGAGTTTATCATCTCCTCATGTGGTAGTTTCTTTGCTGAAAAAGGCATTTTACATCAAAGAAGTGTTGTCAAAACTCCTCAGCAAAATGGACTAGCAGAAAGAAAACATAGACACCTCTTAGACACTGTTAGAGCACTAAGAATTCAAGCTGGTTTTCCCAAATCTTTTTGGGGGAAATGTGTTCTTTTTGCCACTCACATCATAAATCAATTACCCATGGCAAATCTACTTCGGAAAAGTCCTTATGAAATTCTTTATGGCCAACCACCAACTTATGAGGATTTAAGGGCCGTTGGTTATCTTTGTTATGCAGCCAATATAGGGGAAACAAACAAGTTTGAACCTAAAGCCCATAAATCTGTCCTACTTGGATATTCCTTTGGCATCAAAGGCTACAAACTTTATGATTTAACAAGCAAGAAAATATTTCTCTGCAAAGATGTCATTTTTAAAGAAGATATTTTTCCTTTTAAAGCCAAATCTAATGATGTTTGCAACATTTATGATGAACCTGTTTTACCATGCATTCTACCTGATTTTGATGCTATTAATCCCCTCCCTTCTCCACCTCATGTCTCATTAAATGAGCACAATTGTTCTTCACCCTTGCTCCTCAATCATTCTCCTCACAATGATTCAGACACTAGTTCCAATCACTCTAACACAATCCCTTCAACCTCTAGATACTTGGATTCTCTTCAACATACTGATGTTGTTGCCCCTAGAAGGTCATGCAGAACTAAGCAGACACCTGTCTGGTTACAGGATTTTATTTGTCCCACAACCATGTCCAGGCCAGCAACTGTGGTACCAAATACCTTAGACACATCTCCTTCCCATTCTTTACACACCACTACATACCCTCCCTTTCAAACCCATGATTTGGCACATTTTTTCAGTGGTTATGTGGCTTCTCTTGTATCTGTGTTGAATACTCTTGAACCCCATTGCTATGCACAAGCTAAGCAGCACCCAGAATGGGTAATGGCAATGGAACAGGAACTAAATGCATTGCATAAGAATGACACTTGGGTACTTATTACATTGCCCCCTGGCAAAAAGTCTCTTAGCTCTAAATAGGTCTTCAAAACCAAATATAAAGTTGATGGTTCAGTTAAAAGGCATAAAGCCAGATTGGTAATCAGAGATTTTGAATAAGTCAAGGACAAAGACTATAAGCATACTTTCTCTCCAGTAGCAAAAATCACTACTGTAAGAGTTTTCATTGCCTTGGCTGCTGCTAGGGGTTGGGCTCTCCATCAACTTGATATCTACAATGCATTCCTTCATGGTTTTTTTAAAAGAAGAATTTTACATGTTACCTCCTGAAGGTTACTCTCAGGTACGGCCAAGACAGGTATGCAGGCTACAAAAATCTCTTTATGGCCTAAAGCAAGCTTCAAGGCAATGGAACTTGGAACTTTTCAAATTTTTGATCAACAGAGGATTTCTTTAGTCAAAGAGTGACTACTCTTTGTTTACTAGGCAGAATAATGGTTGCTATGTCTATGTCTTAGTATATGTTGATGATTTATTAATAACAAGGAATGATGATGCTGGCATCCATACACTGAAACAAGAACTAGACAAAGCATTTACAATTAAAGATTTGGGGGCTGCTAGATATTTCCTAGGATTGGAGTTATCCAGATCTTCCCAAGGCATTTCCATCAATAACAGAAAATATGTCCTTGATATTCTTTCTGATGCAGGTGTCACAACAGCTAAACCTGCAAAGTTTCCTTTGCCTAAAGGACTAAAGCTAACCACTGAGCATGGAACCATCTTGCCTAATCCTGAACCTTATAGGAGGCTTATTGGAATGTTGCTATACCTGAACATCACTAGACCTGATATTTCTTATGCCACTCAGCATCTCAGTAAGTTTTTGCAACAACCTAGGCAACCTTATATGCAAGCAGCCGTGCGTGTTCTTAGGTATTTGAAAGGTACTCCAAATAAAGGCCTTTTTTATCCACCTACAAACAATCTCCATATTTCAGCCTACTGTGATGCAAACTAGGGCTTTTTCCTCATGAGTGCTAGATCCCTCACTGGTTACTACATTTTCCTGGGGTCTTCTTTGATTTCTTGGAAAACCAAGAAGCAAAAAACGGTGTCCAAATCCTCAGCTGAAGCAGAATACAGAAGCATGTCCTATACTACTTCAAAACTTGAATGGATATCACATTTGCTCACTGATTTACATGTGAACCTACACCTGCCTATCACCATGCATATTAACAACATGGTAGCACAGCACATTGCCTCTAACCCAGTTTTTCATGAGAGAACTAAGCATCTTAATATCGATTGTCATTACACTAGAGACAAGCTTCTGGAAGGTTGTTTACAAACATCACATGTTTGTTCCAAAGAGCAACTGGTTGATCTTCTTACCAAGCCTCTGTCTGAAGTCCAGCACCATTATCTGGCTTCAAGGTTGGGATTGATGGATATTCCACCAAATCCACCTTGAGGAGGGGGGGGGGGGAATGTCAAGATATCTCACAGCATACACAGCATACATAACAGAATGTGGAAGAATATTTGGTGGTTACATTCTGTTCTTGGAGAGTTTGTTAGTTAGTTAGTTTGTTAGCAAGATAGCTATGGGTGTATATATAGTTCATGTACATTACTTCTTGAAATGATGAATTACTACAATCTTTTCTCTCTTCCCCTCTCTCTTGACAGCTTTTATGGAACAAAAATGGGCAAGGAGGTCAAGGCTTGACTAATGTGCAAATTTGGGCATGACAGGTTCATCGATGAGTGCGAGATAGACGAAGACTAGTGGTTAGTTGATGAGCTACAAGAGGACTCATAGAATGTCCTGATCGAACCTAAGGCCAAATCCTATAATCTGAATTGGTATTGAGGTGGGTGTTCTCACAATCCCTCAATTACTAGTAATTTGGAAATTAAAGTGGTTCGTATTCTTGAGTATTGGACTTAAGGAATTATATATGTAATTTTTTACATGTTGGAATTGTGTGAAAGCATACGTTTACCTACCACTCACACCTATTAACGAGAAATATTCTAGCATGCTTTTATACATGGGATTAGCAACTTCGTAGTTCATGCTAGGCTGAAAGGTAAACTTATTCTCAAAGTTATTAATATCGTACCAGCATCCATACTGGTTCTTAACTGGAATGAAATGCCTGATACCAACACTAATTGTGTCCTATTGAATCTTAAATAAAGTTATAAAATAACCTTAAAATTTAGATAATTTGTGCTACTTTTTAAAAATCGTATATTGTATGAAAATCGTAACATAACTTGATGTTGTGAGGATAAAAGTTTAAAACAATTTTTAATTCAAGTATATATTGATGCATACAGTTAAACATGGAAAATATAAGGAAAAAAAAGTAAAAGTTATCCAGAGAATTAACATAAAAATAAAAAAGAAATAGAAGAAAGAAAGGAAACAAGAGCAATGCTCTTTCAAGCACTTGAGTCCACTTCGACAATTTATCTTAGAATGGATAAAAAAGATCACTAACTTGCCCATTTAGCGTGTTTTGCTAGCTTATTCTAATGAGCTGCGATATGCAGGCCTCTAGGCTTTTGGGTTACACTTTGGGGTTGTGAGTTGTACTAGTTCAATTATTCAAAAACATAGTGGTGCAACGCTTTTACTCTCGAAGTGAATGGTAACTAGGATCCCTTTTCTACATTTTTAATAGCTGCTTTGTACCAGTTTACAACCAAAATGGAGTGTTGTACTTTGTACTGCGTGATATAGTACAAAATTTATAACATTACTTATTAAAGTTGGGCTACTTCTAAGAATTGTTAAGAGTGTGATGATCCTGACTCAACTCACGTTTTGAATCTACCCGTCCATCCGTTGGTTAAGTTGAATGGACAATTGAATGTGTAAAGGCATAGAAGATGTTTGACTGTCTTTCTCCTCAACGTGTGTACTTGAAAGATTAGAAGGGCTATTTGCAGTGGTACTTGAAAAGTGTTGGAAGAAGTTAAAATGGCATGCTAATGCCTTGTAAGAATTTCTATGTGCAAGAGCTTAATTTAAGAGCATGTAGAAATTTGCAATGGAATCATCATAGTGATTCTATTAGGTAGCTAAATTAGAGTGCCTGAAGAGGATTAGAAGAGTTAGAGTCTCAGCTAAGGTTCAATGGTATTTCTGTATCACGGCTGTTAAGTATCAATGAGCGCAACATTTACTAAGTAGGCCTTGTCTACTCTAAAATGTACACATGAAGGTGGTGGAATACATTTTTTATACTTGAGAGAATATCAAATGTATGTTTAGTATCTACATGCAGGGTTTAGCATGTTGTATGCGTCTGCATATGTTGGGGAGATCCAAGGAGGGAGCCCACTTCGACCATGGTCCATGGCAACAAGCTCAAGTGAGGTTTATCCTAAAACCAATTGGCAATAAGAGGAGTAGCCCACTTGACTTATATACCATGACCCTTCTTTTCAAACTCCTGATGTGGGACTTCTTTACTCATGCGTGACATTCCCAACAATCTCCCCCTCACACATGAGTCTCTTTCACACCACATCAAGACACAAGCTCCCCCTTGACCGGAAGCCTTTACCAAGGTGTCAAGCCACCATCATGAGCTTATCCACGCCATCGAGCCATGCTGCAGCACACGTATTACCACTCGATCAACACCTGCGTGTCACTTCACCAAGCTCGTCCATGGGGTCCACCATGCCATACCTTTTTTGTCACCTAGCCAAACGCACCATCCGCTCTGATACCACTTATTGGGGAGATCCAAGGAGGGAGCCCACTTCAACCAAGGTCCATGGCAACAAGCTTAAGTGAGGTTCCATGCTAAAACCAATTAGCAATAGGAGGAGTAGCCCACTTGACTTATATACCATAACCCTTCTTTTCAAACTCCCGATATGAGACTTCTTTACTCATATGTGACATTCCTAGCAGCATATGATGCATATCTTAGAATTGGAAACTTAAGATTGAGTGGTGTACATCTGTTAAGTACCTCATTTGAAATGGATGTTAGTAAAGCTCGAGAATTTCTTTCTCATGATCTTCTTCCCATGTGACTCTTGGTTGATTATGTGATAGTGGTACTTTGCATTGTAGAATGGTGGCAAGTGTGTTATACACTTTAAATTGTAGATGAAATGATGTTGTAGTCCTAAGCTCGCATGGCTCGTTTAAGCTAATTTGTTCTGAAAATTCACCATAGGTTTTGACCTTGGGTTGTTTAAAGTTTAACGAGCCATGAATACAAATTAAATGGTTGTGTGAATAAGTGTGAACGCAATTGGGAATCCTCTTTTATGCCATAAAAGTTTGAGGACGTTGAGTGATCCCTTGCAATGATTCCTAATCCTAAATCAAAAGAAAAAAAATCTTTAGCGTAGCATAAGCAATAATAAGTCCAATACAAGGAACTCCCGATGTGTTCAATTTTGCTATTTAACCTATGCAGCCTAAGTTAATAGTGTAGTGCTCTAAAATGACACAGTTTAGCATATAAGGCCTTTTAATATTCTCTATTTAGTCCACCCAAAAAAAAACCCTTCAAGAAAGAATCCTAAAAGCATTCCCGCCCCCCAATTACATCCCTTAGCATTACAAAACGCCTTTTCCAAAATCACACAAGTCCACCTAGTTGATTGGCACAAGAAGCCCATGTTGTTTAGCACACCTGTGCCGTTCCTCTTGCAATCAAATTTCATTCTAGAGCCATGAAAAAATTTAACCGTTCCTCTAACCATGCCCATGGCACTCTATTTATTCTATTTGAAGTGGAGCAAGAGGCTCAACACCCCCAACCTAGCATCACCACTCATGACCAATGTCCAATATCTAGGTTACAATTGGTTTTGTTGACCCAATTAATATGTAAGGTTCTAATGATAACAATCCAAATGGACCAGCCAATATGCTGTGCTTGAGTTGTGTGTTGAGATAGGATACAAAAATACTTGGAGCTATTCCAATGAGCGTGGAGCATCAAAGGTGATACATGCACAAGGAGCCCAGCTAATAACAAAAGTCTGAGAACATTACCTCAGAAAAGTTCCGAGCACAGAGCATGGAACATTGCATGGAACATCAAAATCGTGTGCAAGGCGTTTAGCTGATAACAAGAGTCTTAGGCTTAGTATTGGTTTGACTTTTAGATTCTTGTTAATATGCCAATTAGAAGGTCTTGAAGCGTTTGCCTTAAAAGGTTTTTTAAGTACTTCAGAACACTGCCTCAGAACAATTCTGATAAGTCAGGTCTATGGTGTTCTGACATCAAAGACAAAAAACGAATTTCAAGTTTTTCGAATGTTTTTTTTACTGACAATTTTCTTGAAATAATTAAGATTAATTTCCCTATGTCAGTTGAGTATAAAAAGATTTTTTCTTTAAAGATAATGTTGATAGATTTTAGTTTCTTTCCTTAAAAATAATTGTGAAAGATCCTTGAAAGATTTTATCTTATCCTTTAAGGGAAGAATATTAAGTGGAGAGATTGTGAGAAGCTTGGCTGCTAAGTTGCTAAGTGGGCATGGAATTCTCTTTGCCCTACTCGTGCGCCATATGCACCATACTATTTAAGTCTCCTCCTTCTCTAGTTTTTCTCAAGGTTTTCCAAGGGTTTTAAAATTGTCTTTTTGAGTCTGAATTTTCTGAGAGAAAACCTTCAAAGAGAGTGCTAAACTTGAGTCCTCAACATTGACATAATAGGGATTGTATTGTACCTTACATTCAGCTTATTTAGAAGCATTCAAGTAAGGAGTTTTTGTTTTTCTCTTTTCCATCAGTGAGATAAGAGAGTGCCAAAGTCTTGGGAGACATTAGATGTGGTTGTAACGGGGTAGACTAAGTTACGTGGAGTTTGTAATGAAGGTCTTGGGGTATACCAAGTTACATGTGTGACTGAGTCACGTGTGTTACAATTATAAAGTGTTTGGCCCGTTTAGTGAAAAGTCTGTTGAAATCCTGCAATGGTAGGTCGTGGTTTTTACACCTCAGTTTGGCCAGAGGTGGTTTTCCACGTAAAAATGTTATGTCTCCTTTCTTGTTTCTGTAACTAGCTTTGTTTCTGCTTCACTCCAAACACTCAGTCCAAACAGTTTTCATGAGTGTTCTGAAACAATTAGAAAAGTCGGTAGACACAATTCACCGCCCTCTTGTGTTCTTGTGTGATTAAATCTAACAAGTGGTATCAGAGCAGAGTTTTCATATTTAGGTTAACACCTTAAGAGATACTGAAAAGATGAATGATCCACAAGGAATTTTGAAGGGTCAATCTATGACTCGACCACCATACTTCAATGGGCGACACTACAACTAGTGGAAGAATCGTATGGAGCACTACGTTCAGGCTTATGACTATGAGCTATGGATGATAATTGTGAATAGTCCTTACATTCCAATGAAGACCATGGAAGATGGCAAGACCGTTGCTAAAAAGCCAGAGGGTGTTTGACTCGGAGGATTTCAAAAAAATGGAGAAACACGCTAAGGCTAAAAAGTTGTTGTACTTTGGCCTTGGACTAGATGAGTACACTCGAATCCCAGAGTGTGAGTCCACGAAAGAAATATGGAACGCCCTTCGAGTGGCACATGAAGGAACTAACCAAGTTAAATAATCCAGGATCGAGCTGCTGATGAGAAAGTACGATTTGTTCGAAATGAGCGACAAAGAGACGATAATAGATATGGACACTCGTCTTACTCACATCACCAACGAGCTGAAATCATTGGGAAAATCCTTAACCACTGAAGAATTGGTAAGAAAGATCATGCGATTTTTGCCTCAGTTGTGGGAAATGAAATTCATAGCCATCCAGGAAGCAAAGAAGATGAACGAGATCACATTAGATGAGCTCATTGGGAATCTTCAGACATATGAGTTAAGAAGAAGTGCCCAGGTGAAGGAAGAAGCAAAGAGAGACCGAGGCCTTGCTCTAAAAGCTTTGGAGAGTGATGATTCGGACCTAAATTTTGAAGAGATAGCTATGGTGACTCGAAAGTTCAAGAAATTCTTCAAGAAGGCTGAAGGCAATATCAAGAAAGGAAGTACCAGGAAGCCACGGAACAGTGATCATGAGAAGTTTTCAAGGGTGCATCAGATGTGGAAAACCCGATCACATTGTGAAGAATTTCCCCATACAGAAGGAAGAACAGGGCTCAGAACAGTTCTGAAACCATGGCAAGAGACCGTAACAGAGCAGTTTCTCAAGGCGTTTCGCTAAGGCAATGATGGCAGCCAGGGGTGCAACTTCAGAGGAGGAAGAGGACTACCAAGAGGAAGAAGTTGTAGAAGCCCTCATGGCTAGAAGCGAGTCTGAATCGGATCTTGAATCAGTTGAAAGCTTGTCCCAACTCAAGGATACGGCTAAAGTTAGAGGAGGCAATCAACTATGGTTCTTGGATAGGAGTTGCTCAAGGCACATGATGGGAGATAAATCAAACTTCCTCTCACTTACAGCCTTTGATTGAGGGAGAGTGGCTTTTGGAAATGGCAAGTCTGGAAAAATTATCGGTGCAGGTAAGATAGGTAAATCACTCTCTTACTCTATTGATAATGTGTACTTGGTAGACGGTTTACAACATAATTTGCTAAGTGTGTCTCAGTGATTTGATAGAAGTAATCATGTTGGTTTCTCTTCAGAACAATGCTTGATTACCAATATCAAATCCGGTAATGTTGTGTTGAGGGGGAAGCGATACAATAATGTGTATAAAGCGTGTGTTCTCTCACTTCCCCAAAATCATTTGATTTGTTTGAGTGCTCTTAATATTGATGTTATGCTTTGGCACAAGAGGCTAGGACATGCAAGCCTTTCTGTTTTGAATAAACTCATTTTCAAGGACCTATAGTAGTCGGACTACTTCCATCAAGTACAATGATGATAAGGTGTGCAACGCTTGTGCTAGAGGAAAGCAAGTTAGAGCTTCTTTCAAGTCAAAGAACTGTGTTAGTGCTTCCCGACCTCTTGAACTACTACATGTTGATTTGTGCGGCCCTATGAGGATCACAAGTAGAGGAAGGAAGAGGTATGTATTTGTTATAGTGGATGATTCCTCTAGTTTCACTTGGACTCTATTCTTAACATCAAAGGATGAATCATTTGAAAAGTTTCTTATTCTTCTTAAGAAAGTTGAAAAGAGAGTAGGACACTCATTGGTGAGTCTTAGGTCTGACCATGGCAAAGAGTTTGCAAACTCTAGCTTCATTAAATATTGTAATGAACACGGTGTTGATCATAGTTTTTCTGCCCCCAGGACACCCCAACAGAATGGGGTGGTAGAGCGTAAAAATTGTACTCTAGATGACATGACTAGGACTATGCTAGTCGCTAGTGGTCTTCCTAGAAACTTTTGGGCAGAAGCATTGAACACATCGTGCTACATTATTAATAGATGCATGATCACACCCATACTTAACAAGACTCCTTACGAACTCATGAAAGGAAGAAAGCCCAATATTATGCACTTGAGGGTGTTTGGTTACAAAGGCTATGTGCACAATAATGGGAAGGAGCCCTTGGGAAAGTTCGACCCTAGAAGTGATGAAGCCATATTCTTAGGGTACTCCTCACACAGTAAGGCATACAAAGTGTTTAGCAAAAGAACCTTGTGTGTTGAGGAGAGTGTGCATGTATTATTTGATGAGACTAACTCTATGGTTGAGCATGATACACAGGATGAAGAGTTTGAACTTGGTCTTGTGAGAAAAGACCTCTCGCTCACTCAAAGCTCCATAGTTGACAAAGGTAAGGCTCCTCAAGGTGAACCAAGTCCTGGAACTGATAATTTAGAAGGTGGGCAGGGAGCAAGCAATTCAAGGGACAACATTGCCGAACCTGAATAGAACCGGCCCACTTAACCCAATTCTTCTCTAACTGATATGGGAACAAGCACCAGAACATTCCTAGAACCTATTTCACCAAGTACCTAGGAGAGATTGGTAAGTGTATCTGTGGATCCATTTATTCCACGACCCTAGACGCACTAGAGCTCGCACCCCTTTTACCAGATCATGTCTGACATTAATACAAGGGTGCAAACCAGATCCAAACTCAGAAACTTAGGCACCTTCTATGCTTTTTTATCTGACATTGGGCCAAAGAATATTTATGAAGCTCTTGCAGATTCTGACTGGGTTACTGCTATGCAAGAAGAGCTTCATCAGTTCAAAAGGAACAAGGTTTGGCACCGTGAACCAAGGCCTAAGTATAGATCGATAATTGACACCAAGTGAGTGTTCAAGAACAAACTGGATGAGTTTGGAACAGTCACTTGGAACAAGGCCAGGTTGGTGGTTCAGGGTTGCAACCAAGAAGAGGGGATCGATTATGAGGAAACATTTGCACTTGTTCACCTCGGACTTAGCTTTATGGTATCCTCGAGGGTGCAATTTTAAACTCATTGGGTATGCTGATGCGGATTATGCTGGATTCTTGGTTGATAGAAAAAGCACCTCAGGTATGGCTCATTTTCTTGGACCCTGTTTGGTCTCTTGAGCAACCAAGAAATAACACTCTATTGCCATGTACACAGCAGAAGTCGAGCATGTAGCGACTGCTTCATGTTATGCTCAATTGTTGTGGATAAGGCAACAACTCAAGGACTTTTCTATTGACACAGGATGGATTCCCATATTTTGTGATAACACAAGTGCAATTAACTTTACCAAAAACCCATGTCAACATAAAAGGACTCAGCATATTGACATATGTCACCATTTTTTGAGAGACAATGTTGAAAAGGGCTTAATTTCAATGAATTTTTGTGCCACTGATAAGCAAATTGCTGACATCTTTACCAAGGCACTGAGTAGAGAGCAGTTTGAGAGGAATAGACTTGAATTGGGTATGATTAAAAGAACTTGAGCATGCTTGTTTAACCCTCAATGATTGACTAGTTAAGGGTTTTAGGCCAAATAAATTGTTACAATGGATGCATTCAAATTCTTGTGCTTTTATTGGCATATGTGTGGAATGTAACATGCTGACACTCGTTAAGATCTAATGATATTGCCCTTAGTGTCCTGAGACACCGAACTTTTAACATTAAGAACAGGCTCTACGAACAGACCTGACCACTCTTTGTATCATGTGCTGACCAAGTGGCGTTATTGAAGGAATGTTGGATACCGAGATTTCCTTTTCATTACACCTAACCTATAATTTATACCATACATAGTGTAATGATATGCTGCATACAAAATATTCTCTCTCTTCAAGAAAGGCCAAAATAAACTCTCCCATAAACTCCCTTGATTTTCGGGCCGCTCATGCTCATAATTAAATCCCTCCACTCTGTCTCTCTATAATCCATCCATCCACTTCTCTCTGTCCACCAAGAACCTGATTTCCCTTTCCTTCCTTAAACCCCCTCAAAACCCTAACTCCAAATCTCCTCAAATCCTCACAATGGCAAGAACTCGTGGCGGTCAAGCATCCTCCAAGCGTAAGACTTCTCACCTAAGATCACTACGAGACCAACTATCAAGAAAAAGGGGCAGAGTTGGGATAAGTTCTGAGGGAACATCGCCGACATCTTCATCGCTACAAACAGTCTCGATTGGTGTGGAAAACACTCCCTCACCTTCTTTTTCGATTACTCCCTCTATTTTTGGGTTCTTGAAGAGCTTGGACTTAAGATCAGTAGACTTGAACCATGACATGGTACCTTTGGTACCCCCAATTGCGGGTTGGGAGATTATGATATATGATCCGGTTGTGGCTGAGTCTAGATTAAGGGGGAATGAGGCCGAATCAGTTGAGGAGTCGAAGGATTATGATGTTAGGCATGTTGATAATGAATTTGTTGTTGAAGATGCTGTTGATAGTGATGAGGATGAACTAATTTTGTGGTTCAAACGAACTGTTCCAACCATGTTCCAAACCACAACGAAACTGACCTTTAAACGCCAAAGAAAGACCACAACCTCACCCAATGTACCTCTTATTGCATCCTTATCACGGCCTCAAACTCGAAGTTCGAGTCCTCCCACTGAGTTGCCCTTGCCAGAAGATAGAATTGAACGCCCTGTCAATAAGAACAAACCGGCCCACAAATCCTCCAAAACACCCACCAAAACACCATTCAAAGCAGTTTTATTCAAGAAACCTGCTCAAAAATGGGTTGCCCCAAAACAAGCGTCAAAACTGGTTGAAGAATCTAATGAACCAAAGAAAAACAAAGTTAGGAAGAACATGACACTTGCTGAGAGATATGAGCATTTCCTCCAGAAATCCGTGGTTCGGGAGAAGGTAGTTAAGGTGTCATACTTTCAGGAACAGGGGCTTGGGGTGTTCTTAGAAAAGTTACAGGCCCAGGGGTGGTTGGACCTATTCACAGATACTAAGAGAGGGTGCTCAGGTCCAGATTGGGCTGAGTTTTATGCGCACTATGTTGTCACCAATGGAGTGGTCACAAGGACAGTTAATGATCATGACCTACGGTTTGATGCTAAGAAGTTAGGTGAGTTACTTGGGGTGTCCTCCAAAGGTTTTGATGTGTATGTACGAGAGGACAAGAGCGTCTTAGGCGAAGAACAGCTACTGGAATTGACCCAGAAGCTAGCCCAAAAACCCCATCTGACTGTGTCCTTGTCTGTGAGAAAAGGGGAAATGATGCCATTGAATCGACTATTATTTTGGCTTGTGATTAAGAATATTGTTCCCCGAGGTCAGGGAAAAACATTGCTGATCCCACGGACATGTGCTACACTGATTTGTTGGATAGGGGTGAGCAAATTAACTTGCCCACAATCATGATTAGCTATATTGGGAGAATTGCCAACACGTCCAAGGATCATGACATGGGGTATGGGTTCCTGCTGACATCAGTGTTTGAGAAGCTTGGGATTCCCTTACAGAAGAGAGTAGGCTTTCAGGTCAATGATGAGATTGGCAACAACACATTGACTGGGTGTGGTTTCAAAGTAACAAAAAGCAGTTGTGTAACTTCAGAACAGGGGCTCCAAACACCTCTTCGACCTGTTCCCACTGAAGCCTCCACATCCAGCGCCCTTACCATTGATACACTATTGCAAGATCAGATCACGTTGAAGGGGGATATAGCTGAAGTGAAGCAAGCGCTTATAGAGGAAAAGGTGCTCAATGCAAAATGTCACGAGGATATGTTGACTGCCCTTCTTGCCCTCACGGCCAAATTCCCTCCTCCACCTTCCTCTACCTGAACCTGTTCCTTCCCCTGTTTCCAACATTGTTTTTCAAACACTTGGTTATGTATGTGCTACTACTGGTTTATGGCTGTTTTTGGATGGTTAATGCATTTATGCTATAACTTTGCTTGTTGCATGTGTTATTTGTTTGTGCGTGAGTCGGATGGCCAATATCATTACTGTACCATATACTTGAGTGTATTGCTGTTACTTCCTACATTACTGCTTTGGTGGTGATTGCAACCACACTGGATTTCAACTCCTGGCCTCCTCACCCTTTTCGATGATGTCAAAAAGGGGAAGATGAGTATGACCATGTTTCGATTGGTTTGCCTAGTTTAAGTTGACCTCTTAACTCTTGTTTTCTCTCTAGTGTGAGGGTGGATAACTATTTTGGCACTAATGTATTCTTGCCCTGTCTCACTATTAATTGTCCTTGATGACTTACGGTCGTTTGGTTTGTCATCATCAAAAAGGGGAAATTTGTTCACCCAATTAATGTGTAAGGTTTTGATGATAATAATCCAAATGGACCAGCCAATATGCTGTACTTGAGTTGTGTGTTGAGACAGGATCCGAAAATACTTGGAGCAGTTCGAATGAGCGTGGAGTATCAAAGGCGATACATGCACAAGGAGCCCAGCTGATAAGAAAAGTCACAGAAGATTGCCTCAGAACAGTTCTGAGCACAAAGCATGGAGCATCGCATGGAACATCAAAATCGTGTGCAAGGAGTTCAGCTGATAACAAGAGTCTTAAGCTTAGTATTGGTTTTACTTTTAGAATCTTGTTAATATGCCAATTAGAAGGTCTTAACATAACAGTTATGAGAAGTCAGGTCTGTGGTGTTCTCACGTCAAAGACAAAAAATGAATTTCATGTTTTTAGAATGTTTTTTTTACTGACGATTTTCTTGAAATAATTAGGATTAATTTGTCAGTGTCAGTTGAGTCTAAAAAGATTTTTTCTTTAAAGATAATGTTGATAGATTTTAGTTTCTTTCCCTAAAAATAATTTTGAAAGATCCTTGAAAGATTTTATCCTATCCTTTAAGGGAAGAATATCAAGTGGAGAGATTGTGAGGCGCTTGGCTGCTAAGTTGCTAAGTGGACGTGGAATTCTCTTTGCCCTCCTCGTGTGCCATCTGCACCACACTATTGAAGTCTCCTCCTTCTCTAGTTTTTCTCAAGGTTTTCCAAGGGTTTTAAAATTGTCTTTGTGAGTATGAATTTTCTGAGGGAAAACCTTCAAAGAGAGTGCTAAATCGAGTCTTCAACATTGGCACAATAGGGATTGTATTGTCCCTTACATTCAACTTGTTTAGAAACATTCAGGTAAGGAGTTTTTGTTTTTCTCTTTTCCGTCAGTGAGATAAGAGAGTGTCAAAGTCTTGGGAGACATTGGACATGGTTGTAACGAGGTACTCAGGGTAGACTAAGTTACATGGTGTTTGTAAGGAAGGTCTTGGGGTAGACCAAGTTATGTGTGTGACTAAGTCACGTGTGTTACAGTTATAACGTGTTCGACCCGTTTAGTGAAAAGTGTGTTGAAATCCTATATTGGTAGGTCGTGGTTTTTACACATCAGTTGGGCCAGAGGTGGTTTTCCACGTAAAAATATTGTGTCTCCTTTCTTATTTCCGCAATTAGTTTTGTTTCTGCTTCACTCCAAACTCGCAGTCCAAACAGTTGTCACGAGTGTTCTGAAACAATCAGAAAAAGTCAGTAGACACAATTCAGCCCCTTTCTTGTGTCCTTGTGCGATTAAATCTAACAGGTTTAATTTAAATACTATCGATTGGTTTTCGACTCCTCAACAAGTCTACTTTTCATCCTTGAAATCATTTGTAGTTATGGTTCACTTGTCAGTAGTGCATGGTGCTTAATAAAGTTTTTAGTACTAGTTTGCCAGAAAGTTGGAATTTATGGGTCATTTTCTGGCTCTAATTTGAGCAAGAAAAGAGCTTAAAGTTTGATGGATCATATATATTTGGAAGTTCCTAAAATTCTTTTTTCTAAACCTGTTATCATACACTTTGGATTTGGATTATAACTCAATGTGTGAAGCAAAAACCAAACAAGGGTTACTGCGAGTGTAGATTTTTGTATTTTTTATTATGAGCCTTTTGAGGAAATCAATTGAATGAATTATCATTGGTCGGTGATTAGTAGGAATCCTCAACATTTTCTCATTGATGATATAAAGGAACTTCCTCCATTTGGATTGGTTCGGGACACCTCTAAATACGGACAAGTGTAGAATTTCAGCTACTCGTGTTTTTGCTAGCCGTCCCTTTTTTCTTTTAAATTGGTTGGACATTCTACCAGGTTTTCATTGTAAAATTATAATACTTTAGCCTCATTAGATAATACACTTTGTAATCCTTTGGCTGGCTAGAGGTTAGAATAAGAGGGTACCATTCTAGTATTGTACATTCACTTGAAGCCTTGTAAAAAAAAAAAGATATTTGGGATGATGATTTTGAGTACTGAATGAAGAAGCTATTGCTTGCTTTCTCTCTCTCAAAAAATCCTAAAACCTTTATTGAAGAAGTTTCTCTTGGTAGTGATTTTGAGTCTTTTCATTAGAGATTAGTTTGGTGGTATAGCCTTTAGAGCCAATCTTAGTAAAATGCTTCTAGTTCGTATGGCAAACATTTTACCATGGATATGTGTGATTGGTTTTCATTTCTTTTCTCACACAAAAAACCCAAAAATACAAACTTAGCATTTTTATCTTGTTAATCTTGATTTCATTGTTGAAGTTAAGGTACAATCTATGTCATTTAGCATTAGATAAAAAGGGTCCTTCCATTTTTCATAGACTTTTTCTTTTGAACTTCTCCCTTTAATATTCTTCTTTTAGTCCACAAAAAATAGAAGAAATAGTTAAAACACATTCCAACCTAAACAGATCCCTTTGCATCATAAAAATTATTCTCAAACATTGCACAAACTCGTGTAATTGGTTGGCATGATTTACCCACATCGTTTTGCACATGAGCATCATTCCACCTACGATCAATCATTCCAAAACCATGGCACGGTTTGACCGCACCTCTGTGCATGCTCATACAACCCTGTCTTTTCTTCTAGACGCATAGTGGGAGGCTCAATACCCCTCACCTGGCATCATCATTCAAGACCAACATTCCTTGACACTTGCCTAGCTAACCTTGTCTGTGTTTTCCTAAAGTTGGTTAATTTTTAAAGCCACAATTAGTTGAATTTGGATGTATCCACAGGTTTTGAACTCCTCAATGAGTACAATTTTTATCCACGAAATTATCATTATGGAAGACTTGTCTTTTCTAACCTTCATTGATTAATGCTCTTTATAATCCCCTCTGATTGGCTGGAGTCTAGAAGAGGGAGGATAAAATTCCAGTACCATAAATCAGCCCGAGTCCTTGTATAAAAAAAGCTTGATGGTTTTAAGTAATGGAATGAAGAAACTTTTGGCTTGCGTTTTCTCTCTCTAAAAATACCAGAAAAATTTTCGTTTAAGAAGTTCCGGTTGGTTGTGATTTTAGGGTTTTGCTTTAGGCGCTGTTTGGACATTGGAAAATTTGGTGGAAAGAAAAAAATTTGGGAAAGTTACTTTTTTGCCTATGTTTGGTTTAGAGAAAATCACAAAGAAAAAATTATGGAGAAAAGTTAGGTGGAAAATTTATTATAAAGAAGTGATAAAATTTTCCTCATAAAATTGTGAAGAAAGTTTGAGGAAAATTCCCAACCTCCTCCAACCTCACATTGCTTATATGACATCAACATAATTCAAGTAGTTCATCAACATTAAAATTTCTCATCCAAAATCTTGTATTTTTTCCTCAATCTAAACAAGAGAGAAAAGCTTATTTTCTCTCTACTTTTTTTTCCTTCGCAATTTTTTTCCTTCAATTTTTCTTTTCACCAGATTTTTCAAGGACAAAACAAAGCCTTAGGGATTAGCTTAGTGATTTTCCCATTAGAGTTAATCTTCGTGGAATACTTTGACACCATGTAGTGATTTTTCTATTTTATTGATCTCGATTTAATCCTTGAAGTTGACGTTTAATCCACATCATTTGGCACCATAGGAAAAAGTCGTTAAGGTTGGTAAGCCTTAAAACCTCAAATTTTGTGTTTGCTTTGTTGTTTTGGTCCCTTCCATTTTTATTTTTTTGCTATGAATTTATCCCCGTATATTCTTTTGGGACACAAAAATCCTAACAAACTCCAAGCCTAAACACATCCCTTAGCATCATAAAAGCCTGGTAAAAAATTGCATAGGTTTTCCTAGTAGATTACTATGATTTGCCAAGTTGTTTCGCACATCTGTGTCATACTTTCTACAGTTAATTTTCAATCAAAATCGCAGCACAATTGGACCTGCCTCTGAGGACACCCATGGCGCCTATTTCTTCTTCCTCCGATCATTTTCCACCATTCTTTCCCCTTGTTTGCTTAGATCAGGAATTGTAATGACATACTCTAGTAACCAAGCTCCTAATAGGAGAAGAAATTTGGGCATATGTTATCTTCAAGATCAAGTGAGGAGGTTCATAAGTCAAACATCACAAGTAAAGATGGTTTGAGAGAACAACATCATTTGGGATAGGTTCAAGGCCTTGAGGGTTATTTTAGGGCATGGGTTTATTCAAAAAAAGTGGGTTTCCTAATAACCACTCCAAAATCTCCAAGACTTTTTTCTTTATTAGTTTGGGTGACATGGCAAGGAAATAACACTTAACAGTGAGCCTAAAATCAAGACTTGGAGATGTCTTAAGTCATACTTAGATATGAGATTTTGCGAAGATCATCTACTCTTTACAAAACAACTGTTGAAAGAAGAAGTCATGGTTGTTCCAGAGGAGATAAGCGTTCAAGAAGGAGAGCTTATTTTAGTCCAAGAGAAGAAAGAGTCTATTTTGGGGATAAAACAATCGAAGAGGAAAACTTCGCCATTGATGAGACTAATCTTAGTGCTCTGCCTCCAAAGTCCACCACATTTGCTTCTCACTTTAAAGAAGCCATGGAAATTCAAATTCAAGCGCAAATGATGAGATCATGGGGGACCAAGTTCAAGGTCACACGGTGAAGTATTGAGGATCAATCTTTGGAAGAGAGCCCTAACTAGAACCAAAAGAAGACATTTAAGAGGTAGTCCTTGATAATGAGCAAGTTAGAAATGAATGCTCCTTTGAAGCCCTTACCATGGTGAAGGAATTCATTGCACTTATTATTCCCCAAGATGATGAAGAAGTCTTGAAAGAAATCCCTAAGGCATTTAAAGTTTGTCTTCCCCTTCCTCCATGAAAAGGACCAACCCTTTTTCTCCAATTAAAGATATTCGATGACTTCAAGATGCCTTGTTATGATTACATTGTGTTTTGAACAAACTCATAAGTACTCGAGGTTAGGGGCATGAATTTTGGATCCAGGTGACCCTTAATTCATTTAAAAGCAATTATGCATAAAAGAAATAAGGGGTCCTTAGCACCTTAGCATTGTTGAGCTTAAATGGATACAATCTATTGTCTCAGTTGGTGATCTTTAGAATCAATCATTTTGGTACAACCATTTGAAAGAAAATCTTTTAGAAGAAATGGATTTTGCTAGCCTTGTGCATGTTTTCCAAAAGTTAGACAACTTTCAAGTTATTATTTGATCAGTTCTAAGGTATTTAGAGGTTTTTGACTCCTTAATGAATCAAATTTTCATAAGCAAAGTCATTACGGCTCATAGGTCACTTGTTAGTAGTTGGTTCTGTGCAATAAAACTTTTAGCACAAGTTGTCTAGAAAGTTAGAATTCGTAGTTCATTTTCTAACTTTGCTTTGTGTAAGCAAATAAGCTTCCATTTTGACGATTTGTATGTGGCATAGCGTCGCTAAGAGTCTATCTGAGAAGCTATAATGCCTTTGAATTCGGAGTATACGTCATGTTATAAAGTCAAAATCAAGAAAAGGGCAGTATAGATCTGGATTTGTGCATTTTTTATTATGAGCTTCTCTGCAAAATCAAATGGTTGAATTTTCTAGTCCCACATAGTTAAGCTAAGTCACCATTAAGGAAGGGGAGCAAGGTGGCTAATAAAACTTTTGTACTTCTAAAACTATTTGTGAAAATCAAGAAATATACTATGTGAATATGCATATATATAGATGTGTACAGTAAATCAAAGTATGAAGATTAGAGCGGCGGGAATCAGAGTCAAAGAGTATACAGAGCAATGAAGGCAAAGACAAAAGGAATTTTAGGCGGTATATCCAGATACACCTTAGGCTATTCCGTGCCCATGGTCCTTCCTTGACCCTAGGAGTCAATTGATTCACTATCATCAAAGATAGTTCAGCAGATATCCTCGGACACTATGCCTATGATTAGAGTTTCATCAAGCCACTCTGACACACCTCATCCTTTAGAGTTGCCCAACTCTTGGAAGCACAATGCTTGGCATGGGCCTTACAGGTCCTCATTGACTATAGAGTTTTTTTTCTAAGCATCTATAATAGCTTGCACACAACATAGGAAGAGTATTCTAGCTCCTTACGAACAATCAAGGCCTTTTATGGGCACTTTCACAAGCCAAACTTGGTGAGCTCACACTCTCATAGAAGGACAACACTCTCAAAACAAAATTAGTGATACCTATTCACCCATGCCACTCTAGTAATACTAAGAATTAAGTTGTTTAAGATGAGTACAATATTTACAAACTTCATACAATGTGCACATTTTCTTTTCAAATGTTGAGAACTTTAGTCACCAAATGGTTGTTCGATTCATAGATCTTTCTTCATTGTTTGAACTGTTTGATGTAAGTGATAATGTTATAATATCCACGTTTGATCTTAGCCCTTTATCTTGGATTGAACAAATATATGAAGGGATAACTGTATTAGGAAGTCTGATCCTTCTTTGTAAAATCCCTTGAGTTACACTTAATTAACTTCTCCCTAAAAGCAATAATTTATTGTCTCTTTTCTCATGGAAGTAGCTGTTGCTGTAGTCGTTGATCCTTAATCCTCTTGCTAATAAACTACTTAACTGGTCCTAATTAAAGCTAACTAACCATTAGTGGTCATTACAGCGGAAGCGCCAAGGTTAGGGCATTACAACCATTCCACTAATGATAGGCTTAGTTAATTCGCTTACACAATCATGATAATGCATCATAGATTACGCACAGTCCAAATGGCGCACACTCTGATGACTCACAACTTTATAAAGTGTCACTGTGAGCTTGTTTAACTCCGTTGATCGTCTTCTCGTTTCTCAGACATGGTCAAGCATCACAAATTATTGACCTAAAACATAAAAGTATAAGCTATTAGAATATTTAGCTGAAGCTCATTATGTTTACTCCCATACTAGAAAGATAGAAATTCATTTTTCAGTAAGCCGCTGCATTTGAATTCAGATTAGTTGAAATTATAGAGAGAGAATTATATTAAAATTATTATCAATTATTATCTGAAAGTGAAACCCAAACTGATGAGCTTGTATATACAATGCGATAATTCAATAGGTGCACACATTCTATGCCGATTGAGAACCTTGAGCTAAAGCCATGCTAATAAATAGAAGGGCCTAAAGCCTGACATTTGACAGTTGGTGGGTCCATTTACTTATGTGGCAAAAAAATACTAGAAAATGGCTCATTAAATAACTATACATTATATGGTTCTTGATATTAAAAAAATTGAATTTACAAAACGAACAGACAGTAAATGACCTAAAAAATATATATATTTCTTGCAAAATTAATTTTTTACAGCTCGACAACGATGAAAGTCATCTTCTTTTTGAATTAAGTGAAACAAAGCAAGAGAGAGAGGACGAGGAGAAGGTTGGGTGGCGACCCCTTGGCATGGCATGAAGAAACAGGGGTGTGGCAAAAAGGAAGGGGGTCGTGGGTTATATAAGGTTTGCCCCCTTAAAATATCTGAGATATTTTTGGAAAAAAATCTTAAACATTTTCTCTAAAAATGTTCAGATATTTTGTTCAAAAATTTGTAGAGACTTCCATACCGCCACAACATACAGTGTAGCAGAGCTACTTTATTCCACCAATGTCTGGTTGGATGCTATCGCTCAGTGAATCAGAATGCTTTGGGGTGCACCATTTTGGCACTATACTGAGTCCCATGCTAGGTGACCCAACGTGAAGTCTGGCTCTGTCTGTCCTTTCGAGGTTGCCAATTATAAACCCTAGTCTTCAGACAATTAACGTCAAAACATTAGTGGCCACAGTTCTAGAAAAAGTTAATGATTTCTTGTCCTACAAGACACCATTTTTATAGTTTCTTCTCATGCACTAGTTGCATGGGTTCATTGATGGAACAATCATGCAACTACCAACACATGTCCTGATTTCACCTTACACGCCTCAACCAAATCCAGTGTGCACTCTTTGGGTGTGTCCGGATTAGTTGATTAGTGTCATGCTCTTTGCCATTATCTTGAAAGATCATCTAACTAAGGTTCATGACTAGCCACATTTATTCATCATCTAGCAACATCTTGAATCTCGATTCAATTCTACTAGTCTAGCTCTTGTAAAGGACTTGAAGTAGTTGTTCATGAGTCTTGATAAGCCTAAGACTCAACCTATGGATGATTTTTTTGCCATGTCAAAAACATTACAGATGATGATGGTTTTGTTCATGCCATAACCTATATGCCTGGAATGCTTATGTTTGATGATGTTCATAACAAGTTGCTAGTTCATGAACAATGTGTTGAGTTCCTGAAATGGTGCAATAATGGCTCTAGTGCATCATGCGTTTGTTATAACTACCATTTCATAACATGAGTATGGCTCTAATTCCCAGGCGAGTGCATCTAATCAAGGTTGAGGTAAGCACAATTGGAACAATTGTGGTCAGAATAGCATAAATAACAATAGAGAAAAGAACAATTCTAATAAGAACACCTCTTAGATAACCTCCAGTTATAAGGCTGTGCCTACAAGTTCTATTTTTTGTGATTCAAATTTGTCATTGTCTCATATTTAATGTGCTTCTGCTTCTGTTACTAATTCCTTATCCATAGGTAATGAAACGTTTAAGAAGGTGTTGGTTTCTGGTCCTAATATTATCTGTCAGATTTATCATTCTCTTGGCCATAATGATGTTGTTTGTTCTCTTTGTTATTAGCCTCATTCCACTAACAAGTTTCTTGGCATGGCTAACTTTATGCATTCTAAGCCTAACAAGACCCTATGGTATCAAGACTTTGCAGCGGTGACCCATATGACTCCAAATAAGGGTATTCTATCTGCTAAAACTCCTTACTCTGGTTCTGTTTAGGCTACAGTTGCTTATGGTACTTTATTACCTTGTTAATATTGGATATTTATGTATTCAAACTCATCATAGACTGCTTAAATTGAATTCTGTGTTGTATATTCCTCAACTCAAACGCAACCTTCTTTCTATGCATGGTTTATGTCTTGAGAATAATTGTTATGTTTAGTTTTCTTATTTTCCACTTTTTTTTTGTCAAGGACAACACCACAAGTGAAGTTATTTTACAGCGGCCTAGCAATGAAAAAGATGACACTTATCCAGTCTCTCTTGGACGTCTTTCTTAGCATGTTCCAGCATTGGCGATTTTGGATCATTCTGGCAAAGTTTGGTATCAAAGACCTGGTAATTGTGGCACACAAGTTTTAGATACTCTTAGGAAGAATAAAACATTTTATGCTTCTATTTTTTAGGATAATTGTGTTACATGTTGTCTTGCTAAAGCTCATAAGGTGCCTTACGTTCGTTAATCATGTTCTAAAACTCCATTACATATTATTCAATCTAATGTTTGGGAAGCTGTCCTAATTCTATTAAATTTTTTCAGTAGTATATAGTTTTTGTGGATGACTTCTCACGCTTTATTGGGTTGTATCCTATGAAACGTACGTTAGAAGTTCTTTCAATTTTTGTTCAATTTTAAGGAATTGTTGACAATCACTTTGATCAGAAAATTAAATTTTTTAATGTGATGGAGGACTGGAATTTGATAACAATTCTCTGAAGGATCATTGTTTAGCTTCAGGAATTATTTTTTTTTGAAAGTCTTGTCCTGAAAGTCAGGCACACAACGATGTAGCTCCATGTAAGCACAAGCATATTTTAGAGATAATTAGAACTTTTCTAATTCAATCTCTATTTCCTTCTACTTATTGGGTGAAAGCTGCTTTCACTGTAGTTTTTATTATTAATCATTTACCTGCATATGTTCTTGACAACATTACTACTTCTTCCTCAAATATATTACAACTAAGGTTTGTTTAGTGTGTTTTCTTGGGATCAACTAATAAATACAAGGGTTACTATTGCTATGATCTAAAATGGATAAGATTTACATAAGTCGACATGTTTTTCTGAAAATGTTTTTCCCTTTCAAAAATTATTTTCTTCCAATGCCACTATACCACAACACAATGATTCTATTAAAAATGATATTCTTTCACTTGTGTTACTCAGTCTTCTGTCCATCCTTCGGTGTCCACATCTACGCCTCTTGCATAAGCCTCATGTTCACCCCAGCACCCCATCGATAATAGTGTGTCTGGGCCTTGTTTGCTTGAGCACTCGACCTATCCCTGTCCTACCATGGCAGCTTTCTCAGGCCTAAACAGCGTGACTCAGTCGTCCAGCTCAATGACACCTATTTCCCTGCCTTTCTTGCCAAGTCAAGTTTGTCTCCCATGGCCCATAAGGCCTCCTCCCCACGCGTAATTCAATTACACCCATCATCCTCGCCCTATACTTTTCTCCCCACAAGTTTCATCTGAAGACTCTCTTTAGAATTTGGAGTTATCTAGACCTAGTGTGTCTTCCCCTAAAGTTCATCATATGTAAACTAGATCCAAATTGGGGATTTTTAATCCCAAATACATTTTGTTGCGTACTACAAAGTATTATGAATATGAACCTTCTTCCTTTAAGGAAGCTATTTCTCACCCTTGGAAGAATGCAGCTATGATTGACCAGTTTAATGCTTTAATGTCTAATGACACATGAGCACTTATACCACCAACATATGCTCGTAATTTGGTGGCGATTAACTAGCTTTTTAGAATAAAATACAATTCTAATGGGTCACTAGCACATTAGAAAGAAAGATTGGTTGTTGTAGGCAATCGTCAGCAAATAGGAATTGATTTCTATGGCACTTTTGCTCTTGATGTTCGCCCTGCCACCATTTGTCTTGTTTTATCAATTCCTATTACTAATAATTGGCCTATTCGTCAAGTTGATGTTAGGAATGCTTTTGTTCATAGTCTTCATATTGAAAAAGTTTACATGCGACAACCACTTGGTTTTATTTATTCTCATTTTCCTGCTCATGTATGCCGCCTCAAAAAGACTATCTATGGTTTGAAGTAAGCTCCTCGAGCTTCATTTCATCACGTTGGTAGTTTTATGCTCACATGCGGTTTCACTTGTACCCAGTACGACCCGCTTATGTTTACTTTTGTCATAACTCTCATCTTCTAGTTTTGCTATTTTATGTTGACGACATTATCTTAACTGGTAGTTCCATCTCTCTTCTCATTTCTTTTATCTCCACTCTTTCTAAGCAACTTGGTATGAAAGACTTTGGGGATCTCCATTAATTTTTGGGAGTCTAGGTTATCCATTCTTCTTTAGGTTAGTTTTTGTCTCTGCACAAGTAGATCTCTTACCTTGTTATCAAATTTCATCTTCATACCTGCAAACTTGTTCATACTCCTATTATTGCTAGGACCACCCTCACTATCTTAGATAGTCACTTACTTGCAAACACCATAGAGTACAAAAGCATGGTAGCTTTGTTTAATTATTTGACTATAACTTTCCCTGACATTGCATATGCCGTTCATGTAGTTTCCCAATTTATGCATTCTCTTATACTACTCATCTTTATGTTGTGAAAGGTATTTTAAGGTACACAAAGGGAACCTTAGTTTTAGGGATTCACATTCAATCTGTTGCTTCTTTGTCTCTATTTATTGCCTATTCTAATATTGATTAGGCCGGTTGCAAGGATACATGTCAATCCACCACATGTTATACAGTTTTCTTTGTACCCAATCTTACAGCTTGACATGCTAATAAGCAACCTACGGTCTCTAAATCATCCACTGAAGCTATGTATCGAGGTAATTGCCTTCACACAAACCATTTGGATTAGCAAACTGCTAACTAACATCATGATCATGCTTGCTGTGCTGACAGGTGTAATGTTTGACAACATTAGTGCCACATATCTTAATGCCAATCCTAGTCATCATGATTGCTTCAAAAGCATTGTAGTGGATTAACACTTTGTTCGTGAGGGTGTCACTGATGGTGGTATTATTATGAGTTATGTTACCTATCACTGGTGGTGGTATTACTGTGAGCTATGTTACCTGTCACTGATGGTCGTATTATTGTGAGTTATGTTATCACTAAGTTTCAATTAGTTGATATTTTTACTAAAGGGTTGTCCTCTAGTAAGTTTTCGCTTTTAAAATCTAATCTGTCCATACGTTCCCCCCATATATAGATTGGGACGTTTAATAGAGGACAATGACTATGACTTAAATCATTGTAATTTTACTTCTGTATAATAAAGTCTGGCTCCCATATTGGGTGAGCCAAACACTTCCCAAATCTTCACAACTTCATTATTGAAATTAAGATCTAATCCACATCATTTGGGATCAAATCAAAAACTCCTGCATGTTGGCAATCATTAAAACCTCAAATTTTATGTTTGTTTTATTGCTTTTGTTCCTTCCATTAGTCACATATTTTTCTTTGAATTTCTCCCTTCAATATTCTACTTTTAGTCCATTAAAACCCTATAAAAGAGTACAAACACACTTCTACCCCAACGCACATCCCTTAGCGTCATAAAAGCCTAGTAAAAAATTGTACAAGTCTGTTCGCTTACCTGGCAAATTCTATTTGTACTATTTGGTGAACCCATGCCATTCTTCCTGTAGCAAAGTTTTATTCCAGAACCATTACACCATTTGATATTGCCACTCTATTTTGTTTTTCGTTTGACCATTTTCCACCATTTGTTTGGAGCATAAATGATGATGGTATTCTCTCTTGACCAAACTTCTAGCATGAGAAGACATAAGGCATACTTGATATGCAAGATTATGTGAGGATGCTCACAACTCAATTGCAACAAGTAAATAAATGTTTAACAGAAGATCCTTGTTTTCAAGGCAGTTGGGAACTAAACCAATAACCTAAGATAGGTTCATGTCTTGGGAATTATCTTAGGACATGAAGTTGTTTGTATGAAAAGGGTTTCGTGATAGCCACCCGAAAACTTCAAGGTTTTCCGCTTTTTATTTTAGATTCCTTAGGATGGAAATAGCCCTTGAAAGTAAGCCGAGAATCAAGACTATGAGGTGGCTTAATTTTTATATGGATGTGAGAATCTATAAAGATTTAATATTTGAAGAAGAACTCATGGTTGTTAAAGAGGAGATTAACATTCAAAAAAAGAATATACTCTGCTCTAATAGAAGAATAAGCCTAGTTTGGGCATGAAATAAGGGAGGAGGAAAACATAACCATCGATGAGTGCCCTCTTAGAGCTCCTAGTCTAAGGTCTACATCGTAAGCTCCTAAGTTTGAAGATACCATGCAAATTTAGCTTTAAACTACAAATGATGGCACCATGGAGGCCCAAATATTAGTCCTTAAGTTGAGGTCATGGAGGTTTAACTCTTAGAAGAGAGCCTTAACTTAAGCTAAAAGAGCCTCTTAGAGCCCCTAGTCTAAGGTCTACCTCATAAGCTCCTAACTTTGAAGATACCATGTAAATTTGGCTTTAAGCTACAAATGATGGGATTGTAAAGGCCCAAATACAAGTCCCTAAGTTATAGTCGTGGATGTTCACCTCTTGGAAGAGAGCCTTAACTTGAGCTACAAGAAGACATCTAAGAGGTGGTGTACAAGATTGAGTAAGTTAAAGGTGACTGCTCCTTTGAAGCTCATGCCATGGTGGGGATGTCAAAGCAAAGATTCTAAATGAAGACAGCAAGGAGTGCAAAGTTCAAATTCCTTACTCCACATCATAGACCTACCATTTTTATCAAATTGATGGTAACTAACCACTTCAAGATATCTTCTGATGATTATGTATGCATTTTCAATAATGTCATCAGTAGCAGAGCTTGTAGGAATGAATTTTGTATCAAGGCAACCCCTAAGTTCTAGAAAAACACTTCTACAATCAAGAATCATTCGGTCCTTAACATCTTGGTGTCATTATGCTCAAATGGGCACAATTAACTCTCTTCATTGGTGATTTTTGGGAACTAAGCATTTGGATATAAGTATTTAAGGGCAAATCTTTATGAAGAGGGGAAGTTAAATAAAAAGCAAGAACCTCAACACCGCTCACCTAGCATCACCATTCAACACTGATGTCCAACCACTGTCCTTCTAGTTAGACTGTAATCCCAAAAGTTGGTTATGTTTTACGATCGGCTCAATTTAGATGGTATCCTAAGGTTTTCGACTCCTCAATGACTCAAACTTCTCAATTTGGATGGTTCACTCGTTAGTAGTGACTTGTGTTTAATAAGGATTTAGCAGAAGCTACCCAAAAAGTTAGACTTTCTATGCCATTTTCAAGCTCCAATTTGAACAAGCAAACCATCATTAATGTTAATGAACTGTAAGTAGTTGAATAGCTCTGAAAGTATGATTTCCAACAAGCCACCATAAGCACTTAGATTTTGAGTAGTGGTCATGTTATTAAGTAAAAACCAAGCAAAGGTTACCATAGGTCTAGATTTGCACCTTTTTTTATTATGAGCTTCTTTAGCAAATCAAATAGATGAATGAGGAGATAATATTTTGGTGGTTAATACTGGGCATCCTAAACTTATTTAACCTTTCATACATCTAAAAATTTCCTACAATTGCATTGGTTGAAAATGCATCTGAGTAAGGACAAGTACTGAAATTTCAGCTCATTGTATTTTTTGCTGGTAGTTCCTTTTTTCTTTCAAATCGGTGGTACATTCTACTAGCTTTTCATTGGACAATTGCATAATTTCACCTCATTGTTCAGTACTCTTTGTGACCTCCTTGGATTGGCTGGATGTCAGAAGAGGAAGGTGCAAGTCTCGTATTATATATTGGCTTGAATCCTTGTTAAAAAAATAATAATAATAAGCTTGATTGTGAGTAATGGGGTGAAGAAGATTTTTTCTTGCATTCTCTCTCTCTAAAAATGTTAGAAAAATCATTGTCAAAGAAGCTCCTTTTGGTTGCTATTTTAGATGTTTCCGTTAAAGATTAGCTTAATGTTTTAGGCTTCAGATGAGTTTGGTAAGTTTGGAGAAAGTGCTTCTCTTAGCGTACTCATCTTCATACAACCATAAATAGAAGAAGTTCCATTGAATTTCGAGGCTTCCAGTTTCTTCTTGTTGATCACAATGTTGGAAATGTCCATAAACTCCCTATCCTCTAGAGGAAACTCAAAGTACTTAAAGGCCTTTGTGAACGTATTTACATAGGGTGAAGCAGCATTTCTTGAAGCTTCATTGACTTTGTGCATATACCTCAAAATAATCTTGGACAAATTCCCATAATGATCTATCATGATGTACTAAGCCATTTTAAGGGCCCTAGCAGATTGTGATTCTTGGATGTTCCCCCTTGAATAAACAGTTCCTACTAGATGTAGTGGAGAAATCAGGATTTAGATAAAAGCTATGTGTAGTAAGCTTAACTTTTTTTATCAGATGAAATCTTGAATCTAGAGAAGTTTATAAAAAAGGCATTGGATCAGTCATTCAAGGGTTTATAGCAAAGCATCGTAGGGTCTACCTTATGATTGAAAATTTGATCCAAGGTTACAGCAGGCAAACTAAAATAGGCAGTCTTAATAGAAGTAGTGTTATAAATTATATCCTTAGGTCCTTGTTTTCTCATGCTTGCATAAAAGAGCTTGGCTAAGTTAGGAGGGACTATTCCAACACCAAAGAGTTTTGTACAGTTCAATTGTTCCAAGACATGCAAAAAACTAAATTACGCTTTCATAAAGAACTCCTAGTCAAGGAAAACACAAGTAATCATCTCTCTATCTATCAATTTCTTAAAAGATTCTTCACTACTCTCTATTTCTAGTGCAATTTTGAACACAATTTCATGAGCCCTCGCCTTTTGAGCTTTATCAATTTCAACCTCAATTTCCTCTATTCCTTTATCCAGTAGCCATTTTTTTCCTTTTCCGAGGAGTAGGGGTTGGTGAGTAAGAGCCTCAAATGATTTTGTTGGGAGCTAGCTTGAATGGAGCACTCTTTCACTTTTTAAAAGACATTGCAACTTTGACATTTTAAATTCGTATGAAAGAGATGATGGAGTTGTTGGGTTAGGTCTTAGAAAGTTGAAAGAGGAGAGAGAAATGGGGTTAAGGTGGGTTACAAGTAGAATTAAAGGAATGCCTTAGTTTAGTATGTTTAGTTCTAGAGTACGTCGAATTGTGTTTTTAGTGAAGTAGATATCACCATAGTTGTCACATTTGATAGGAATCTTTTTATAGTCCAATCCAAGGTCTTTATGTTGTTGATTAGTCCACTACGTTTGAGCACAACGTGCTCCAGTAGCAATTTATTCAACCTCAGTAGTAGACAAGTCACTGATCTCTTCTTCTTAGAATGTCATGACACAAGGGACCATCTAGGAAATTATTATGAGCCTAATGTACTTTTTCTAACAAATTTATAACCTGTAAGGTCAATATAAGAATACCCTATAAGTTCAAGGCATCTTCAATACCATTGACTAAGATCCTTGGTTTCAATAGCATGTTTGAATATTCTTTTGACAACCTTGAGGTGTGATTTCTTGGGGGCTAATTGGAATATTGCACATAACTAACACTAAATATAATGTTAGGGCTACTTATACTTAAGCATAGTAATGATCTAATTGTACATCTATATACCTTTTCAAGGATTGGCTCACCAATCTAGTGTCAGTTAAGCTTACAATTTAAAGCCAATGGAGTTTTGGCATACTTTAAGCTGTCAAGACCATATTTCTTTAGATGTTCCGAAACATACTTTGTTTGGTTGATAGAGATGGCATCTTTACATTGCTTGATTTGTAATCCAAGGAAGAAGTTCAACACGCTTATCATACTCATCTCAAATTCTGTGCTCTTGAGGTTACAGAATTCTTTGCACAAGGATTCATTAGTAGCACCAATAATAGGTCACCAATATATATATTTGCACAAGAAAGGAATATTTTCCATTTGTTTTAATAAACAAGGTCTTGTCAATTTGCTTGCTTTGAAAGTCATTTTTGAGTAGGAACTTGCTAAGTCTTTTATTCCATGCTCTAGAGGCTTTCAATCCATAAAGTAATTTGTCTAATTTGATAACATGATCACAGAGTTTTGGGTTTTCAAACTAGGGGGTTATTTAACATAAACCTTTTCTTGCAAATATCCTTCTAAAAATGCACATTTCACATCTATTTGATATAATTTGATGCCTATGAAAGATGAATATGCTCTTGCATTCTAATGGCCTCGAACATAGCTAAAGGGGAAAAAGCCTTATCATAGTCAATAACTTCTTCTTAGTTGTAATCCTTAGCCACCAATCCAACTTTATTTCTAACCACATTACCAGAATCACCTAGCTTATTTCTAAACATGCATTTGGTTCCATTAGTTGGATGGTTCTTAGCTCGTGTGGTCAAGGGCCAAACTTAGTTTCTTTCAAACTAACTGACTCCTTGTTACACACCTAAGCTTCAATCAAGGTCTTCAAAAGGTTTCAAAGGGTGCTTCGTTTTTATGAGTGAAATAAATGCAGAGAAAGCATATAAATTTATAAGAGACGAATGAGTCGTTGTATACTAGTTGAGACCTGCTATGATGCTGGTTATAGGATGGTGTGCAAGAAATTTGTAGCATCTCCCTAATTCTCGAAGATTATGAACAATCCTTGTTTCTTACATTTCCTCTTATACAACTTTTTTCGTTGCTTTATAGTTCGCAATGTTTTTAACATTAGGGGTCCTGATAGTATCTTCTTATTAATGCAAGGTACCCTAAGGTAAACTTTGAGTTGTGGCTTTGTCTGATTTAGCACTTTCTTCTTCTTTATCTTCGTGTCTACTGAGTTTGAGATCTTGGAATGAGGTTGACCTAATGTTCCGATCAGTATTTTCATCGAACACCACATGGCTAGCTTCTTTAAGTTGTTTTGTCGGATACTTTATATGATTTGCTTTATTGTGAGTATCGAACAAAGATATCATCATCACTTCTTACATCAGACTTTCAAAGTTTTTGGTTCTATTATTTTGAATGAAGCACTTGTTGCCAAATGCTTGGAATTATAAAATCTTTAGCTTCTCTCATTTGAGGAGCTCATAAGAAGTTTTCGTCATATTAGGTTAGATTAAGCATCTGTTTGGAACATAATTGACAGTGATCAAAGCTGCAACCCAGAAATACTTAGGAAGATCTTTTTTCATATAGCATTATTATAGCCAAGTTTTCCAGGGGCCTATTTTTACATTCAACTACCCCTTTATATTATAGAGTCCTTGGTGTTGACAGGTGTGATATTCCTAGCTTATTACAAAAATCAAAAAATTCTCCTTTGAACCTAGTTTCATGATTTCTTTTACAACTTGAATTGGCTGTTCTTGAGTATTCTGTACCTATCTACAAAACTTGGCAAACACATTCAAAGTATTTATTTCATATTTCAGGAAGAACAATAAGGTGAATATGGAATAATCATCAACAATAGCAAATACATAATTACTATCACCATGACTTAATCTTACATAAATCCATGCACAATAATTCAAGGGGCCTTGCAGTGGGAATAGTTTTAGGGGTTTGAATGAAGCTCTAACTTGTTTACCATCTACACATGCACTGCAAACTAGCTCTTTATCATACTTATGCTTAGGCATACCTCTTACCAGGTCATGCTTGGATACTTTATCCATAATATGCATCTCGTATGACCAATCCTCCATACCACTACCATGCATCATCATTATCCACTTTAAAACTTACAAGGTTCTTGGATTTGACATAATTAAGCTTACCAGCACAAACATTTCCCACTCTAGATGCAGACATTGATATTTCGAGTTTCAAGGGTAGAGACATCATGTAAAGTAGAATTCAAGGACACTTTGTTCTCTCTATCACATAATTAAGAAATACCAAGCCAACTGAATTTAAGACCATCAACCAAGTAAACATTCTAAGTTGAATTAGAGGGATTTTTAATGAATTTTCCAACTCCAATGATGTTTCAAGATTTTTTGACTCCAACTATAACATTCAATTGATTTAATTCTTCAAGTTATAAAAATACTATAACATCATCAGTCATGTACCTTGAGCATTTGCTATCAAGGTACCATAGATCAGTGTTTGACTTGAAGAATACATATAAAACAAATATCCCACCTTTCTACCTTCCTTGATTGGAAATTTATGTAAAGAATCTATTGTCATATTGAAGGGTCTTGCACCTTTTGGGTACCCTCCCTTGACTGAATCTAGGATTGCATCATCCAATGTGATCCTTATGATGCACATAGTTTCTCTTCCACCATTTCTAGTTAAAGTAACTTTAGTATCCTCTCCTTATCCTTAAATGATTAGAGTGTTTTTGGAATGCATTTTTAGTGTGCCACCCTGAATTGCTTTAATCTTCATGAGATGTCACTTCAGTAAAGGACTTCTATTATGATTCCTCTATCTAAGTTTTCTTAAATGATTCGGTGTCACTTTAATCTATCTAAGTTTTCTTATCCCTTACTAAGTTATGAAAGAGATTTTGAAAATCCACGTAGTAAGCTCTGAGCCTTCCTATAGCACCTTTAATCCAATAAAGCTTGTTGGCTAACTCAGAGTTGATTTTGAAAACATGCTCATAGTCAAATTTTAATCTCTATTCTTCTTCTTTTAGCACTTTAACCTTTGCTTTAGAGTAATTCCACTTCTCATAGGATTCATCATGGAGTTCTAAACACTATTTGTTTTCATTATTTAAAGACTTCTATTTTGTGTAATAATGAGCACATTCATGTTATGAAAACTCTCATTTTCATATTTCAAGTGAGCACTTTCATCCTTAAGGAACATAATCTTAGAAAGATACTGGTCTTCACCATTTACAACATGCATAATAATCTCAATGAAATCATCTCTAGATATTTTAAAGAGAGATTTTACCTACTATGTTGATTGCTTTGGCTTCCTTGAGTACTGAATTGCAATACCTCTAGAATTCAAATTTGCCTTCTAATTCCGTTCAATTTGCCATGAAGCATATGTTGGCAAAGTTATCCTCTTTTTCACCACTATCACTCTATGTTGCTGTTGTGGCCTTCTTGCCCTTTCCCTTGAATTTTTTTGTTTTCAACCTTCTTTTTCAAGGCAATCTTTCATTATGTGCCTTGATTGACCACAACTAAAGCAAACAATCATGTTAGTTTCAACGTTCTATGAGGAGGGTTTTATGCCTTTGTGGCCTTTTAAGGATGATCTTCTTTGAAGCTTCTGAAGGTTGAAGTTCTTCTTTTGAAGCATATTGCTAAGCCTTAGGCTAGCATGATAAACTTATTCTCTAATGCTTCATATTGTAAATTTCCTTGACTTTTACGACCTTGTCTTTAGTTTTTAGCACTACCCATCTATCAGAGGTTCCTTCGCGCTCTTCCAAAAAGAATATCTCATACATTAGGAGTTTTGTGACCAAATCCTCTAGCTCCAAGGTCTTGAAGTTTTGAAGTTTTGAGCCCCTTTAATGGCCATAACCTTGGCTCCCCATTTGCTCCTTGAGAGACTTCTCAGTAACCACTGCAAGAAAAATGATTTTTGGTAAGGACTTTTGTCATTGCAATATCTCTAAAGCCATTATAGGGTTGTTACTTGTAAGCACATTACAAGAGAGTACAACAATGAAAACCCATTGTTGCTAAGGAGAGTATTTTGGGATGACAACGATCATTGCTAAAAATTGGCCATTACCATAGATAAGATAATCATAAGGGAGACTAAATAGTTTTATGTAATGACATCCACCATTACCATAGGTTAGGAATTTTAAGCAGCGGCCCAATTCATTGCTATAGCTATTTCTTGCAAAGACATCCATCATTGCAGATGTTTGACATGTGATCCTAGCAATGGGTGACAGGTGCATTTAGATCTTTTAGCAGGAAGCTACATTAAATTACTGCAAGTGCACGGTGTAGTTGTAGCTAGCAATCGATAAGTACAGGTCGCATTCCATAAGATGTTGTGTTTCCAAGCACCAAAGCTAACTTAAGCGTATCAATCTAGGCAAAACAAAAGGTAGAGCAAAGAAGCACTAAACTATTAAAGCAAGCAAACAAAAAGGGAATTGGGTTGTGATTAAACCTAAGACAAACTAATTAATCAAGTCAAACCCTCACCTTCCCAAGTTATGGTAGTATTCAAAAATGATTGGTGCATCATTAAATATCACCCAAGCCTTCTCTCAAGGGTTAATAGGCTAGTCTAATTGTTCTAATCACCTATTTTTATGGGATTAACTCTATCAGACTACAAGGTTAACAACCCTCGACCTAGCTAAGATTTAGACTATTTTCATGTCCAAATGTTAACTATCATTTCTGCCCACATTAGACAATCAACCTCACCTTTCAGCATAAATCAATTGTCCCAAAACATGAAAGGAAACTATTTTAAGTATTTCATTGAACACATGGTGGGCGTGAGAGGAAACCTTAAATTCTAGCATAAACAAGATAGATAAAGGCCTAAATAAGATCAACTAGCCATCAAGGGGTTAATCACAATCAAAGATTACAACTTGAATCAAGGCTAAACATCAAAAAGAAAATCAAACGAAAGAATTAATAAACTAGTAAACAAAGTAAGAAGTATGAAAAATTAAAGAGAGAGAGAAGAGAAACTGTCTTCTATTGCAAAATCCACAATCTTGTACATAATATAAACTAATCTAGGTAAGTTATTCTCCCCTTTACGGGCTTTTGCTGGCTAATAAAAATCCTAAAAACAGCTAGGGGAGAGGTCCCTAGGACAATCTAAAAGATGCCTTAAATAAAGTCTGAAATCTGCTTAAATAACACGAAAACTGGGGAGCGCATGGCTATGCTTCGACGCACGGGTGCCCATGCACCCATGCACTAGCAAGATGCATGGTTGTGCACTGCCCGTGTGTAGCTTCTGCCTACAGAGTTGCCACTGCAGTCATGCTGAACGATTGTTCCTCCATGCATGGCCTGCCGTGCACCCGTCTCAACTCTTCGGACTTGATTTTTCTCGCCTCAGAAAATTGTTAAACCTCCTCTTCTTTCTTAAAAATAATCCCCATTGCCTCTATTTTAATCAAAATTAGCAATTTTCTCATCTTCTTGACAATAATTCCTGAAAAGAAGGAAAACCACTAAGTAAGAACAATATGAATCGAACAAGGCAAATCTGACCCTATCTCCTCAAAGTTTAACATACAAAGCAATAAGAAGAAGGGATGATAAGGGGATAAAATAAGGTCAAAATAGAGGTTCATCACTCGCCCATACCTAGCATTTTGGTCGTCCTCGAGCAAAACAAAGAAAAACTAGCCTAAGGACCTAACTCAGTTTTATATGAATCACAGTTGCATTTAGTATATACAACAAGCCCTTTAAACCTCTTGGTTCACCCAAGTAGACAAGTGAGGTCTCATGAGGGTTTGCTGAAGATATATCCACGAAAAATCTTGAAAAAGACAAAAAAGGAAAAGAGAAACAAAAATTGAAAAACAGTTTGGATTTACAAACAAAGCACAAATATATGCAAGAGAGAAGTCTGTACACATTCCAACTAACGAAATCACCCATGTAACAAAGATATTAACATGGATATAAATAAAATATATACATTAAGAAACCCTAGATCCATGGATGACATTAAAGCACTAATTTTTAACCCCACTATACATCAAAGCTTAGAATCCATCCCAGTGCTTGATGTGCAAGTGCATCATCATCCTAGGAGCTAGTCTTGCCAGAATCAAACTTAATCCCACTTGATTGGCATAAACTATTTTATTGCCTTATTAATATGGAAAGCAATCTTTTCAAGTAACAATATTGCCTCAAAGGGTAGCACCTATTAGCGCATGCCATAATGGGATACTTGTCATTCCAAACTCTTTTTTTGTTATTTTTTTTTAATGTGAAATATGAACAAAAACAAAGGTAACTGTGTATACAGACAAGTGGGAGAGCCAATCATGGAAGATCAAGACCCTAAGGTAATGATGATGATATAAATAAGGAGGGGATTGCACAGTTATAATGAACTATTATGGTTACAATTTGGGCCTTAGAATGACCCATCTAGGACAAAGACCAATTATGCATATTATACTTATATACAAGCTAATAGTCAAGCCACAAGGCGCCAAAGCTTATCAAAATAGTACAAAACTCCCCCAAAACAAGTAAGAAACATAAAATCTTTTTGTTTACAAAAAATTTTCCTTTTTTTTTCTTTTTTAAAAGTTTGAAGCATGGCTTCTTCTCTCCCCCACACCTAGATCGCACAATGCCCTCATTAGGAGCCAATGAGCTACCACACTAACAACACACATATGTATATGGGAAAAAAAACAACCCTAAAATAAGTATAAAAACAAAAGACAAACAAGAAAAGGTAATACAAAAACAAAACAAAAGTATATACAAAATAAAAATAAAGAAAGAGAAAGGAGGGGACGAATTTACTAGGATATGTGTTGGATGTACCTAAACTACAACCTCCTTAAGGCGATGCTACGGAAGGTTGGAGGAGCATCAACCACTCCTCCTCATCTCAAGATTTAAGCCACCAATTCAGATGTCGTCAAAGCTCGCAGGAGCTTATCAAACGTCTAAGCATGCAACTTAGATGAACATAAGTATGAGCACACAAATATGAATCCAGGAATGATGGTAAGTGCTCTTATAAACATGTCAAATGCCTTGAAAAAATCAATAGAATAATCGAATGCAATAGTCAAAATTATTTTTCCAGGCATGTCTTCTAAATGCAAAGTATAAGGATCAAGAGAGGGGTCATACCCTCCAAAGGTACCTGGGGACACAGAACAGTCAACCTCATTCCCCGTAAGCACAACATGAGAATCAATAAGTGATAGATTGTAACACTCAAGAGAAGAGGAGGGTGGTGAACACGAAGGAAAAGCATGGAAAATATCGAGGCGATCGGGGAAACCACAACCACAACATCCACACATGACCGCCCTATGAGAGTCTCATTGAGATCATACACCTAAGAAAAAGCATCGTCTAACTCACAATGTATATCATAGTCATCAATAGTAGCATCAACACAAACTACGTTCAAATTTTCCTACTTCTCCAAGCAATAACCACAACGAGCAAGAAAATAATGTAATCTATCATAATATCTCTAGAATAATTCAAGCTCATATTGAGGAAAGTGAGAAGTTGACATTTTTTTCAATCTTTTATTTTTTCAATTTTTTTTTCAAATAAAAGCCTACTTTCAAGTAATTAAGTGAGCTGTGAAATTGAAAAATGCCAACTCCCCAGCAACAGCGCCAAAAAACTTGTTACATTAAATTACTGCAAGTGCACAGTGTAGTTGTAGCTTGCAACCGGCGAGTACAAGTCGTACTCCATAGGGACTTGTGTTTCCAGACGTCAAAGCAAACTCAAGCGTATTAATCTAGGCAAAACAGAAGGTAAAGGGAAGAAGGACTAATCCAATAAAGTGAGCAAAAACAAAGGACCTTAGTTGCGATTAAACCTAAGACAAACCAACTAATCAAGTCAAATGCTCACCTTCCCAGGTTATGTTAGTATTCAAAGATGATCGGTTATATCATTAAAGACTACCTAAGCCCTCTTCAAGGGTCAATAGGCTAGTCTATTTGTTCTAACCACCTATTTTCATGGGATTAGCTCAATTAGACTATAAGATTAACAACCCTTAACCTAGCTAAGATTTAGACTATTTTCACATCCAAATGTTAGCTATCCACTCCACCCATACTAGACAATCAGCCTCACCTTCTAGCATAAGTCAATTGTCCTCAAACATGAAAGAAAGCTCTTTCAAGCATTTCATTGAACACATGGTGGGTGTAAGAGAAAATTGTAAATTCTAGCATAAAAAATATGGGTAAAGGCCTAGACAATATCAACTAGTCATGAAGGGACTAATCATAGTCAAAGATGACGACTTTAAACATCCAAAAGAAAATCAAAGTAAAGAATTAATAAACTAGTAAATAAATCAAGAAGCATGAAAAATTAAAAAGAGAGAAAGAAGAGAAACTTAGGCTTCAATTGCAAAATCCACAATCTTGTACATGATATACACTAATCTACCTAAGTTATTCTCCTATTCATGGGGTTTTGGTGGCTAATAAGAACCGTAAAAACGATTGAGGGAGAGGTCCCTAAGACAGTCTAAAAGATGCCTTAAATAAAGTCCTGAATCAGCTTAAATAACATTAAAACTGGGAAGACGCATGGGTCCCAGTGCACCCTCGCACTGGCAAGATGCACGGTCATGCACGGCCAGTTCACAGCTTCTGAGAGTTGCCATTGCAATCGTATTGCATGGTCGTGCCTTCATGTATGACGAGCCGTGCACCCACCGCGGCTCTTCAAACTTGAATTTTCTGGTCTCAGAACGTCATTGAACCTCTTATCTTCCTTCAAAATCATCTCAATGCCTGCATATATGTCGAAATTAGCAATTTTCTCATCTTCTTGGCAATAATTCCTAAAAATAAGGAAAATCACTAAATAAGCTCAATATGAATCGAATAAGGCAAATTTGACCCTGTCTCCTCGACATTTAACATACAAAACACTGAGAAAAAGAGATTAAATTGGAGCTAAGATGTGGTCAAAATAGAGTTTCATCATAACAATTCAAATGTATTGCTATATATTTTTTAGGAGTGGCCTAGCTTATTGATATAGTAATTTTTCCAACATTTTCCTCTCAACAACATGGTAAATGCTTTTGTTTGTGTCAAATGACATCCTTTACATCGTAATTAAACACAAGTATGTCCATCTTGAGTATAATTTAGCTAGTAAACTATAAGATAGCTCATACACTTTCATTTGGAATGTTTTTCATCAATGAACACCCAAAAAGGAATGTTGTCCACCAATGGGACTCTAACCGAATTCTAAAAGTTTACATCAACTGTGTAATATTTCAAGACTCTTTTATATTGCTTTGTCAAAGGCCTCAACATCTTTTCTCCATTTATAACTTTGTGGCAACTGACGATGATGATACGTGAAACTTCCTTTATGCAATATAGAATGACATTGTGTTTCTTTATGGCAATACAGGCATGCAACCAGACAAGTTAGCATATGCTAGAAAATCACTAATAGTCTACAGTAGTGTAGTATGCATCATAAAGTTCTCCTTTAAATTAGCATTATATTTTTTAAGCCGTACTTCCCAATGCTCTCCTTAAGTTCTTCAATTAGTAGTTGCAAATGAACATCAATATTCATTCCCAGAGAATGTGGTCCTGGAATCAATAGAGATAGTATGAACAATATTGTTTAATATATTCCCATCGAGGTAGATTATAGGCAATGAGAACAACAGGCCAAATGTTTTGCTTAGAGTTTTTTTTAAAAGTTAGCAATGAGCATCACGAGCAAATGGCTGGTGGTCCTCATCAAAAGATTTCCAAGCAATAAAGCTAGCTAGTTATCTTATGACCACATCATTCATACACTCTTGTTTATGCTAATGCATGTCCGTAGCTGTCTAAATAGACATATAAAATCTTTTAAATCTTGATTTTAACAGAAAATAATGTAAAACTTTATCAGATTCTTTTTCCATTATTTTTCCACCTAGACGAATTGCAAGTTGGACACTTTGTTGCATTGCATATCGACCCCAACATATAATTCAATCATTTTCATAAGCATTAATTTTGACAAAATCAAGGCCCAAAATCCTTAGTTATTTTTTAGACTCACAATAAGAAGTTGGCAGATTAAGACTCAAGAATTCATTTTGTGACTCAAGCATACGATCAAACAAGCCATCACATCAATGATTTAGGCAATTTAAATGAAGTAGCTTCACAATATAAGAAAACTTAGAAATCTTTGAGCCGCAAAAAGGTAGTGGCTCTTTATAATCCTTTAAGAGATGGTAAAATTTGTTTGCCTCGATAGTAGGTTGTTGCTCATAAGAAGTTTGCTCATCGTGAATATTTTTGTTAGTTTGATCCCAAAACTCCTAATTCCAATAAGAGCATCTCTGAGCATACTAAACATGTCGTCATCATTGCCCGTATTTCAACCTTTAAGGATTTCATCTATATTATCGTACTATTTATTGCCTAGCCATGCAAGTGCCAAACCATATGATCTTTTTTCACTTCATACTTCAATAAGTCAAACCTCACAAGTTATTCTTCCTTACACACCATACTAAGACATTTACAGCAAGGACATCAAATGGTATCCTCTAAGCCTAATCTAGTATAGCCATATTATATGAAACTGTTAAGTCCTTGCAAATATAGAGCTGAACTCCGATCTATGATTTACATCTATTCTTTATCTGATGCAATTTTCTACTTTCACATAACACAACTTAACCATCTTTCATGTATCATACAGCCATGATAAGTAACCAACATAATGGAGACTAAAATTGATTCAATGATTAAGTTATAATAGATAACAATAACTGGTCTAAACTTCAAAAACACATACTATAATAGTTTATAAACGAACATGACTACATAATTTCAAAATTATTTTTATATACTGATTTGTTGTTGTACAAGCTAATTTATAAAAGGATTGCATTGAACTTGATGTTCAACCATATATGATAAGAGTAAACATGTATAACAAATAGTGTGCACTAAGAATAATAAGGTATCTAACAAACCTTACTAATTAAGACGATAACTGGCTCTAACTCTTCTAATTGATGTTTGACAATTCAATAAGAAGGTTTGCACCGCCTGTGAATAGGCATCGCCTACATATAAAGAGATGATAATACAAAATAATTAAAGAAATTGAAAAAAATAATGCCTTTGTAAAAAACAATGTGCGATAAAGTTAGCATCATATTTTTACTATGCTTTCATGACTTTAATGAACAATTACCTGTTTTACACCATTTCGTATGGTACCTATCCATTAACTTGCATTTGTCTTATAACAAAAATAAGTAAAACTCAAATTTTCTTGAATAAAGAGGAAAATTCAAACACTAAGTTATTGAATTAAGTACACAAATAAAATCAGTTATCCCATTCACATTATGGGTGAGTTAATGGACAATAGCACTTTCTTTAACAGTCATTAAACTCATAAGAAATTCAAGCAGTTTTATTGAATAGTGCTTGGTCACACTTTTTCAAAGCCAGTTCATTGATCTTGTAGCCAAATACTACACCCTCAATAAGGAAAAATAAGAGAAGGGGAAGACAGAGTAGGTAGGAACGAAGGAACACAAGAGTTCTCAGTGTTTGTCTACAACATCCCACCAAATTTGGGTAGATTTGGTTTGAGAGGAATATTTCAAAAGGCTCGAAAAGTGTGTGACACCTACATCCCTTTCAGGAAAACCAGTAGAACAGGAGCCCAATTTGGCTTTGTGCATTTTTGGAATAAAGATGAAGCAACAAAAAGTATTATCTTGTTCAATAATGCAAGCATCAGAGGTAGGAGAATCAATGTGTACATGGACAAGTATGAAAAGGGTAGAGGAAAAGGTAGAGAACACCTTTTGAAAGCCCCCGAACGCAATCTCAACAAAAATCTCCAAATACTGAGAAGATCTTGGAATAAGAAGGTTCAGACACAAGAACCCAACAAAGAAGCAAAGAAGGTGAGCCTTAGTCAAGAAGAAGCCCAAGAATCGTACATCCTATAAGGAGAAGTCAATACGGATTTTGTGAAGTGGCTAAGCAGGAGTCTTGTTTGCACATCTGAGGAACCACGAGACCTTGGAGCTTTAGCATCAGCTTTGGTTAGTGGTTTTGGAGAATGCACCAAAATTTGTTCGTTAAGCAATTTCAAGTTCATTTTGACCTTTCCATCAGTGGCCAAAATGGAAGAAGTTCTAGACAAGCATGAAGAGCTTGATCTGTGGTTCGTTAATGTCAAGAAATGGGATCAAAATGACTATTGTGAAACAAGGAGAGTCCGGTTAGAAATGTTTGGGGTTCCCCCGCAAGGTTGGAAGTGGGAGAATTTCAAAAAAAATTCGGATATATGGGGAAGACTAGTTTGCTTGGGCAAACCAATTATAAGAATTGATTATTTCAACTCCATGAAAGTCCTCATTGATACCAACAAGTTCAATACAATAGATGGAGATTTAATAATTTCCCCTGAAGACGCAGGTTATAGGATCAAAGTCAAGGAAATTGGCTCTGCCGTTCAAGTGATTCAAACAACTGATACATTAGCAACGGCCCCTTCTATGGAAGCTATGGACTCACATGATGGAGTTCTAGGTTTTGAGGACATTGAAGATGATGTGGCATCTGCAAATGATGTGGCTTGTACTGACTTCAGGAGGACTGACATGGTGGTTGCTGAGCAGGATGGGGAAGACTCAAAGAGACACAAGTTCAAAATAATTCAAATGGTGCACAAGGAATTGAAAGGCAATAACTAAACTCAGTTGATAGTGTCCATTCAACTACTAAAACAAAGACATCTTGTTTCAGCCAAAACGACTACTCGGAGGAAATCTTTAAAGTCACACAGCATTTATCTTCCTTGGGAGCCGGAGCAGAACATAAACAAGTCCAAATTGATGAGCAGCAACCCCCAGGCTTTGAGATAAATGTTGATGATCATGTTAATGAGATTTCAACCTGTCTCTAAGCTTTGGAAAATCCAACACTTTCATTGGAGGAAGGGGAGATTCAAATTCAATAGCATGAAAATGAATTGTTACAACAACCACTAGGGTTTCATGCTGCTTTACACCCTCCACTACAAAAAATCATAGAAAAGAAGAAATCCTCAGGTAGAAAGCCCCAAGGCACCAGGTCAAAGGTGCCCAAAAAGCCTTCTCATTCTCAGTCAAGCAACCAAACTTCAGAGACCATCCAACAGACTGCCAAGGAATCTCTCCATATTGGAAACATTTTGGGGTTAAAAGTGATACAGAATGAGGAGGCAACTGCAACTAGGATTACAAAGACTCTGAAAAAGAACAAAAGGGAGAAATGCAAACTGGAGAGATGAGTTTATTTTGGAGCTATTTCGGAATGGAAGAGTTGCAGTTCTTGAGCTGTGTGGATTATAGTCTTCTTCTAGCAAGTAAGCAGTGGGTTTAGGAAATCCTGTGGATAATTAAATGGATCGGTTGTACCATGTTCAAAAGCATGCTTTGACTATTGTGCGTTGGGCTGAGTATCTATCACCTTTATGCCTAGAGTATAGTGCGTTGAAATGTAGCATGAAATATGATGGTGTAGCTCTAGTAGGATAAAGCTATTGTCCTTGCAGGAAGGTACCTTCAGTCATTTCAATATATTGTCGTTTTACTATGGTATTAGTTGTTAGATTTTTCATACCAATTCAAGCTTCAACTACGGAATAATTCAAGAGGAAGTAGAATTTTGGGTTGGTAATTTGCAGATGAAGCTATTAGCACGGGGTAACAAATTTATAAGCAAACGATGAGAAAGGAATCACTTCGCTAGTAACATGTCATTTTATTGGGCAAGAGTTGCTGAGCATTCCTTCAAAGCTACACAAATCTGATCTTAGAAGGATGCTACATGTGGGTTACTGCTGGTGGAAATATTATGCCCAATGCATCTTGCTACCTTTCAATTGGTAGTCGAGATACACTTGGGTAAAGGTGAAGCTCTGGAGGAGATGATAGTGGCTAGATCAAGTCAAAGGGGGTGATATGCTTGTAAACCCAGTGCAGAACTACGAAGAAAGAGTCTAACGGCAAATAATGTGCTGGCAATAGTGGCATGTTAAAGCAAGATAAGTATGGTTTAGAAGACTTGCTGTGAAAATTTAATTGGAAGGAAGGGTTGGACAAGAGTGGACTAAGCAACTTCACGAATTATAGGCATACCGTGGATCATTAACGAGTATGGTAGCTAGATTAATGTTAGTGTGAGTACGTTGTTAGATGGATTTCATATGTTTTTATTGTTATATGTATTTGTTTTTCAGCCTTTTGGCTATCACTAATTAAAAAAAAGAAAAAAAGAAAAAAAAACTCATAAGAAATTCAAATAGCAAAATCATTTTTAGTATTTATATATGAGTCTAAAATTATAACATTTGCTTCCTCTATACTAGTTAATTACCTCATAAATAATTCATAGTGGATGGATTATAATATTTCTATGTTGTCACATTAGAAAATTCTCTACTTCAGCACTAATTTCATTTGATCAGCCAAATTCCTTGAGATTAGAGCATTTAGTATTCACAAGTGGTAACATCTTTACTCCCTTTCTATATTATTTTAGGCAAACCCACCACCTTAAGTAAAATCAATATGAGAAGGTCATCTTTAACTAGTTGTTAATTAATTGATAGACAAAATTTACGCAAATTATTATGTACAACTGGGTGGACAACTCAATTGCCCACCCGGGCCCACTACTAGCCGCAAATTATACAAAACGTTCTCCGGTTCAACATCAATTATAATCAGCCCTAATAGCAAGATTGGGTGAGTAGTGGAGTGGCAAGGATGTTTTACTCAAATTGGTGAGGTCATGGGTTCAATTTGTGGTAAAAGCAATGCCTTTTTTTTAATTATTATTCTTTTCGTCCTAAAAGTCTCTTAAGCGTCTTTCAAAAAAAATCCTAATTTTTTTTAATTCTTCCATTGAAAAATTAAGGCATACACTTGTATTTACATTATGGATCTACATTCACTATTTTTGTATAAAAATATTAATTTTAAGATAAATATTAATTGAAAATTTGTATATTTTATTATCCGTATTTTTACTCAATAGAAGCATATAGTATAATACAAATATAATCCAACTCACTAAAAGTATGTCATATTTCACTAAATATAAATCATAGCTCACTAAAAGACGAATATATCATACCTTAGATTATGAATAAAAAATTTTATGTGCTAACAAAAATTGTGTAGTATATTGTTTGTTCACTTATTTTTTATTATGAACGATTAGTATTCCATGCTAAATCATATTGGTTACCAAATACATTTTATAGCTCACTGAATATCTATCATAGCTCACTAAATAAATTGCATAACTCACTAAAAAGAATAGTAAAGATAGCCAATAAATAATATTGTCAAGTTCTTGGGCTATGTTACAGCTCCATCTTTTTTTAGTATGACATAAGGGTGTTTGTATTATATTTTGTGAGTATAATAGAAATGTAGCGAATTAATTAAACATAACCCAACTCACTAAATATATGTCATAGCTTACTAAATATATATCATAGCTCACTAAAAATATATAGACAACCAGAATATAGTTTAGTGAGTTTTAGATGCATAATTATATTATCTTTTCTTATGACATAAGTGCATTTATATTATACATATTTAGTTAGTATAATACAAATATAATCAAACTTACTAAAAGCATATCATAGCTCACTAAATATAAGTCATAACTCACTAAAAGCCGAATATGTCATACCTTAGAATATGAACAAAAAAGTATATGTGCTAACTAAAATTGTGTATTATATTGTTTGTTCACTCATTTTTTATTATGAATGATTAGTATTCCACGCTAAATCATATTGGTCACAAAATATATTTTATAGCTCAACAAATATCTATCATAGCTCACTAAATAAATAGCATAGCTCACTAAAAAGAATAGTATAGATAGCTAGCCAATAATACTGTCAACTTCTTGGGTTATGTTATAGCTCAATCATTTTTTACTATGACATGAGGGTGTTAGTATTATATTTTGTAAGTGCAATAGAAATGTAGTGAATTAATTAAATATAGTTCAACTCACTAAATATATGTCATAACTCACTAAATATATGCCATAACTCACTAAATATATGTCACAGCTCACCAAAAAAATATAGACAATTAGAATATAGTTTAGTAAGTTTCATATGCACTAACATTTTTTTTAGTACAATAGCACATTTTAATAAGTTATATAGTATTTTTACTAAGTGAAACCTAAGGTATATAACATGCATTGGTTTGATCTATCCGCTCACTAAAAGTATGTATTGGCTCAGTAAAACTATATCTCACCTCAGTAAATATTGTAGTGAGCTATACATTTTTAGTGAGCTGAAATTCAATTATACAATTACTTCAGTACAACCGGTTGTATGATATAACAACTCAATAAATAAATACTATAACTCACTAAAAAAATATAGACAACTAGAATATAGTTTAGTGAGTTTTAGATTCACAATAACATTTTTTTAGTACAATAGCACATTTATTAAGTTATATAGTATTTTTACTAAGTGAAACTTGGGTACATAAGATACATTAATTTCGGCATGTCTGCTCATTAAAAGTACGTATTAGCTCACTAAAACTGTGTCTCAGCTCATTAAAATATTTTAGTGAGCTATACATTATTTTTAGTGAGCGAAACTCGATGTATAGCAGCATATTTTAGTGAGTTATAGGGTAGTTTTAGTGAGCCGAAATCTGGCTATTTTCTTTGTTTTTTATACATGATGCGCCACATGGATAATTTATGGGCTCGGTTGTACAATTATATTTATGCAACCGGGTGGACCATATACCAACTACAAAATTTAGGGGGGTCATTTTCTTTAAGAATCAAAAAGGCACATTGGCTCAGAGTAAAAAGGCCTTCTGTCAACTAAGTTTTCACTAATACAGAAAAAGAGAAATCTCCTTGGTCTTGATGTACAATCCACATCAATTATTTTAAAAGCTAATAAAGAACCTGAATCATCAAGTTCTATTATATACAAAAAATTACATACAGAAATTAGAGAAATCTGCATATGCTTACTTTTTGAACTCAATGAATGTCATCAAGTTCCCCGCCCTTCAATATACTGTACACAAATAACCAAATCATAGGGCCAGAGAGTAGTTCAAGCAATAAGACCTTCCTCTAATATCCAATTTTCATACGAGATTTTTCATAGACGCAAATACACAGTTCATAAGCAACACAAAAGAAAATTACAAAAACTAGCTAGCACAAAGAATGAGGGATTTAGTAAAACAATATCGAATTCATATTGGACTAAATTTTACGATGAATTTGACGGGACAAAAATGAAAGAGGGCATTAGCATAATTGTGTTGGTTCCATGAAAAACAATAAAAGCCATAACATGCCTTAGTGATTTGTGAATCAATTATAGCCCTAACCAGATCTATTTCCCTGACTACAAATCCACAAAAGTTATCTAATTAAAGAATTAGCAATGAGTCATTCATTGTATTCAAAGAAAGGAAAAGAGGTTCTTGAAAAAAAAACACCCTAATTATACCAAAATTTTGGGGTGACATGAGCGCGGATCAGTGGTGTCAATTGACTACTGTCCCCTTAAAAAAATAGCACATGACAACCTTTCACAAAATTGGTTTACCATAAATATAAAATGGTAAATGCAATGAGGTTGGTATGCCCTAGTGGTTGTCGTGAATGCCCGCTATATCTTAGACGTCACGAGGTCGTAGGTTTGAGTGTCCCTAATTACCTTACCTTATTCTTTGTTTTAATTTTGTCTTAATTTCATTATCTTTGCAACTCACCCAACAACCTTTACCAGCTGCTATTCATGGGTTGTTCGGCATACACACAAAGTCCTAAGCCCAAATGCTAACCCCTCTGCTCTCCATTTTCTCAATACTCAAGTGTTCTCGCAAATTGCGCCTCTACCACTTCATACTAGTTATCGATTAGCAGCATGGTCGACCTTAGGCATGGGCCATGGGGTCTGATAGCCAGTGGCTAGAGTGGGCTTACATTGCCTTTCAAAATTTGTGAGTTCTCACTCCAGTAATATTAGTTTAATACCTCATTTGACTTCAATTTGTTTTTTAATCATTTAATTTCTAAGCTAATTTTCTTTCATTGTTAATTTATGAGTTTATTTTGTCAATTTCAATTTCAAATTTGTATCATCTATCTGTGTAATTTTAATTCTAAGTCAAAATATATAGATATTTCAAAAAGATAGCCAAAGAATCATTATTAACTTCATGTCCTGTATCTGAGAATTCACCATTGTTTTCGACCCCCTCCTCCAAATTTCTTGGCTTCATCACTGCCAAAGTTAATACCCAAATTAGGCAAAACAAAACGACAAGTTAGAAAATTGACAAAAAAAACCTAAGGCTTCATCACTGCCATAATATCAGGAATTTCAACGACATCGAAAAGGGACCAATGAGTTGTGACTTTTGAAGAAAGTTGATATGAGTCAAGCTTAGCACCAAAAAAATTGAAAAAGGAGATGATGCCATGGCTGACCATAACTAAAACACAATGGACGAGGACTCTATGCGAGACTGCAAAAAGGGTTTATGATTATCTGGATGCTTCACAACGGTTTGTTAATTTTTTTTTTACTTGGGGGTTTCTATTTTTATTTTTTTAAAATTAGGAGAGTTCAACAATGCACAGCGCCGTGGATGCTAACCCGAAAGTTTTATGACAACGACTTACTTAATGCAATGAAAAAGATATTTTTCCGTAGAGGGCGGGAGGCAACTTTTTTTGGGAGGGAAACCACAAAATATGTCTTTAGCAATAAGCTTACATAACGATAAGAAGAATGTAGGCTTACATAGTTATTGCAATGGCAATTTTTGGTCATTGCCTAAAACTTATTACCAAAATTGAAACTTCCTTAGCTCTCTTCATTTTTGTGGACTTTTCGAACAGATGTAAGGTTGTTGATGATGTTAATGAATCATGTGTGAATCTTCTTCACACCTTCACTAGGATGCATATTGAAAAGCTCATATTTTTGTATATGGGTGCTTATCATTGATTCTCAAGCTTAACTAGCTTGTGCTCTCATATGTGGTAGCTAAAGTGTTCCACACTTCAGTGCCCTATTCATAGGTAGAAATTTTTCTAAAACCATTAGCATATAAAGCAAAATATAAAACATTAAGTGTCTTGTAATTGTTTTGCACTCTGATGCTCTTCAAGGGTGTATAGGCCAATAGGCTTCTCTAGCTGTTTAGTGCCAATGGTGTGCATGATTTATATTGGAGGTCATGACACTGTATTGTAAAGCTCATGGTCTTGATCCATGAGGCAGATTTGTAAAAGCCTCTTCCAATTAGCAAAGTTAAATCCAGAAAATAAAGAAGGTCAAGACACAGATCTTCCTTGCCTGATCTCAGCCATTCTTGAGGAATACAATTGATCTTTACTCGCTTGAACAAATTTTGTCATACGTTTTGTCATCAGGTGTTTTATAAAATTTGAGATTTCATGATCGGAAACACGGACTACTTTTATGGCACTCAACATGGAATAAAAGCAAACCTTTAATTCTGACGTTAAATCGTAACAAATTTTCTTACTATTGATCCAGACAAAATTCAATTAGCAATCAGACTAATGAAACTCAAAAAGCACCTAGCTAACAAGGGAATATATCATTGCACACTCCCCACTTACACCCCTAGATTATATGAACGATTTTTCAAGAAGTGGGAAATAGATTTATACTATGGCTTTTTAGAATCAAAATATTAGCATTTTCCACAAAAAATGCTACTGGGCTTTTGAGATCTTTAACAATGATGCCTTCTTAGTAGAACACAATAGATCTTCTAAAGAAGATTCCACAACAAATTGATTGATCGATGAAAATCATAATGGACTGGGACTACTCTTTGGATTGTAAAAGAATAAACCACAAGGATCAAATTAGGTTTTCGCTATTACCAATCAAGGATTTATATCCAATGAGCAAGAGATGAAGTTGAAGGAAGACACCCCAACAGCACGTGGACCACCCTCAATGGCCAAGATTAAGCTTACTATTGGAGAAGTGCCCAAGTCACTTGTTAAGCTGACTTTTAAGTCTAGGATTATATTTAGATTTTCTATGGAGTTAGAAAACTACAAAAAAAAAGGTCGTTCAATAGCAGAATCAGCCACAGAAAAATGCAATTTAGCGTTAGAATTTTGAATCCGGCAAAGGAATTAGCGATGGATACAAATAGATGGAGGGAACCGAAGGCACACAAGTTGGCGAGGGAATGAAGCGAAGGAATCTTCATTCCCTCGCCACGAGTGATAGAATCAGCAAGGGAAACCCCATTCTGATGCCACATCAGTTTTTAATGAAAAGAAAAAATTCTGCATGGTGGACCTTCCGCCGTCTGTCCGTTGCTATTTTTGCCCCTATTTTAATAAATTTTTTGTTTTCGCCATTGTCCCAAATTACAAATACATTTTATTGCCTGTAAGAAAATGCATCGAGGACAACACGCTCGATACCAATGCTTCACTCGAAGCACTTTCAACAAATCTCAATCAATAATGAAGCCAAACATCACATACAAACCAAATTCTTTTAGGTGTCTCATCACAATTCATCACTAATTCATATAATGCTTGAAATGTAAGTGTGCTTAAGAAACCATGGACAAGAGAGCCAGGTAGAGATGGAAATGCACATAAATGTACAAGCAAGGAATAAAGAGGGAAGAAACAAGCAAGTCAACAATCAATTATCGAGGTGAGTGTCATCATACTCTTCATCCTCATCCTCATTCTCCTTATCATGTTATGCGAGGGCTGTGAAGGGAGGTTGGGAGCCCAAACCAGAAGCTTGTTGCAGTTGGAAAAAAAAACATCATTTTTTGAATCATACTTATCATTTGCTGACTCATCATTTGGTTGGACTCCTCTAACTACTTACATTTCTCCATAAGCATCCAATACTTTTTAGCTTGTATACTAAGCTTACCCCCCAAGTTTGTCACCATACGCCTTAAATTATTCAACTCCTATTGGGATGACACCTAACCTGTACCGGCAAAAAAAACCATGTGTATGAAGTATACATTAGTGAGAATCACTTAACTCATCCTAAGGTGATGTTGTGCACGATTTTTCGATTAATGACTCAAATACAAATAATGTTTAAATTTATTACATCAGCTCGCTGAGAGGGACTGAAGTCGGATGACTCCCCAATGTTGAAGGCCTCATCTCCAATGCTGTAAGTACGACTCTTTTTGTTCGTATAGGCCATCACCCATAACTCATTTAGATTTGGAAGAGATTGAGATGGATCTTGGGAATTTCCATTTGAGGTCCCTTGAGAGTTAATAATCTTATGAAATTCTTGCTCATAGGATTCCTACAATATCACAACATCTGCAAAAATCAAATATATCATACTTAATAAAAGTGTATGAACAACAAATGAAGATTGACCATTGAGAATAACTTACGTATGTTTGTTGTGATTTCTTATCAATCCAAGATCTATCCTCTTTGCCTTGAAATTTGTGAGTGCGGGCGAATAACTCAACAATTGTTGGCTCCATCCCAAGTTGTTCCCTCTACATGTCAAACAAATTCAGAAAACCATGTCAACCACCACAATTAGTTAAATAACTAGAAGAAGTTGTAAGATGTACATTTAGTTACTAGATGACTCCTATGCTTATGGATAGGGATCAAGCCATAGGTGTGAAAGAAGGTCCAAGACTAGCTAGGTGACCAAGCCGATTTTTTGGGCTTTTCATAAAATTTCTTGTACAATTTGCTTGCCCAATGTTGTTGGAGTGCTCTCCATTGCTCATCACCGAGCCATGCAGATTGCTTGTTGTACTTCTGTGCCTTGCTGAGGAAGTACCTCAAATGTGCATTGCCTCTATTTTCAAAAAATTTTCTTGTTCGATCCTCATGGATAGGTCCCAAATGAACCACTTTTGCAAAGAAGAAAACAACAAATACATCAAATGAACCACTTTTGCAAAGTGTTAATCTGTAGAAACTGTAGTTACCTTGAACTTTCTAAACCACAAATCTCAAACTTGTCTAGGCACTTCACTCCAACAAGGCAAAGAGGCATCATATTTGCTTTGAAAGATCTGCGAAATCGTATGAACAACACCTTTATTTGGGAGAAACCTATTTCAACAGAAAACATCAAATTAACATGACATTACGCAAAATACTTGAAGTACAAAATACATAACAATTTTACTACTTACTCGTTACCATCTGGCTCAATATATGTCTTTCGTCGAGTGCTCTAATGACTAAACTATGCTTCACAATCTCTAGTTCCAATGTTTTGTTGTGACTGATTAGAGTTAGGGCCAACAATTTGGGGAGCAGGGTTGACAGTGTTGGGAACAGGGATGTTGCTTGAAATGTTATACGCAAATTGCTGGGAAATGAATTCCTAGTTAGTAATGTATGGGATATGGGGAGTGAAGGACCCAATAGGAACTACCCCAAATTCAGCAGGGATTGTTCCTAGAGCACCTAGCGTGTGAGGGGCTTGGGAGGAAGGTGAATCAATGTCCATTGCACTGGGATATGCGTTGGTGCTCCTACACCTTTTTCTTCGACCTCGAGTAGAGGACTTACCACGACGGGGGTTGGAATCCATACTTGAAATAGTTGACAACAAATAAGAGTACAAATAACAATTGTACAGATAAACAATTAGTTATACACCATAATAATTAGAACATCAAGTTTCAAAATTAGCACATGTAATAGAAGTACATTCATACACATGTACATTACAATGATGGTATGCATTGAAATATATAACAATTCATAAGCGTCTGCGTCATCTTCATCATCTTCCTCACCCCTAACCTCATCATCATTCTCATCACCATTGTCGTCATCATCATCATATAAATGTAAATCTCCCTATTCTTCATCTATTTTAATCCTATCATATCACTCACCCTCTTCATCACCGTCGTCCTCTTCTACCTTATCTATGTCATCATTTACTTGATTAACTGGAAACCCCATATCATCATTAACTTCTTCCAGTTGTGCAATTTCATCCACTAATAATGTAGGGATAACATCATTCACACACTCAACAAGTGTCGTCACGCCCATTTGCTGGTAAGCAATGGTCAGAGTGTACTGCATATCCACTCTAACTCTTGGTTTGGTTGGTATGATAACAAGCCAATCGACCCTATCCCTTGACCGATGTAGATGTGGCATGCAGTATACTTGTGATGCAGTGTTTGGAAAGATGCATGGATCGTACTTTCTATACCTCCTTGTGCGATGAACCTCAATAAGTTTGCTTAGTTTATGAGATTGTGTCCCACGATTCAATGTGAGATCAAACCACTCACAACTGAATAGCACAAATCTGTTAAGTGGTTCATGTACATGCTGAATTTTGATGATATCATTAAGTATGCCATAATAATTATTTTCAATATCACCTTCTCCAGTCCCACATACACCAACACCACAATTGTACGTTTGTCTTCCCAATACTACGCGCTTTTGTGTGGAATTTCAATCCAATAACTATATATGCAGTCCACGTTGACACATGTTTGTTAGGTTTTGCTGCCAATTTTGTTAAGTAAAATGTTTTGACTGACGAATAGTTGCATGTAATGCACCTGAGGTAACAGAGGATGTGGTTTTAGTTAATACAATGCATCCAATTGTGTCTAAGTAAATTTAAGTGAATAAGTTCACTTACTTACATTTTGACTAAACTAATCTATAGAACGAGTTTGAATGATGGTATTAACATTAGTATCAATAACATTGGGATGTGCAGTTCAGACTTGTTTTGTGAAAATTCTGCGACATTTTATACACATTGTAAATAAAGAACTTTTTTGAAGCGTAAACTCAATTGCAACTTATCTTGTTGAAAGGTAGAACTCACCCAATATAAGGCTTAACTTCATCACAATTTAATAGCACGTGAAGATGAGTAGCAATATATTAAGCATCTGTGAGATACCTTGATCTTTCTTTCCCAATAGCGATTCCTTGTGGCTGAAACACAAATAGAGTAGGGACATCGTTAATATTTCATGGCCATCGTCATTTCTTCGACATCTATTACCCATGGGGGGCACAATAGAGCCATAGTAATTGGAGGCAAAAAATGCATTTTAGCTTCTAAGTAAGCTTCTGCAATTGAACCTTCAGGATACGCTTGTTGTTTTATCTTTTTCCTTAAACGACTGAAGTACCTAACAAAATAATATTAGGCAATGACTTGTAAGTGATCACATATTTTAGTTGTTTAAATCCATTTCCATCAAGTGTTATCTATTCTACCTCTCAAATGGATATATTCATCGGCACTGCATAAGACCACCAAGGAGTGCCCTTTCTACCAAGTATGCCGGTAAGTGCTCCATCACATTGAAGAAGCCTGGAGGAAATATCGTGTCCAACATCCATAGAGTAATGGCAATGTTCTGATCCATTCCCTCAAGCACATCCCCTCACAGTGTTATGGAGCAAAAATTCTTAAAAAACTAACTTATTTCAATGAGAAGTTTTAACACATCATCCGGGAGATCACCAAACGCAATCGGTAACAGAGTCTCCATGAACACATAACACTTATGACTTTTCATATTGTCAAACATTGCTTCATTGGGGTCCATAATGTTCCTTAAATTAGAACAGTATCCATCAGGCATGTTAAGTCCTTTCATCCATTCACACAGCTCTCTTCTTTTATCCATAGCAAGAACGAACTTAGCTTTTGGTTTAACCGTTTTGCCACTTGGGCCTGGTTGCAAATGCAATTATTCCTTATCACTTATATCTGCAACATTCATTCTTGATTTGACATTGTCCTTTGTTTTTTCAAGAACATCCATAATAGTATTAATGTTTTCAAAGAAGTTTTTTTCTATGTGCATCACATCTAAATTATGGCGGAGCATTGCCAGTAAAGCAACTCCCACGATATGCTCTTCTTCGTCCAATTATGCTCATTTTCCTTAAATCTGGGTATTTGAAAGTCACCATCTTTCGTTGCCCTTGGGTAGTGTTCCACCTCAGCATAAAGATGTTCCTCACATACGCATCGAGGAGGACCCCCTGTACCAGTTCTGCGATTTCTAAATGAAGTTCTATGTCATCGAAATGCATGATTCCTTGGTAAGAAACACCGTTGACAATCAAACCACAAGAATTTACCTTTACTCTTGAGTTTCAAAGCCTTATGTTGTTCCATACATACTGGACTAGCCAATTGACCATTTGTGCTCCACCCAGACAATATTCCATATGTCGGGAAATCATTGATGGTCCACATAAGTGCAGCCTTCATTTAAAATGCTTTACCTATAGATATGTCATACATTTTAATTCTAACATCCCACAACTCCTCCAACTCATCAATAATAGGTTACAAATATACATCATTTTGTTCTTAGGATTTTTAAGGTCAGGGATTCCAGAACTGAGGAACATAAATGGTGTAGTCATACACATTTCAGGAGGGAAGGTTATAAAGTGCAACCACCACCAGCCAAATGAAATAAGATCCTGAAGACAAAGTGCAAGGATTATATCCATTTGCACATAACCCAAGCCTAACATTTCTAGGCTCTGTAGCAAAATTAGGGTACTTGTTATCGAAATATTTTCACACTGCCCCATTTGATAGATGGCCTAAAACACTGTCCTTTACATTGATATTCATAATGCCATCTCATGTGCTCTGCAGTGGTTCTTGATGCATACAACCTTTGAAGTCGAGGTTTCAATGGCAAGTAATGCATCCTTGCATATGGAAATGAGCTTTGATTCCTTTGTTGCGACCTTGGCCTCTTCCATCTTGAATGCCCACAAAACTTAGATGCATTGAGGTTCACATCCTCTTTAAAGAAGAGCATGCAACCTTTACAACAACAATGAATATGTATCACATCGTTGCTGAGATCCTTAACAACCTTCTACACCTGACCATAGTTGTTCAAAACGCGGTTGTTAGTGGGCACATCTCCTTCATTAACTGAACAATTTCATTGAAACAATTTTGTGGCATGTTATAATCAGACTTGATACTCAATAGCCGAATAACAACTAGAAAGCTCACTGTGTGTAGACAGCCATTATATAAGGGTTGTTGAGGAGGTTAAGCCATATTATAGAATAGTTCTTCATAAGTGCTTGGCTCTTCATCCCTTACATTTTAATTTGCCAATATGGCATCACCAACCATGTACTCCATACGATCTATGCAGCATTCATTGTAGTCAGGATTAGTATGACTTGAACTGCCAGCTTTAACCAATTCGCTAGTAGAATATCCAAAATAATATTGTTCAGGTTCTACTTCTCCATGGCTTATCCAATACCAACATCCTTTCATAAAACTGTTATACATCAGGTGCATCTTTAGCTCATCGGTTGTTAAGTACACTCTATTTTTACACTTTGCACAAGGACATCTATACTTCCCCCCACTTTGGAACTCTGCTTGCCTACGTGCAAATGCATCAAATTGATTTACTTCATTTAGAAATTATTGTGTATAACCATTACGATCAGGCAATAATATATTGTACATCCACTAATAATGTGGAGGGCCATTCATTTTCTGCTCAAGGAACAATATACATGAAAGTTATTGGATTAGTATTAATTTCAATTTATCTAACTATAATTATATAAAATTTTCAATTATATATTACATATATTTTACTATTCAAACATAACATTAATTAATCCACAAAAACACATATACGTCCATCCATTTTACTATATACGCCATTAGAAACATGCATTATATAAGCTACATAATTAAATATGTAAACATATACACTAAGATGCATACATTAAACTTTTTACATATTCATGTTCAACTAATTTCACATTAGCATACAACCCATATTATAGTATCAACTTTATGCCAACAATCTCATTGAAATACATAATCCAATATTAACAATTATTTCCTATAAATCATGCCTATTTTCATAAATTATTCATTTCAACTCTACCTAAATTCACAATCGACGTATAAAATGCAATAATTTTATATTTTTACTTATAAACTTCTACAAATATATTTCTATTCTTGCAAATTTCATAAAACTAACAATACATTCAAACTTTAGCATTTCATTCCACCAACATATCACATTTTTACTAAAATTACCAACATATTACATTGAGGAAGATGTTGAAGAAAATTGAAGTAATAACATCACACAAACATCACAATTTAACGACAATATGAACTAATTATGAATTTTTAACAATGTAATACAAAAATATCTAGAAATTTTAACATATAAAGACTACCTAACAAATTAGCATCTGCACTATGGGGAAATTGCACTTCCGTAATACATTCCATCGATTACACTACTTTCTCCCTAGTGTATGGGATGTAGTTAGTTTTGCATGTAAAAGTTACTAATTCCCCCACTACAAATTGCACTGGAACGTTAACTATGCAAAACTAATTAGTTACAGGCCCGACATCGACTAACTCGCACCGAAGAACAAAGACTAGTGTCTTTACACCAATATCGACAACGTATATCTTGTGCATTCAAGTCAAGGTTTAAAGTTCTCAACATAAAGGTAGTGATCATGTGCTAAAAGAGAGAAGAATCCTAGAAATAGACCCATGGGGTAAATTCTAGTAGCAATACAGGTCTCTATACTATGATACAAGGCATCTACATCGATGGAGCATTCAAACTCATAGACATTAATTGCAATGAATTCACCTAGCTTGTAAACATGGCCTGACTCAAACAATTCTACTTTTAAGGATACAACAAAAACAACACAGAATGAAACCCCAACAAAAGAGTAGGCCCAGCGTCGTGCAGCCAGATCTAGACCAGCCCTGGCTAACATTTGGCCAACCTAGACTGATAATTTATTTTTGATCACATTGGCAATGATATTGCTAGTAGAGAGCAAAAAAAAATACAATTTGAAAACTAAAAAAATAACAAGGCCCAAATAATCCAAGTAACAAACTCCAACCAACAAAAACCATAATAATAATAAGCTCTTTAGTAATAAGGAAACTCCATTGCAATGTATTAAAATACTAAGAAAGCATAGACATCCTAAGTATCCTCACAAGGATTTATCCAAAGTGCTTTAAATTTTAAATCGAAGATATTAATTAAAACATAACATACTGATAAAGCATAGACAAAGAAAACTAATAATCTATCTTCTCTTTCATATCAATTCTAGTCCCTTCATTAACTTTCCTAACCCACGTAAGATTACAGGACTTCTTAATCTGGCCCTTGTTCTTGGCACAACATCCACAAGGTTTTTTTCCGCCCCAGTTGAACTCTAGCCTTAACTCGAATCATAACACGGTCTCTAGATTCTTCATCCACTTCAAGTATGTTGGACTAACAAAGGGAGCAATAAGCATGGTGGCCCTAAGTCGTTCAGATTGGAATGTGGAGTAGGTAGCACTTCTGGTCGAAGCAATCAAGAAGTCGTACCAACATATATGCATAATCTCAAGTTAATATTATACACAAAGAGCAAAGAAAATATAAAGTGAGTGACTAAAAATCTAAGATTTACCCGCGAAAGAAGAGAACTTCCACTAAAGTTATTAAAGGGACAGTTGTATGCAAGGGTCTCGGAACCCACAATAGGCATATGGAAAAAACCTTTCTTACCATCTCAACAAGGAGCATTAGACTAGTCATTCCTTATTCATAAGGCATATAGCAAAGGTTGTGTGCCTTGCATTGATGTGGTAATCCTCTTCAGACTCAAGACCAAACCTTCAAGCAACCTGCATGAGATAGGTATGATCTTCTGAAATCAAATTTAGTAGCTTATTTCAACTCCTTTACAGTCAAGCTAAGATATGCTTGATGGGATTGTGAAATTGACATCAAGCGAAGGAACTATCACCTCTTTAGGCTCAAATGAACCTAAAATAGTGGTAAGCTCCTTCACAAGATGACCAATTTCATTGCCATTGAAGCCGAAGACTTGAAGATGCGATCCTAAAACTTAGTGGCAGCACGAATAAGATTGAGGTCAAATGTTGTTTCTCTCAAAGAAAAAAGATAATTTGAACCTAAGACACTCAAGCCTTTGTTTTAAAGGCAACCTATTCTGGCCCCAATTATCTATCAATGTTTCATTATATGCCACATTTGTTGAACGAAAATATTTAACAAAGAAGGCTCAAACCTGGGTCCTGCTAGGCCCTAGCTGCTGGCCTCTATCTCTATCCAATTCCAACTTACCTACTTCACACTTTCCTTTTCCTTACATCTGGAGGTCCATAATATTTTCTTACTTTTTGGGGGTTGCCAAATTTACAAAGCTTGATTGATTTGTGAACTTCTCTAATTTATTGTAGACCTTTTTACATACAACCAGGAAAATGCCAATTATTTTTATTTCTCTTCTTTCTTTTCTTACCCTCTTTGATTTGGGCACACCCATATTTTTCTTCGTGAAACTTGTAGGGAAATAGGTCATGTAGCCCATTTATTTTTTTTTCTTTTTTCTTCTGTGCTTAACCTTGTCTTACTCCTTTGAATCAATAAAAACTTAGGCCTATTATTGAGAATGCACACTATATTTGTAAATAAATGCACTAACAATTCACAGCACATAGTAAGTCAAACCATAAATATCTTAAACAAATGTGTAACAAATTAGAAAAGTTCACATAGCTACCAAGTGACAAGTTCAAACATTCGATAAATAAGTGGTCATTCCTTCCCCCCACTCATCATCTGAGCAAATCTCTCAACCTGAGGGTAATTATTCCAAGTACCGCCAAGAATTTATGAAGCCATAAGGTGGAGGTGGGAATAGGTCATTCCATGAATAGTGAGAAACCTCAAAGTAATGCTAGGGAGGCCTCTGGTAACCAAGTGATTCTTGGGGAAATGTGATTGCAAACACACTTTAGGCTTATAAGAAGATGAGCCCTCCGCATTTACAGGATACTCCATCATCCTACCTTGTACCTCAGTACCTGACCCCTCAGAAGATTCATGCTCTTGGAGGGTTATGATCAGTTAACTCGCAGTGGTCATCGAGGCACTCACTTTACCACTAGAAGAGTTAGGAATAATAGATGGCCTTGTCTTCTTGAGAACGCCATCTCATCCGAACTTGCCACAACTAAAGGCTTGCTACAGCGTAAACACGACTTCATTGATGAACAATGTGCTTTGAATCTATACCAAATGAAGTTGGAACCTAAACAATTAAGCAAATGTGTTTAAGAAAGAGAAAGACAAACCTGTCAAACATCTCCACTTGTATAAGAAATTATTCCCACTAGGTGCCGAACAGTTCATTTGAGACGAGACAGAGTCATCATCACGATGTAGTTTCTATTTCATTATACCTAAATTGCATTCTAATATTAGTAAAACAACTTGAAAAGGTGTTGAAACAAGGATAGGAATTCCTACTTTCCCTAACTAGTGATGCATATTTTCATAAGCATCATTTTCATTCCTCAAGCTCAACTTCAAGGGAGGGAAAGGCCAAACAAGATCATGCATGGAAACACTTATATTTGGTCCCATTATTTGAGTTCCATGACACAAGACACTTTGTGGAGTTTGTTTTGAACTTCAAAGTGCCTTATTCAAAGGGGTTTCCCAAATGGGGATCAAGAGCATCATGCTCCTTGCCCGTAAACTCCGCTACTCCTAATAAGCTCAAGGAAGATCTCTAGCAGCCAAAAGAAGTCAAGGAGATTGCCATCATATGTAGAAAAGCCGTGAACTTGCCTTGTGAGTTCACGCCTAGTTCATCCTCCTCACATCCGGTTTTTGTTACCCTTTTGCAGCAAAATGTAATGGGCCAAAATTCTGATGGTCCTTACATTATTCAAGCCTAAGAAATAAGCTTTCCAACAAGACCAACCACACCTAAATTGGAGTTCATTTGGTTGGTCAAATTAGGCCCACAAGCACACGGTATTTTAGCCCAAGGCAGTTTGGACAGCCTTCACTATTTGCGTCATAACGTTTGATCGGCTAGTCCAATTATAGCAAATGAACATTCTCTGAAAACTAGACATCCAGAGCTTTCCAACAAGCCCAAGATCATCGAATTTAGCTGAGTATTCTGAGAGATATGCCTTCTGGAAGTTGGGCTTGCTGCAAGTGTGAACACACTTATTGCCAAAACTTGTGAACATGGTTCTTCCTCCCTATAATGTATATATGGGTTGATCTCAAGCATCAGATTCGAGCATGATTTTGAACAATAAATTAAAGGTGCATCCAATACATTTTAGGAGCTTTTATTACATCTTTTGGGAGGCCAAAGGTGTCCTCTAAAGGTCCCTTGAGTCATTTTTGGGATAAGTGCATAAGGAGAACTAATTATCGGCAGAATATGCAAGTTCAACAACTCAGCAGTTTGGAACAATCAGCTAGTCCAACTTTGAGGCAACTTTCATCTAAACTCCAAATGATTTAATCAAGGTTTCTCTTGCCTAACTTTAAGTTTAGGAAGAGATATTTCCAACAAGACCAACCACGCTTAATTTGGAGTTTATTTGGTTGGTCAAGTTCAGCCCACAAATTCGGATATCAAAATGCAGGCCAGTTTTGGACAGTCTCCACTCTTTGGCCCATAACTTTGGAACGGCTGGTACAAATGCGATGAAACCACATTCCCTGAAAACTAGACATCCCAATCTTTCCAATGAATCAAGAATCATCGAATTTGGATCCAAAACCAGAGAGTTATGCTTGTTTGAAGTTGGGGTTGCTGCTGATGTGAATGCATTTAATGCAAAACGCGTGAAGGTGTGTGGAAGCTTGTGATTTCGGCTCTTGTTGTTTATGCCTCCTCATAAAGCGTGTCCTCCCTCTTCTAGTAAGGCCTAGACGTGTGGAATTATAGGGTACCTGAATCCTTTTTGCTGCCACACTCACTTCACACCAACAACACCAAAAGACACCCCTCTTCGGCTTGTTCATCCGAATGTAGTATGCTGAAAGTTTACTTGTTTTAATTCACATCTGTTCATTTGTTTTCTATGTCTTTTCATTGTGTAAGGCCTCTAATATATAAAGGCCATAGTTTAGAATCATTTCCAATCAATCAACTTTTGGATTAAGTAATACAAATTCAGCATTTGAGTGGATTCTCATTTGTGTGTTCAAAACCTAGTTCTATATCTTGAGTATTGGCAATCTCAAGTGGTGTTCTAGGTCCCTTATTCTCATCTAGGTGGTGATTAACTTCTGTATCCTAGATTGGGTTAAGGGATTGCCCAAGTCCTTGGCTTGAGTGGCTCCATTTGGATTATCTCTTATCGAGTCCTTGAACTATCCTATCCTTTCCTTGTTTTGAAATTACAAAAAATACAAACCTAGCCTTCCTTGGTCGTTTGGGTGCAAAAATATACATCAACTAGGACGAGAACGCCCTTGCTGCAGCTAAGGGATTTCTTCATTCCTTATGCCATCTATCCTAGCTTTATGCTCCACCCCTAAGGCATCCACATATTGCATCTTTGAAAGAAGAATTAGGATGAAACCCTCACCGATGAGTCCAAATGAAAGAACAGTAAAGTTTCATAGACATAAGAGAAAAGTCAATCATAATCCTTCATATCCTACCGAAGAGATCAAATAACCCATAAGGCAAGTATGAATAAATGCCAAAGTAGTCCATGACATGAACAAAATGTAAGCAAGAGTGTCTACCCCTCAAATGTTGCACATCCTCTAACTTAAGAGTGTCAACCAAAATTGGTGAAAGGAGAATTGAAGATCATTGGGAACGAGGTGGAAAGACAAGTTTGACACAACCTGCCCAGTCACCCTATTCTTCAATTAGCAGACATGCCCAAATGGGCCAAGTAGCAACACTTTGTACAGATGGAATATTTTTCCTTACTAAGTGAAAGCTGGTTGGTTTTCAACCCAAAAGCAAACGGCCCAAGGAACTTATGAAATGAACAAAACCATTAGAGAGCTTATAAAGGAGTAAAAGACTAGACAAAGGAAAAAAAACAAAAACTAAAGAGCTCACTAATTTCATCAGCTATCATACCAAGCAAAACTTAAGCTAGTTAACATGTTTTAAGTTTCCTAAACCCTACTCCATCAGTATATTTTTCTAATGCCCCATCACAGTGACATATTAAGGGACACGTGACTCCAGGCACATACCTGTTAAGTATTCCGTAAATCATGGTTGTATAAAAGAATACAAAAATATATTCTTTTAAAAGTACAAACTAACTAGCGAGCACTAGGAAAAAAAAAGAATTATACCTCAAGCTCTCCCCAAAATCCACTTAAGCTAGCCTCTATAACCCATCATCTGCCCCTTGGTAGTTGCATATTTTCATTTCTAAAACCGATGGACAAGTTTTTAAAAGATGAAAGAAGAGTAGCATGCAAAACTTGCTCCCTATTTAGCTGATCTAAGCGCCAAACATCCTTTGGGCTACAAAATAATTGGAAATTCACCCAATTTACTTTATCTACAAAGAACATAGACCTCATGAGTGAAGCAGCAAAGAGTTGAATTCACTATCAGCATCGGCATTTCCTACCCATCGAGACACCTCCAGCAGAGAGCATGAGGCAGAGTTTGTCTTTTTAGCCCATTCCACAACACAGGGAAACAAAAGGAAAAACGTTGTAGTCAACTTACCTCGATCATCCTTGAGCAATAATGTCATACCTTGAGCCCCCTTGCCAAAGGTGAGACTACTCAACAAACAAAATTCATAGGGGTCACCATTATCTCCCCTATAGGCAGGCGAAAAGTGTTGGTCGTGTCCCAAAACGGGCCTAATAAGCTTCTCATCAGTACTAGGTAGGAATTCTTCACATCCTTGCACAAGGTGATGAAAGGGAAGAAATGGACACTTTTGAACAATCATTTGGCATCCTCATGGAGTAATTAGTACAACATATGGATCTTCTGTACTGATCCATATGCCTTCACAAAAATATGTTCCTACAAATTATATGCACACCATATATACCATTAAAAAAAAGAAAGAAAAAGGTTCTAATATATACAACATAAAGAAAAAGGGACATACGACACTCTTCACCACTATGGTGCAAATGTGCTCATAGCATTTGTGAGTGTCAAATAAATACATGGCCACCTAAGATTGGATCCCTTAGTCTTCCTATAAACAATCATCAGCATGACTTCGTTAAGGTCTACTAGAAGGAAGATTATCGATCTGGTTGACTATCAAAATCAACAAAATGCCTTGGGGGCAAGATTCAGGCGATGTTCAACTAAACACAGAAAGTGAATCAGACATAGTCAAATGGCCATGATTTACATGGAAGATTGTAATGACATCATAGATACATGGCAACTCTATTTTGAACATCCACTATTATAATAGACAAAAAAAATCACCCAATCCAGGTTGAATGCAACTGGTTTTAGTATAACACGCCCTAGTGATCACACATAATCGACATCATGTGTCTACAAAGTGAATTGAACTTTCGAAAAGTAAAATCCATGAAGAAATGGGCATACACATCTAAATCGAGAATAATGGGTGCAAACCCTAAGGATGATTTAAAACAAACTCTATGAACATGAATAAAATAGAAAATTGAAGCTAGACTTCACTTCTAATGGTACTTTATGATGTTAATCTAGCAACAACAATAAACATTTGCCTATAATTGCAGAAATATGGCAATTTTACATCAAACAACAAAAGCACTTAAATTATACAGAAAAAGCTCGTAAACTCAAGCATAAACTCGAACAAATATAATGAAAATTAAGTTTAGGGAGAAAGAATTACCTAAATTTGACTCACTTACAGCTTGATTTGAGGCAAATGGATAACATTGAGAAGTAGGGGGTTGAAAATGGAGAAAGAAGGGTAGTAGTTATGTGAATGAAACTGTCTCCCTATTACATAGAGATATTCCCGGCAAGCATGCCGCCAACCCTACTTCAGCTAGTACTGGGCATCAACCCTTACTTTCGTCCCTGAAAGTGGGAGGCCATTACTAAGAACTCCTATATGTTCTAGTGCATTATCCTCTTACATTTTTCAACTGTACAACATGTTCGTTAACACCTTAATTTCTTTCAAACAGATATAAACACAAATAGGAGCACACACAGAGACACTCATAATCTTTTCTTTTACCATACAGACCAAAAATTCTGAGGTGGATTAAATCCTCAAAACAGACAAAATAGATTAAGCCTTTTCTTTTATCTTACGGGGTCATAAATCCCATGGTTCATGAACTTCTCAAAATAGGCATATCTTACCTTGACGCTGCCTTTGTAGACATACATTTTCACGCTAAACAGTTCTATTCTTTATATGACATTACATGAGCATGTGCATTCCTAAACACCTTTGATAATTAGGACACCTCCATAAAATCTTCCTAACATAGCATACATTGTCGTTTTCCCTACTTGGTGATAAGTGCTTAATGTGTACATCATTTTAAGGCTATTTTGTGTCGATTTTTAAGAGAATTATGTGTTTAATGTTAATATTTGTACTCCTATTGTCGATTTTGGTATAGTTGTTTTATGTGTTTTGCAGGATTTTAAGTCTTTTTACCCAGCATTTGACCATAAATAGATGTATTTTGACCTCCCGCACGGACACCCATGTGTCGCTAGGCCCGCGGAGCAAGAAAAGAGCAGAAAGCCGGTTCCAACCCAGACCACGGTCGAACCGTGGTACCCGCTGCGGACTGTGGTGAGCTTGTAACTGCTACCTCTTCATCTTCCTTTAGCTCTGTGGCTGAGATCAAGTGCGCCCTTCTATAAAAGGATCCGTTCTACAGCAGTAGAAAGTATCCTTGCACAACCAAAAGCATAGAGTGAGCATAGATTTCTTGTCAAATTTTGTTGTTTCTAGTTTGATTTTTAATTTTAGTGAAAAATCTTGAGTGTATGTGTTTGGCTTTCGAGGTGGTTTGAAGCCCTTGCTGGAAGGTCGTCTCAGTCAAGCCTTTCCCTCAGATTTCGCCCGATTGTTGGTTAGTTTTGTTTAGTTCTTAATCATGTCTGATTAGTTTTCTTTTATCTAGGGATTTAGTAGTTTATATAAGTATAGTTGGATCATGTTTTAATTTATAGAATTGTGCTTATTTTGATGATTGGTTTGATTTCGTTCATCAAGTAATTGTATTGTTGTGAGTGGATTTTTGGCAAAAAATTTACTTGCTCACTTGAAACAAACAAATGAAAAACTGAAAGGTGACATTTTGCTGTTGGATTGCTTGATTAAACTTAACATGGAGTCGTCTCAAAAGAGAGATTTGCATGTTAGGAGGATTAGAGACTAATCGAAGATATTTAACTTGAATTAAGGTAAATTAGTTTGAAAGAACGACTTTTGCTTAGTTTAGGCAAATTTGATTAATTTCTTAAGAATTGACCAAATTTCTGGATAGATTGTAATTTCTCGAGATTAACCAATTAGAGAAAAGCACATGATTGTTGTTTTGATCCAATACTCTTTCATAACTACGAGAATTCCTAGACATATTTTCTTTGATTGATTTAGAAAAGTGAATTAGAAATAGTTAAATCAAAACCAATTGTATTAGAATTTTGCTTAGCACATTCTGACAGGCAAGACTCAGTAAGTTGCATTAGTACCTGAGGAACGATATCTTTATCTATACTACTACTACCCGTGCGTTTGTGGTAGTCCCTGATCAAGTTTTTGGCACCATTGTCATGGACTAAACTGTTAACTATTGAATTGGTCTTGCAAAAGTGACTAAGTATTTTATTGTTTCTTTTATTGTTATTTTCTTTACTTGTTTAATTGCGCTGGTAGTGTTGGTGATAGTGCTTGCAGGAATTTTTTCTAGTTTATACAAAGTCCAATCTTGTACAAACCCAATCCTAAGATTCAGAGGACTTTTTGCTTAAGGAGGAAAAAGCAAAGGATTGAAGAACAAAGGCGCAAGGCAAGAAAGAATTCAAACATGGCAGGAGGAAAGGTGACCGAAGGATAACGCTATGAGATTTCATTACCCTTGGAGTCCAAGGGATCGACTCATGCATCGCTTGCCCTGCTGTAGATGCCAATAATTTCGAGCTCAATCCAGCACTCATTTCCATGGTGCAACAATCCCAATTCGGCGGAACACCTTTGGAAGACCCGGATCTACACCTCTCGACTCTTTTAGAGGTGTGCGACATGTTAAAGCTCAATGGAGTCTCCATTTATGCGATTCGCCTAGGCTTATTTCCTTTCTCCCTAAGGGATAAGGCGAGGGGTTGGTTACACTCCTTGCCATCTAGATGCATTACCACCTAGGATGAGTTGACAAGAGCATTCCTTGCCAAGTTTCCCTCCAAGCAAAATAGTATGCCCAAGGAATCAGATCACCAACTTCATGCAAAAAGATAATGAGACGCTCTATGAAACCTGGGAGCGTTTTAAAGATTTGCAACGCCTATACCCCCATCATGGTCTTCAATGTTGGATGATTATCCAAGCCTTTTATAATGGTGTGACTCAATCTGTGAGGTCTAATATTAATGCAGTGGTAAGACGAGTTGTGATGAGCAAAATTAAGGATGAAGCATATAATCTGATCGAGGAGATGACACTCAGTAACTTTCAATGGTCCACTGAACAAGGCCAACCCAAATAGGTTGGAGGTAAGCTTAAAGTTGATCCATTTACTTTGCATTCTACTTAAGTAGATGCTATAACTCAAAGACTTGATCGAATGAATGTTAATGTTGTAAATTCTATTGCCCTTCTCCTTGTGAAATTTGTGGTTCTGTTGAGCATGTGACTTTCAATTGTCAAGTTGGGAGTCCTTTTTCCCAAGACCCTAATGAAGTTAATTATGTTCAAAATTTCAACCCAAGACCGGCCAATGACCCTTACTCTAATACCTATAATCTGGGTTGGAAGAATCATCTAAATTTTTCCCCTCTAAATGCTAGACCACCCCCTGGTTTTCAAAGACCCCCATTCCCTTCTCAAATGCCCCAAAAGTCTAATTTGGAGGTAATGATGGAAAGCATGCTTATGGTGCAATAAAAACAGGATATTAAGCAACTAGCCTCAAAGGTTGATGTGCTTACAACTCATAATAGGACGTTATAAGCTTAAATTGCCCAAAAAGCTGCTTTCTCATCTACCCCCCCCCCAGATAGACTTCCTAGTAACCTTGAACCCAATCCTCGTGAGCAATGTAACTTGTTACCATGAAGAAAGAAGAAGACTACTTAACTGACCCTGATGATACACCAACAGAAGAAGGTAAGGAAATAATCATGGCTAGAAGTAAGGAGAGAAATAATGATGGCTAGAGTGCCACAGTCAAAGAGAATAACACTATTGCAATCCCCACCATATTTCCCCTTAAGCTCCCTGACCTAGGTAGTTTTTCTACTCCTTGCATTGTAGGAAAAGTGGAAGTTGGGAGAGCTCCATGTGATCTAGGCGTTAGTGTCAGCATAACGCCCTATTCTTTGTTTCATAAGCTGCACCTAGGACCATTATTAGTCGCACCTTTTCCACTACAGTTGGCTGATGGTTCTATGATGCAACCTATAAGGAAATTGGATAATGTGTTAGTCAATATAGGAGACATTTGAGTGTTAGAGGACTTCATTATGGTTGACATGCCTGAAATTGACGATGCTCAAATTATCCTAGGTCGGCCTATTTTGGCGACAGCTGGTTGCCACATTGATGTAAGATAGGGTCGTATATCTTTTGAGGTAAAAGGGTGCTTTGCTTTGTTTAGTCATAGAAAGGAGGACGTGGCTTCTCCTCATTCCTCTATATTGGATGCATTACCCCTTTCTTCTAAGATTGATATGGAGGATGTCTTGATTTGTCCTCTTTATTCTGACTATATTTCTTATGAGGACCCTGACCAAGGGTATGTTAAGGTGGAATTTGCTGCTCCTATGCCACCTAACAAGCCAGAGGTTGAGGCCCATGTTCCTAATGAGTCTTCCATGAGTGATTATAGCAGGTTTGCACAAATTATTCTCTATGCCCACTATGTAAGGTTTTGATGCAGATTTTGATGTAGGGGTTGAACAAGTTGATGGTGAATCGCCTGATGGGCCACGAGTGCGATTTATTTTGTATGAAGATAATGCATTATGACACCAAGTTATGAAGACGAAGGACCTGCAGCCAGAACTTTTAAGATGATACCTTCACTTGAAGAAGTATGATTTTGTGGTCTAGGACGAAGCCAATGTCCATACACTTCTTGATCCGGACCAAGCATAGAATAAGGGTCAAGCTCTTGACCTTAAAAGAGCGCATCTTGGGCGGCAACCCAAGTTCTTTTTTTTTTCTTTTCTTTCCTTAGCTTTTATTTTTACTATTTTTGTAGTATGTCGAAAAACAAAGAAAAAAAAGAGAAAAGCAACAAAAACAAAAAAATATGAATAAAATGTTAGTCACCACGGCCAGATCCCTAGAACCACGGCCGTGGGGTGCCACTGAGAAAAATCGAAAAAAATAGACCAGCATACACCACGGTCAGACCGTGGTGAGTCCCACGGTCCGTGGTCGACTGCTACGGCCTGCGATCTAGGTGTTTGACCGCAAAGCCCTTTCCTCTCCCACACTTCTTCTTCTTCAATCTCGACTCTCTCTCTCTCTCTCTACCTCCATTTTCTTTCTCTAAACCCTTCATAACCAATACCTCTAATCTTCCCTCATTTCTTCTCCATTTTCAATCATTTTCACACCAAATCATTTCCTTTCACTCAATCTTCACTTTTTCTCCGCAAATTTCATCTCTTTTCTTCTTCTTCTTCTTCAAATTTATCTCACTTCACACATCCACCATACCCATCCTTTTCTCTCTCTTATTCTTCATATTTTTACTTAATTTCTTCAATTTTCTAGGTTTTAGTTCTTATTTTGGTTTTAGTTTTATTTTTGGTTGGAGTTTACAACCATGGCACCAACCAAGAGGCAAAGGAGTACCAAGGAGGTTGGGTCCTCAAATCAAGGACCACCTCAACCTCAGAGGACATCCCGAACCGCGCGTCCTGAAGGTAACATCTCTTACCCTCTTGGTTTAACGCATCCCGATTATGTTGCTAGGTAAAATTGTCTGAATGAACGTATGGCTGTAGCAACTAGATATTATGATGAGGAATTAGTTAGCACGACTAGGAGTGTTGGGCGATATTAGATGGTTTTTTGCGCGAGGTGGTATGGGATACTTTTTAGAAATCAAAAGCACACATACCGGGACCTAACCCTAGAATTCTTAATTACACTTCATGTCAAGGTCACGAGAAGGCCTCAATGTCAAGCCGGATATATATCATTTTATTTGTAGGGTCAATTTTAAGAGATGAACTTAGGTACCTTCAATAGTATTTTCGGTTTTCCACCTAGCATGGATTTATCGAATTGCCAAGTCCCCCGCGAATTCAACCCAAATGCGTTTTGGGTTGAACTTTCAAGGAGTATTAGGTACATTACTAGTTCGTCAAAATGCACACATATTAGGAACCATTGCATTAGAGTAGTTCAGCGTATCTTAGCTTGTTCTCTGGTTGCTCGGGACGATAGTTTGAATGTCCCAAGACTTTCTGAGTTGTGCTTTTTGTGTTGTATGCTTGATGGAGTCCAACTAGACCCATGTTCATTTTTAGCTAGATAGTTACATAGTGCTGCTGTTAGCACTAAAGGTAGAATAGTCATATGTGGGATTGTAATTACTGTTGCTAAATTTTTGGGAGTTGAGCTCAATCCTAAGGATAGAGTTTTCGGGTCCGAGCTGCTTGATCAAGTTGCTTTTGAGATTATGAACTTTCGTAAAGTTGAGGTTGGCCATTTGTGTTATATTTACCCTGGGGACCGGCTTTTGCCGCATCCCAATGTCGATCGCACCACCCTTCTTCAGTGGGCTAACCTTTATTGGGTACCTGGTGATGAGGAGGTTGTTCGACCCGCACCCCATCATCCAGCCCCTCACTCTAGTCAAGTAGGACCTAGTTCATCCTCTCAACCACCCCATCCAGACTATTCTTGTAATATCCTGACCCGAAATCATGTTCATTTATTTAATTAAGTCGTGTTATTAATTTTTCACATTTGTTTATCTCATTTAATCATCCCGGTTGGAAGAATTCAATTTTGGGCCCCACTTTGCAATTCAAGTTTTATTTACCGTATTAATTTCAAAAAAATTGATAGTAGCCTCGATAATTATGATTTAAAAGATGAAATTATTTCTCATGACATCACACTTAATTTCGAGCTTCTGAAAAAAAAAAATTAATTCATCGCACCCGGTTTGATATTTTTTTTCCGAACCCAGAGCTCATTTAACGATAATTTCGGCCCAACAAGTTTCTAATCCATTTGCTTCGCTAATTACCATCATTAGTCCCTAATTACAATTAGCAAGATATTTTTGGAGCTAAAATCTCAGCCAAGTTTACTTGGATGATTTTCATTCAAGTAAACTAAGCTAGCAAATCAAGGCTAGTCTTCCTGTTTTCCTCCACATAAGGCCATCTTCTTCTTCCTCTTCTCTCCCCTCCATGGCCACCACCAGGTGGCCACCCCATCAACCACCATGCACCATCCAAACACCTCCAACATCCAGCACCACGTCCATCTCTCCCTTTTGATCACTAAGCAAGCTAAAAGTCTAGCCTAATCAAATTTCATTTTGGATTTTTATGTTGGATTTGATTATGGATCATTTATCTTGATATAAATAAGATTTATTTTCATGTTTTAATGGTTGGGTTATGCTTGAAAGTAAGTAACGTTTGAAGTTGTTCATGATCATGCAAGTTTAGGTGGTGATGATGGATTTTGATTGTTTTAAGTGAGATTTTGTGATCTTTGGTATTGGTAATGAATATCAAGATGTTTATGCTGATTTACATAAGTTAGAGAGTGTTTTTTTTGGGTGGCTATGTGAAGAAAATCTTGAAAAATGTGATTATTTAGCAGTAAACTGACCTGAAATAGGGGTCACTTCGGGAGAAAAATGGTATTAATTGGCACATCAAAAATTATAATTTCTGGTGGGTTGATAGCTCAGTGAGTTAGATTTCAATGAGATTTGGAATTACTTAATTTCGAGTTGCGTGGACAGTGTTATGATCAATTTATGGAAACTGTGCAAAATTCATCAAAACTGGGAATAAACTGGAACAGGGAACCTTACGAAAAACAACTGGTATTGATTGGCTCATTGAAAAATTGTGATTTTTGGGGTGCAGAGAGATCAAGGAGTTATATTTCAAATGCATGTTGAATCACCTTAGTCCGAGTTTTGTGCAAAAAGTTATGGTCGTTTTGCTACGACTGTGCATATTGAACCGAAATTATGCACGTCTGTGTCCTGCCCCAATTTTAGGGACCTGAATATGTGAATAGTACTTTTTATCATGAATGAAAGTTTTAGTAGGCATTATGAGATTTTCATATTGGCGTTTTATATCTTAATTGAAGGTCGGGAGTGAAAGATATGGATTTTCTAAAGTAGACCATCAAACAGCATTACGTCATGAAAGAAATCAGTGCTTAACGGATCAAACTGAGGTTATTTGAACCTTTATGAATCTCACAACACCCCTCATGCCATTAAACCTTCTATTATCCATTTGGAAGCATTACACCTTATATTATTCATTTCAGAAATATCAGAAACCCATATTTCATTTATATCAATTAAAATCTTTACATTATCAGCTCAATCATTTTGATTTGATCTATTTTGTTTCAATTTGTTGAAATTCAAGTTCTATAACCCTAACTGATTTATTATTTAGAACATTTTGGTTTAACTTGTCATATATTGAATTATTGGAATTGTAGAAGTCTTTTTAATTACTCAATTTCCGTTAAAGTTACAAATTATGTCAGTGAATATGGTTTACTAACTAGATTTACCTATAATTACATTTCTTTAGCAGAATTGGGACCTAGCATATCATTTTCCATTGTGCATACGTATTATCAAGTGAAATATCATTTTAAAGACTTCAGGTACGTTCATTGCCTGTATCTTTAAAAATCAACACGTGTTTATCGAAATGGTAATGTTTTGAAAAGTACATCAATGAATCCGTGTAATCAGTGATTTATCACATAATTAGTGACCCCATTAGTTATCAGTTACAAGGCATTGCCCATAAGTTACCCGCGCGGTTTCAGGCTAGGTCCCCCGATCGGCTTGGTAGGTGTACACCTATCCATGGATCGTAACAGTATCAAGGGTTTCACTATCAAATATTAAGTAGCAATGCAGTTTTATATTCATCTCATTCCCTGTTTTAACTTAAATTGAATTGCAAAGCGGCCGCCCAAACAATTTATTCAGATATCATTTAACAATACGTGAATGCATGTACTGAGCTTGGACTCACAATTCAAAATGTTTTCATGTTTTGTTTTAGGCAAATGCTCATGGAATCGCCCTCATGCTAGCAAACCAGCTGAATAGAGTAAGTTAAGCAAGGAAATCTGGATGGATCAGTAGTGATGCAGTATATACATACTTTAACAATGTATTTTGAATTATTCAATGGATAGAGATGTAGATTATGGTGAATTATTTTACTATGGTTTATGAACCTTGCATTGGTTAACACCTGATTGTAAATGGTTGATTATGAGTGAATGTGTATGGTTAAGGTTATGTTAACTATGTTATTTTTAGTAAACTTACTTTAAGCCTTATCCTTTGGATGGCGGTAACGCCCCAATCATTGGGTTTGTCAGTAACAATTGAGGAATTTATTAAGGAGATTACAAACAGTGAAACATGGTTAATTTAGGGGCGTTATAGATTTGGTATTAGAGCCAGCTTTAGATTTTCTTGATGGAATATGGAATATGGAGAGTGGAGTTAAGAGATCGAGAAAGTTGATTAGTGAGGATTTTTATGATATCATTGGAGATTTGTGACAATAGTAATGTCTGCTTATCTCTCACATATTATACTCATATATTCTTGTTTGTCAGATGGGTCTGTATAATGTGTATATAGTTTGGTCTCAAGCATCATATTTGAGGCTGATTCTAAATAACAAGTTAAAGGTGACCCAATGCATTTAGTTATGTATGGTCATATTGTCCATATCTGTTTGGCCATATGAGCAACCCATCTGAATGGTATGTTATCCTTTTAGATGGAATTGTTTCTTTTTGAGATGTAAACTCTTGTACTCTAGGCGTGTGGCCCGTAGAGTTGTGGTCTCTGGTGTGTAACCGTTGAGCTTGATTTGATATCATTTTATACTTCTATTCAATGCAGGGGATGTGATGTAAGGCTTTAAGTCTGGAAAATGGCCCTTTTGTGGGCGAAACTCTATCTGTTTCACCCCAGGAATTTAAGAATCACTAACACTCCTAGCCCTAGGGGTGGGGGTTGTTACAAATGTGTTTGATGCAGCGTCCTTGACTCATTTTGAGGTTAAATGCATAGGGAAAACTAAGTATGGGCAGAATACACAAGTTCAATCAATTTGACAGTTTTGATTAGTGCATAAGGACCGACCTTGAAGCAACTTTTGTCCATGATCAATATGATTTACACAAGGGTTTTCTATCCCAATTTTAAGGTTAAGGAGATATCTTTCATATGAAACAAGTTTCAAGTGGATTGGACATCATTTGGTTATTCAAATAGACAAATCAAAGTCTACAAACTGGGCAGAATCCTAATGCACAAGGTCTGAGTTTAGCTCACTTGCAACTTATGCATTCTAGCAGATAGGGATGTTTTGGTTAGTCTTTGTCAAAGTACAGAAAGTAAGCTTTCCAATGACCTATTTTCTAGCACATTTGGAGACCATTGGTCAATGAAATTCAGCCTAGAAGTCTGATGGTATAGACTGTCCAAGTCAGTGGGTACCTACAACCTTGAGCATATGCTTCCTCATCATATGAGTGTCATTTTGTGCGTTCTTGGATTCAAGTGACAACTACTTTAACATGCTTTAGTGATTCCAGATATATTTTCTTCTATAACCCAAGGATTCCATCTAAGCGAGCCATATGGGGGTTCTTGATATAGTATCCCCTGAATTTTGGGATTTTGGAAAGGCTTATTCTGTTATAAATAAGTTTTGAAACCATTGACTACCATCCATTCCATATAAGAGAAACCAAGGGCACTTTAGAGAGACATTTTGCTTCAATTCACTACAATTCAAGATTTGCTTAAATTGCCCAAACTCTTTCCAGTAGTCCATTGACTCCACCTCAATCTGTGAAGTAGATATTACTCTTGAAAATATGTTACTGCATTTTCTGGTAACATACCATTTACCATTGTCTTGGTTGGATTATCAACTGTTTGGATATTCCTCGCTTTGACCAGGGGCTCAGTCGTCCTATCTTCATGGCATCTCCCGCCCAGTTGTAGCACCATTCACGCTTATGTCACATCTTCATTAGTTCTGGTCACTTTTACCTGTTTTTAAGAGCCCAATTGCTGCTAGTAGCTGGATTATGATTAGGTTACACCCATGTCAATAGATGATAACTTTGTAGCATGCTGGAATAGAAGGTAGATCTTAACTGCACTTTGTATAGGGGTTGATTGTTGTCCAACTTATGGAATCCATTGCCAGGGGAAACGCAATGTGTCTACCCTTTTTGGTTGATTCAACCTCAGTTTTCTATTGAAGATGACTTAAAGAAAGCTTAAGTTCGATAATCAAAATCTTTGGCATGCAATTAGATTCCGCCAGTGAGAAATTTTGATGGGTTACTGCTCCTTGGAAAAATGCCTTTAGCTGATTCAAACTAAAGAACTCTAGAGTGGAAAGTATGACCCAGTGGAACCTGAAGAATGGATTCGAGGAATGGAGAAAATTTTCACTATAGTAGAGGTTCCATGGGATAAAAAGGTGAACATTGGAGCATTTTATCTAACTGGTGAAACCGATATTTGGTGTAACACTGTTAAGAAGAAGCTCTAGGGCCTGACTTCACTTGGAGCAGATTTGTGGAAGAACTAACTACACCGTTTCGGATTACCAAGTAGGAACTAACAAATGCGCATGGTGCGTTAGTCTAGAGCACCTCACTGCTGCCTATCCCTGAAGATTGAAGGTTGTAGACAAGAGCTCTCACCTTCAAGGCCCGCAGTTACAGGAAAGGCTCACGTGTTGAGCAAGAAGGAAGTTTTCATTTTTTATTCGGTAGTTAATGGAGCTTTCTTTTAATTTTGAAGCCATTTTGTGTATTGATTAATTCAGTTGCCACTAATTCATTTATGTACACACGATCTGCCACGTAAGTGAACCTTGAGAATAAGGAGGCAGAAAACAATTATAGATCAAGTTACCCAATGACTCTAGAGTTGAGTGTTCCATCTCTCATAAACTTTATCAATTACTATCGGTGGGATGGTTTTCCCTGGAGTTCAGATTGAATTTGACTCGTTAGACTTTGATATTACTCTGGAAATGAGCTGGTTGTGTACTTATGGGGTCAAGATAGATTGTGAGGACCCTAAGTGTAAGACCCGCTTTCGCTATTTTTATATTAAGTTGCTTGTATTA
>JACYFF010031958.1:37456782-37470344 GCA_017589665.1 Selenicereus undatus | reverse complement strand
CCTGGGAACGTTCAGTTTTCAGGGGAAGTTCTGTCCGTTTCGTCCCAGAATTTAAGTAAGAAGTTTGGAAAACATAACGCTTTCGGCCTTAGGGGCTGGGGGTGTTACACTAAGGTTATTTTAAGAGGTGAACAAGGGAGATAAATATGTTGCATAGGCAAAGAGAGGAAAAATCTATCCCCTAAATTTTGTTACGAAAACAAGTGAGCCCTTATGTCCAGGTCATATTGCCTATCGATGTCGTGCTGTTAACATTCATCCTAAGGAAGAAAAAGAAGAAGATATCCCTATAGTTTGCGAATTTAGAGAGGTTCCCCTGAAAAGCTATCGGGACTGCCGTACAGGGGAAAATTAACTTTGAGATCGAATTAATCCCTGATGCCAACCTATCTGCAAAACCCCAATCGTATGACCCCAATTGAGCTTAAAGAACTGAAGATTCAACTACAGGAGTTATTACAAAAAGTACACATCCGACCGAGTGTATCACCATGGAGTGCCCTAGTTCTATTTGTAAAGAAAAAGAATGGAACCTTGAAGCTATGGATGGACCACAGAGAGCTAAACAAGATCACATCAAAAACAAATACCCATCGCCCAAGTGAATGACTTGTTGATCAACTACAAGGACCAAGAGAGTCTTCTCTAAGATTGATTTGCGGTCAGGGCACTGTCAACTTAGGATTAGACTTTAGGACAACCCCAAGACTGCACGAAGGACTATGTTTGGGTCACTTTGAATTCATTGTGATGCCTTTTGGCCTAATCAATGGCTCTGTAGCCTTTACAGATCTTATGAATAGAGTTTCAGACCATATCTAGACAAGTTGTGGTGGTGTTTATAAAGACATCTTGAAATACTCCAAGGATAGAGATGAGCATATTGTTCATTTGAGGATAATGTTGCAGACCTTGAAGGAACATCAATTACATAACAAATACAAGAAGCATGAGTTTTGGTTAGAAGCAATGATATTTTTGTAACATATAGTTTCAAGGGAAGAATTTGTAATTGATTTGCAAACGATGAAAGCGGTTACAAAGTGCCCAACACCCACCGATGTACTGAGACTAAACACTTTTTAGGTTCATCAGGGCATTATCAAGTTTCAGGAGGAATTTGTCAAATATTATCTTCCCTTACCAATAGGTTGCCGAAAGTTGCAAGGTTAGCAAAAAGATAAACTACTAGCTTATGCCTCCCAACGACTCAAGCCCTATGAGAAGAATTATCCTACACATGATCTGGAGTTAGCAGCTGTAGTTTTTGAACTACTAATTTGGAGACACTACTTATATGGGATACCATGCAAAAGCAATACCGATGATCAAAGTTTGAAGTATGTCTTCACTCAGGAGAAGCTCAATCTGAGACAAAGGCATTGATTAGAACTGCTTAAAGATTTTAACTTGCAAATCCAATGTCAATCAAGAAAGGGAAATGTTGTGGCAGATGCTGTGAATAGGAAGGCACAACATACCATGAACACTGTAGTGATTCCTCAGTTGAACCTCTTGAGAGAGCTTGAGGACTTGGACATTTCATTAGTGTCGCACTGGAACGTGAATGTTCAATTGCTGGCACTTACCTTGCAGCCCTCCCTAATGGAAGAAACCATAGTGAATTAAGATAGTGATCCTGAGCTCTAAAGAATAAAGTACAATCTTATGAAACCAGATCTTAGAGGAGACTCACAACAATCACTATTCAATGCAATGACCACCAATAAGGTGGTATATCTCAGAAGACTTTTGAAATCATACTATTGGAATCAGTAGAAAAGCCATGTTGATAAAAGCAGGAGATTACTGGAATTTCAGGTATATGATAAGGTTTTTCAGAAAGTTTCACCAACAAAGGGTGTAAGGTGGTTGAACTACAAACTAAATTGCAGTCAAGATCTTTTAGACCATGTCAGTTTATTGAAAGGCCGAATTGCATAGCTTGTCTACCAGGTCTGCCTATATAGCTCAAACACATGCATGACGCATTCCTTGCCTCACAACTCAAACATTACATTTCATATCCTAATCACACTGTCATAATCAAAACGGTCTTGTACTTCAACAGCACCCAATCCAGATATTAGATCATAGGATTCAGCAGTTAAGCATCAAGTAGATATCTCTAACCAAATTACTTTGGGCAAAGTATACCTCCTCAGAAGCTACTTGAGAATCTGACAAAGAAGTGAAAGTCGAGTACCCACATCTATTTGTGATAACCTTGCATGTTTTAAGAAAGTCCATAAGTTTCGAGGATGAAACTCTTTAAGGGGTGAAGGCAGTAATAGCCCAACCTTGAATCGTGTTCATTTATTTAATTAAGTCGTGTTATTAAATTTTCATATTTATTTATCTCATTTAATAATCCCGATTTGGAGAATTCAATTTTGGGCCCCACTTTGCAATTCAAGTTTCATTTACCATATTAATTTCAGAAAAATTGATAGTAGGCCTTGATAATTATGATTTAAAAGATGAAATTATTTCTCATGACATCACATCTAATTTCGAGCTTCGGAAAAAAAATTTTAATTCATCGCACTCGGTTTGATATTTTTTTCCGAACCCAGAGGTCATTTGAGGCTAATTTCGGCCCAAGAAGCTTCTAACCCATTTGCTTTGCTAATTACCATCATTAGGCCCTAATTACAATTATCAAGACATTTTTGGAGCTAAAATCTCAGCCAAGTTTACTTGGATGATTTTCATTCAAGTACACTAAGCTAGAAAACGCAAGGCTAGTCTTCCTGCTTTCCTCCACACAAGGCCATCTTCTTCTTCCTCTTTTCTCACCCTCCATGGCCACCACCACACCATCCACCACCAGGTGGCCACCCCATCAACCACCATGCACCATCCAAACACCTCCCACATCCAGCAACACCTCCATCTCTCCTTTTTTATCACTAACCAAGCTAAAAGTCTAGCCTAATCAAATTTCATTTTGGATTTTTATGTTGGATTTGATTGTGGATCATTTATATTGATATAAATAAGAGCTATTTTCATGTTTTAATGGTTGGATTATGCTTGAAAGTAAGTAACATTTGAAGTTGTTCATGATCATGCAAGTTTAGGTGGTGATGATGGATTTTGATTGTTTTAAGTGAGATTTTGTGATCTTTGGAATTGGTAATGAACATCAAGATGTTTATGCTGATTTATATAAGTTAGAGAGTGTTTTTAATGGATGGCTATGTGAAGAAAAGATTGAAAAATGTGATTATTTAGCAGTAAATAGACCTGAAACAGTGGTCACTTCGGGAGAAAAATGGTATTAATTGGCACATCGAAAACTCATAATTTCTATTGGGTTGATAGCTCAGTGAGTTAGATTTCAATGGGTTTTGGAATTACTTAATTTCGAGTTGTGTGGACAGTGTTATGATCAATTTACGAAAATTGTGCAAAATTCATCAAAACAGTGAACAAACTGGAACAGGGAACCTTACGAAAACAAACTGGTATTGATTAGCTCATTGAAAAATTATGATTTTTGGTGTGTGGATAAATCAAGGAGTTATCTTTCAAATTCCTATTGAATCACTTTAATCCGAGTTCTGTGGAAAAATTTATGGTCATTTTGGTACGACTGCACAGGTTAGACCGAAATTATGCACGTTTGTGTTCTACCCCAATTTTAGGGACCTTACTATGTGAATCATAATTTGTGTCCTAACTTTAAGTTTTAGTAGGCATTATGAGATTTTCATATTGGGGTTTTGTATCTTAATTGGAGATGGGGAGTGAAAGATATGGGTTTCTAAAGTAGACCATCAAACGGTATTATGTGAAGAAAGAAATCAGTGCTTAACTGATCAAACTGAGGTTATTTGAACCTTTATGAATCTCACAACACCCCTCATGACATTAAACCTTCTATTATCCATTTGGAAGCGTTATACCTTCTATTATCCATTTCAGAAATATCAGAAACCCATATTTCATTTATATCAATTAAACTCTTTTCATTATTAGCTCAATCATTTTGATTTGATCTATTTTGTTTCAATTTGTTGAATTTCAAGTTCAATAACTCTAACTGATTTATTATTTAGATCATTTTGGATTAACTTGTCATATATTGAATTATTGGAATTATAGAAGTATTTTTAATTAATCAATTTCCATTAAAGTTTCAAATTATATCAGTGAATATGGTTTACTAACTAGATTTACCTATAATTACATTTCTTTAGCAGAATCGGGACCTAGCCTATCATTTTCCATTGTGTATACGTATTATCAAGTGAAATATCATTTTAAAGACTTCAGGTACGTTCGTTGCCTGTATCTTTAAAAATCAGCACGTATTTATCGAAATTGAAATGTTTTGAAAAGTACATCAATGAATCAGTTTAATCAGTGATTTATTACATAACTAGTGACCCCATCAGCTATCAGTTACAGGACATTGCCCTTCAGTTACCCGCACAGCTTCAGGCCAGGTCCCCCGATCGGCTTGGCAGGTGTACACCTATCCATGGATCATAACAGTATCAAGGGGTTCACTATCAGGTAATAACTAGCAATGCAGTTTTACATTCATCTCATTCCCTGTTTTAACTTAAATTGAATTGCAAAGTGGTCACCCAAACAATTTATTCAGAGATCATTTGACAATACAGGAATGCATGTACTGAGCTTCGGCTCATAGTTCAAAATATTTTCATGTTTCGTTTTAGGCAAATGCTCAGGGAATCGCCCTCAAGCTAGCAATCCAGCTGAACAGAGTAAGTTAAGTAAGGAAATCTGGATGGATCAGCAGTGATGCAGTATATGCATACTTTAATGTTGCATGTTGAATTCTTCAATGGATGGAGATGTAGATTATGGTGAATTATTGTACTATGGTTTATGAACCTTGCATTGGTTAACACCTGATTGTAAATGGTTGATTATGAGTGAATGTGTATGGTTAAGGTTATGTTAACTATGTTATTTTTATTACACTTATTTCAAGCCTTGTCCTTTGGACGGCGGTAACGCCCCAATCATTGGGTTTATCAGTAATAACTGAGGAATTTATTAAGGAGATTGTAAACAGTGAAACATGGTTAATTTAGGGGCGTTACAATTCTGACCTCCAAGACACCCTTAGATCCATTCAGGGGGAGCAAGTTTCCTTTCGGGCATTTGTTGCTTCTGAGAACGCCGCTCTTCAGGATCTTGTCCAAGAGCACCACGATGAGCTTTGTGGGCTGCTTGCTTTCCAGACACAATGTTTCCAAGACTATAGGGCATGTCTAGAGACCTGGTAGGATTGGCATATCCCTTATGGCCAAGCACCCTATCCTTTACCACCACCTCCTTTCTAAATGGTATGTGCTCTCCCCTTCCCTTTTTCTCTTCTACGCCCACATTGAGGGCAATGTGTGATTCAAGCATGGGGGAGTTAGTCGTTATATTTAGCGTCTGATTCCTGTTTTCGGTTTGGTGTGATTGTGCTTTGTATACGTAGTTAGTGGTAGTTTTTGTAGTTTTTGATTTTGGTTTTGGCTTTGTTTAGTGGGGCATTTTGTTTTCTTTTCATTATAGGTTGCATTTTAGTTTCTTTCTTTTATTACTTTTTTGCATGTTAGTTTGCGTTGTTTGTAGGAGCATGCATAAAAAGCAATGAAAAAAAATCATCCTATGATGATCTTTCCAGATTTGGTAGACTTCTATGGTTTAGTTTGATCCTTTGATTCGCCTGAATTGTGCATAAATTGTTTGCGAACGAGTTTTCGAAACGACCTCCATGTTTTGACCACATTTTAGATGCAAGTTCATTTACCCCATGAGTCTTTACATGATTTTTGGTGTATGTTTACTAGTGAGCTAGTTTTAACCTTGGTAGATGTCATGTGAAATTTTGAGCCTTTAAAGGCTATTCATCATTTTTAGCCTCATATTTTCTATCATGTGTGACTCTTCCTTGACGTTATTTCTCTGAAACTTGCCTTGATTCTTGTTCAAGATCACATTTCATATATGCATTTAAACAATATGATTAAGGCATTTTTCTTTTTTTTTTATTTGTTGAAACCCCACAGCCAAATAGCCACCTTTGTTGTGTATTGTATCCCTTCCTAGCCCTTTTCAACCTATATCCGTTTTTCTTGATTTAGACCTCCTATTTTAGCTCATGGCCAAATACTTGTCCTACCTTTAAGCCAAGAGTAGAGGAGTGATTCATTCTTTTGCATCATAGGACGCTAGTAAGGTGGATTGTTATCTTTTGGTGAACTTTGGCTATTTGGTGAAGGGATGTGTGATCTTGATTGATAAAAAGGAAATCCCTTACTTTATTGTACAAAGTCTGGAGAAGAGTTGGAATCTAAAGTTCTTTATGGATCTCCTTTTGGCTATCATTTTTAAAAAAAAAAAGAAAGAAAGGATCACAAAAAAAGAACACAAAAAAAAAAAATCGAAAGACAGTGTTAGTCGTGGTGGTATTATAAGGTATTTGTGATTTTCGACTCTTTCTCTTTTCAATTGGGAATGTACTTTGTTGATGAATTGATATGGTTTAAGAAGGATGGAGTATGATGCATTGGAATTATTTAGCTCTTAGTATTTGGTTTCTAGCTCCACATTTCGAAAACATTTGTTCTCCTCTTACCTTTAAACATAGCCCCATTACAACCCTATGAAAGCCTTCATGATTGTCTAGTGTGTTTGCATTTTAGTGATGGTGAATTTGAGAATCTTATCAAGCCTATGGTAGATTTGAGTCCAAGGAACGAGAATTGAGAGAACCTTCATTATTATCAAACACATGAGTGATGAAAGCAATATAACTATAGTGAGGTTCTACCGGCCTTGCTATACTTGTTTCATACGCTGGAATGACTGTATTTGATGATTTGGGGGAGATTGGTTCAAGTTTGACATTGTGGTTTATCAAAAGGGTTTTCGCAAATTTTATTCCCTAATCTGTTTATTAATGATTTTTGCGTCTTTTTAGGATACTTTTGGATCAGCTTTGCCATTTGAATGTACCTATATCTATCATAAGGAGGTTTTGTAAATTTTTAGTTTTTGCATTACTTGAGGACAAGCAACAGTTTAAGCATGGAGGAGTTTGATAAGTGCTTAATGAATATATCATTTTAAAGCTATTTTATGTCTATTTTTAGGAGAATTATGTGTTTCATGTTAATATTTGTACTCCTATTCTTGACTTATGCTTAGGTATAGTTTTTTATATGTTTTATAGGATTTTAAGTCTTTTTACCCAACATTTGACCATAAATAGATGTATTTTGACCTCCCCCACAGACACCCATGTGTTGCTATGCTTGTGGAGCAAGAAAAGAGCAGAAAGCCTGTAACTGCTGCCTCTTCGTCTTCCTTCGGCTGTGTGGCTAAGATCAAGCATGCCCCTCTATAAAAGGACCCATTCTACAGCAGTAGAATGTATCGTTGCACAACCAAAAGCATAGAGTTAGCATAGTTTTCTTCTCAAATTTTGTTGTTTCCGGTTTGATTTTTAGTTTTAGTGAGAAATCTTGAGTGTATGTGTTTGGTTTTCGAGGCGCTTTGAAGCCCTTACTTGAAGGCCATCTCAGTCAAGCCTTTCACTCAGATTTCGCCCGATTGTTGGTTAGTTTTGTTTATTTCTTAATCATGTCTGAGTAGTTTTCTTTCGTCTAGGGATTTAGTAGTTTATGTAAGTGTAGTTGGATCATGTTTTAATTTATAGAATTGTGCTCATTTTCATGATTTGTTTGATTTCATTTATCAAATAATTGTATTGTTGTGAGTGGATTTTTGGCCAAAATTTGTTTTCTCACTTGAAACAAACAGATGAAAAACTGAAAGGTGACATTTCGTTGTTGGACTGCTTGATTAAACCTAACGTGGAGTCGTCTCGAAAGAGAGATTTGCATGCTAGGAGGACTAGAGAGTAATCAAAGATATATTTAACTTGAATTAAGGCAAAATAGTTTGAAAGAACGACTTTTGCTTGGTTTAGGCAAATTTGATTGATTTCGAAAGAATATACCAAATTTCTAAATAGATTGCAATTCCTCAAGATTAACTAATTAGAGAAAATCACATGATTGTTGTTTTGATCCAATACTCTTTCATAACTATGAGAATTCCTAGACATATTTTGTTTGATTGATTCAGAATAGTGAATTAGAAATAGTTAAATCAAAACGAATTGAATTAGAATTTTGCTTAGCACATTCAGACAGGCAACACTCAGTAAGTTACATTAGTCCTTGAGGAACGATATCTTTATCTATATTACTGCTACCTGTGCGCTTGCAGTAGTCCTTGATCACTTGGCCTCAACCAAAGTTGGGGTTTTTATAGATCTGTCTATGTGCTATAGACTGACAATGTATTGCATGTTGAGTGCATAAGAGTCTGATGACAACACCTACTATCCTTATTAGTGGCTGAATTATTCATTCCCATTATAAAGGATGCAAGTTCCAACAAAAAAAATTCTAATACGTTTTTTTTTTAAAATCTTCTAAATCTTGTATTCCTAAAAGGTACAAAATACGAAAAAAAATTAACTCAAGATAGGTTTAGAACGTGGGTTTCACTCAAATTACCAGCACAGAGGGTCAAACCTTACACCTCACATATGCAATAATAGGGATGTAGCCTTTAAAGTGGTGCATTAGCTTGCAGTTATATCTTTCCATAACAAATTTTTAACTCAGCCGTTACCTATAGTTAGCGCGGCCATGTCGTGCCCTGGCAGTAGTTGTCAGGCTAGCTGTTGAAGGAAAAACCGGGCATAAGATAGAATTCCCTCATCCCTAGCCCTTAGCGGCACCAAAATTGCCCTTACAACACGATCCCCGCTTCAGTGGTCCTCAACCCTGCCATGGCTAGGCTACTAAGACTTATTGTAGCTAGGTTTTCTGTATTTGAGCATTCCTCTAATAGACCTTGGGTACCACCTATGCCGTTTCCACAAAACATAGTAGGATTTTTTCCCTCTCCTATCTATAATATAACAGGAGTGACCCTGCCCCTTTATAGGAGACAAGCAATTCTCTTCTTCCTTGGCTAAGAGTGAAGGTTCTGTCTTCCATCTTTCTTCTCTCATTTCTCTAGCTTTCACCTCTAGGTACCATCCCTTTAATAATGAACTCTTTTTGAACTAACCTTCAATAAACCTTAACAAAACAAAGGATCTTTAGGTGTTGCTATTGATAAACCAGCTTCAGATAAGCCACCAGGGTTCAATACAGAATATAATAGTCAATAGTCTTTTAGGGTACACCATTTAATTTCTGATTGTTGATTCAAGCTTTTCTTTGTACACATTCATTGTAAAACTATTTACAAATCCAATTTAATCCTCATTCGGGATCATGGAGATTGTTTTCTAAAATTTTTTAGGCAAGGTTATCATATCTTCTTAAAAGATGGTGGCGAATCTACTTACCTTACATTGCTCAAATTTTCCTATGCATTCACCAAAAGAACAATCACACTAGAGGTTCAATCAGAGCATTTGGGCTGTGATGCCTTCACCTTGGAAGTCCTAATGTGTTTGGGTTCTCAGTTAATTAATGTCGTCTAGGTTAATCGTCTAGTGCACCACAATGACATAGTACAGTATATTGAATCCTTGTATCTAAGTGTATCAGGATGTAATTGAATGACTTGATCTAGCATATCGAACCCTAGGATCATCGCATATTAGGATGCCCAGTCAACCTAGCATATGAAGTTGATACTTTCCAATGAGAAAATCCTGGCTTCTAAGAGTTTACTTAGTTCCTGGAAAACTAACTGTCAATTAAGTAGTGTATTCACATAAATAGTAGATCTACTATAAGATATCTGATGCCAAAGAAAGCCAGTATTGTCGAAAGATGGCCTCTGATACTTATTTAAGCATGTGTGTGGAGAAATGTAATGGCCCAGACCCATCGTCATTGCCAAGTGAGTTTTTGAACTCCAAAACAATGGGTTCTACTCCAAGGCCCGTCTGAGACTCAAAGTGTTCATTGTGAGTATGGTTATTCATGTTGCGAATGTCGCTTCCTATTGTGTAGATGATTTTATATATATAATTTACTACGAGTTATTTTAGTTTTTGAAATATGAGAATTATCCATTGAGCATGTGTTTGCTCACCTCACCTTGCTTCCCTTTTTGTGACTTTAACTTTTCAAGAAAGGCATGCGAAAGCTATTGATTTGAATGAAATTATATGATTTACATTACAAGCATTAAAAAGAGGTTATGAGTGAGATTGTACTAGTAGATTTGGTTCGTATTACACTGGTGTACTTGATTCAAGAACTAAATGGGTTAGCTTTTAGTTTCAATGTATAATTTCAGAGCATGTACCAACTAGTTTATGCATTTTAAGCAAAGCACGCAGTCAAGTTGCTCTGCTTGGCCGTGTAGGTCAACCATCTTGGTTATTAGAAGTTTAAGTGATCTACTTATATTTTATTGGTTGGAATTAAAATTTAGGGATGTGGCCCTTTTTCCACAGGTGTCTAATCCATTGAGTAATAACCTATTTAATGTAATTGAAGCTTTCAAGGTTGTATACTCCAGGCATGTGGCCCCTCAAGGTTTATCCATGCATTAGGTTGTTCTTCACAGTGTGGCTGCATGGTTAATTTTTGTATAATTTTGTCACTCTAGCCTAATACATACAAGTGTAAGACCATAAGTCTATGATTATTGCAAGGTTAGGTGGAACTTAGCCCATTTCCCCTGAAGATTAATTAGTAGTCTCTTTTAATCCTCTGAACCTCAACGAAGTTGGCAGGGTGTCAGGTTGCTATAGTTTATGACCTCATTAAGTGCCATAGGATAGCTGGATTTGCATTACTACAATTCCCATGGAAAATTCTTTCCCACGTTTAGTATATGCTCAAATCCGATGAGTAAAGAAAGGTATACGCTCCGGATACACTACAAGAAAAACAAAAAAAAAAAAAAAAACGGAATTCCTCAACGCTTATTTAACCACACATGGCTAAGTCTAGTGGAAAGTAAGTAAAAATGAGCATCTAAAATTATCACCACACATAATAAGAGATGAAAATTATAACCACTCTTATAAGAGTGGTAGTAACTAATTAAGGAATGTCCACACATATTAAGCATGGAGATTCGTATGTCATGAATAGGAAACATTGAGCACGTATATTAAGTGTGGTAGAATGTTTTTAATTTTTTGAAATTTTAGTTAACAACTGAAATAAAAAAAAAATAGAAAGTCAAGCGCTTAGCTAGTCCCGCCCATCAGTCACGCACAGCTTCTCAACTCACGCCATTACTGTGCCCCATTCTCTTAGCCAATCCAAAGTAAAACCCTCATGTCGACGGCATCCCCTCTGCGGCGTTCCTGTCGGCGACGAAGGTCAAGTGGCTTCCAGTTGTCTTCGAGCACTGAACGTAACTATTTCAGCCTAGCGTTCGGTTCTTCCTCGCACCCGGCCATCGTCCCCTGCCTCTCGCTCAAACTTGTGAATTTGGTCGGACTTTTGAATTCCGCCATCTCCTGGCTATCGGCGGCAAGGACTCCGGCCGGTTGTTCTTCCCAGAGTACACATCATCAAACAATTAGTGTATGGTACATACCCATGTACCATGATAATATATACACCTATATAAAGAGGTGTTTAATTGGACCTAACAAATAATCATGTCCTATTGTGAAATTCAACCAAAACTACCCAAAAAAAAAATTCAGAAAAACACAAAACCTCGAGAATGATTATCCGAACATTGTTGGCAGAATCTAACACTCATAAAAGATCTTCATCGAATCAATTATTTATCATCTCTTCAATACAAAGTATATCTACTTAGAGCGATTTTTAAATTCAGAAATCGTTGCACGTAAGCTGTTCGACGAAATTTCCCAAATGGACGATTGTAATAACGAAATCGTTAATTTTGATCGAATGAATCTTTTATGCAATGCAGTGAATCTTTTCCCAACTGCAGGGAACCTTTCCTCAATTGCAGTGAACCTTTTGTGCCAATAAGCAAAATCGAGATGTTTTATGCAATTCGGTGAATATTTTCCGAACTGTAGGGAACCTTTCCTCAATTGCAGTGAACCTTTTGGACTAAGAAGCAAATTTAAGTCCTTTTTTAAGGTAGATTGACCGTTAATCTCCTCTATTTTGAGGCTTTGTATGAGAATGTTGTGATTGCTATGATAGGGAAAGCTCTGAGGATTGCTGGAAGATAAGACATTGTAGATAGGTAACTTCAAATATTAAAAGACAATCATATCAAAAAGACAAAAAAGTAATATAGAAAATTACCAAGAGGCTGACACAAACAAGAATAGCACAATTGTCCACATTGTTATGACTAACAGAATGGACAATCTCCACATTGTTTCCCAAGAAATTGAATCACACAACAAAGTAATATCCATTCTGAAACATTGGAAAGAATATATGCATATCAACACAACTATAGAAGCATATGTACACCATTAAGCTATATAAGCATATGTAAGCCACATTGCGATTGTGGCGCGACAATGGCAATGGTGAAATATGGAGAACGTAATACCAACATTTACTCCACAGTTTTACATCTTAATTTTGATCCAATGAATTTTTTATGTAATGTAGTGAATCTTTTCCCAACTGCAGGGAATCTTTCCCCAATTGCAGTGAATCTTTTGTGCCAATAAGTAAAATTAAATCGCTTTTAATTGCTATAGGTCTGAGGCTATGCACTGCACGCGCAGCAGATGTACCTAGTAAGGTACACACGTTTGTAAGGTAGTATTTCCCCATCATCAAACTCTTTCTCTTACTCTCTGAATTGTGTGTTTTCAACCTAGAAATTTAGCAAGAATAATCGGTTTAGTTGTTCTGTTTGGGTGCTGAAATTCTTGATTTGTTGCTAAATATCTGGAGGAAATTCTTGATTCTTGTCACTTTACTATTATTTTAGCTCCCTTTTCCTTTCTTACTGGACCTATTACTGCCATGATTACGGTTAAGGCTTTGGTTGATGACAGGCACGGAGGAACTCACAACCAAAGCTTGGTGTTGGAATTAGTCCTTGACCTTAGGTCATTTTAAGAGTTGTCCATAATGAATCAATTTGGGATGAACATCATCAAAATTTTGTAAATTTGAGGCATATGAAACAGTAGTAAACTAGTAGTCACATGGATGACAACTTGATTTTAGACCATTGTGGTCAATTGCATCAAATGAAGATATAAGACTAGGGACCAAATGAAAGCAAGAAAACGATATGCTTAGTACTCCTTGAATATTCCTCCATAGGTAGTTTTCCTAAATCTAAATTGAATGAATTAAATCATGAGCTTTCAGAAGAAGATTAGTAGGCATTGTACCCAAATGCCATGAATGACAAAGTAAATCTAAATGCAACTACACTGAGAAAATGGGATGAGTAAGTTAAACAAATACGTATTAAGAATTTAAATGAGAGGATTGAGCAACAATACTATAAAAAAAAAACTACAATTTTTGCATGACTAAGAAGGTACTGAATTACCTATGCCTATAGAGAAATTCTCCAAAAAATATATATATAAGTGGAATTCAAAATATTAGTACATTTATGGTTTT
>JACYFF010031958.1:37426006-37452121 GCA_017589665.1 Selenicereus undatus | reverse complement strand
TTTTCTTTTCTCAAGTGTAGCTCGAAAAATTCTTCTCACTAGAAAAACCACTTTTGAAATTTTTCTTTTTTGCGTATGTTGTGTGTTTCTAGTTTCTCTCTTGCTTTCTTTTTTTGCTCCTTGTGGGAGTGAAAGAATTGAGATTTTATACACAAAAATCCAACGGTCAAGACCAAAAGAATTAGCTAAGTATGGAAAACGATTTTCAAGAAAAAATACTCCCCAACGGCTAGTGACAAGTTTTTCCCAAAGTATAAGGGATTTGTTATCTTAAGAGATAACCCTTATCTTCCCATAGCCGTGAAGAGGATTCAAAAAAAAAGCAACAAGAAATCTTCAGCTTTTGAAACTTTATCATATCCGAAAATATAGGCAAAGGGAATCTTTTAGTTTTGGCAAATCTCCCAAAACCTATTTTCGCAAATCTCCCATAATATTTTCAAGAAATATCCTTTCCAGAAAAATAGCAATCTTGGAGTTTAAAGAAAGTATTTTGGAGATCTTGGCCAACCGAAATGAATTTTCAAAGATATCCGGGTATGGCCACTTCAGTTCAGAAACACCCTAGGCACCCTGTTTGCAGGGTTGTTCGCAACTGGTGTTCTGAAGCACTTAGCACAAATACCCATTCAAGAGGTGTTTAAAAAGCGTTTTCAATATTGGCATATTAACAAGAGTCTAAATAAATAAAACCTATATACTCAAGACTTCTTGTTTTGAACCAGTCATCTTGTCCAAGATTTGTAGAGCTGCTGTGAACATCAAGGCCACCTTGTTTGCTGGGGTTGTTCTTTGCATTGCTAGAGTTCAGGAACATGCGTTACAATCAACTGTCGAGATGGCGTTCTTGACTTAATATAGAATCACCAATTAAAACCTGTTTTGAAGACTTGTTCTCACATGTAGCAAACCAGTTAATACAATAAAGATTACAAACACCAGTTAGGCCTGTTTGGAGATCGTGTTTAGAGCAACATTACTTGGACAAATTTTTACACTTGGATTTGTTATCATCAAAACTTAAATATAATAACTCAACATGTGTTTAATAGGTTTCTTACATATGTGGCTAGGCTGCCTGAATTTTGTCTCCTACACTATAAAGAGTGGCGTTTAGTTCCTGGAGTTGTTAAGGATCGAGTTGTAGCATATGTGCAAGTGAGTTATATTGGGTAATGATATATGATATGTGAATTTGCAGTTTTGCTTATCTTTATAATTCTTTTCCCTGCATTGCAAAAGAAGTTCACACTACCATCGAATGCATTGGTTGATTCTAAAATTTTATGTTTTGTTGGGGAGAGGTTAAGGGGTTACAAACGATCATTGAGGGTGAAATATATTAAGAAAGATACTACTGATGAGCAATTGTATCCATTGCCATTACTTGAGTCTGCAAAAGAGAACGAGATTACCTGTCCCAAAGGAGTTGGCGATCCAATGTGGTTTGGATTTGTGAATTTTTGTTTTTCTGTTAAGTTTAAGATAAGAGTTATTATTGATTACCCATTATGTTTATATTTCTAATTTCTTATTTGAATACAACTGCCTTAGTAAACTTTTGCTTCTTAATGTGACATCTATATGCTTAGCAATTAATATTCTGAGATTGGCAAAATAGCTAATGGGAAGCTTTTGCAAACTCACACAAGCAGATCACAAAGTTCTGCAGTCAAGCGGGACAAATTTGTATGTATTATAAGTTTTTGTGTTTTTCTTACAACAACCTTTTATATTACAAACTTTTCGATTAATAATTTATAAATGCATTGACGTCATGGTTTCAGGAGAGGGAACATAACAAGGAACCTGGGCCAATTGAGTGGTTTATTGAGACTAACGGAATAAAGGATAAGACTTTTCATGAGCCTGTTACCACAAAGTTTGTGGTAAAATGAGGGGCAAGTCTAGCCATCATTCCTTTATTTTATTTTTTAACATTTATTTTTTCGATGACAACCAATTTATTTTATCTTATTGCACTAATTTATATATGATCCAAACTTTCCATTTTGTTTTGTTTACAAGGAATCGGCAATGACTATGATTAAAGAAAAAACTGGATCTTCTGAAGTTAAGTTCTCAAAAGAAACTTTAAAGGTGGAGAAAAGTGTCTCCCATAAGCTAATGGATGATGAAAGTCATGGAAAGCTTATAGGGTTTGGTAGTGGCATGACTACAAAAGACTTGCGTGCTAAGCATTAGAAGAGTGAATCTAAGCTGTTAGTAAAAGTTCTCAACACAATGTTGACCATGCATAATCAAATTGATGTCTTGACTGCTAAAGTTGTTGCCCAAGCTACAAACTCTGAACCTAAATCAATACGTAGCACTTTAAAATATGTGTTTAATTTGACAGGTTTTGCTTATTGCTTGTTTAATGTAGATGAATTATGAGTAGAGCACTGGTTCATCGCAAAACTTGGTCAATGGCACGCCATGTGATCAAAGAAGCCACGAGTCATGCATGTCTGAAGATGCCCTTTCAGTCTCGCACGCATTAGGCAGGCTTGTAATAGTGTGTTTTTTTTTTAAAGAAGTAAAAGTTCTATTGCCTTACTTATGTTATAGTGTTATCTATCAACGAATTGTTTTTTATGGGTATGTAGTAAACAATATTCAAAGAGGGCCGAGTTTGTCAAAGCATATCAATGTAAGCCCTAGTAAACAACAAAAACCACCAAAAAATATCCAGGTATGTACAAATTATATATTTTAACACATTCTTGATTGTATAAGAATAATTTCACATATTTTATTCCATAGTATTGGTCGAGGCCATCAAACCATCCCACAAAAACGGGACACCTTACTCCTGGTGGAGGGACTCCTGCTCGTGAGAAACCTGTTAATGGTGATGGTAGACCTACTCCTGGTGGAGGGACTCCTACTTTAGCTGACACTTCAGTTCAAGGTGGCACTTCAAATCAAAAGTTGTTTTAGAATATGACATTGTCATTCAACGGTATTTTATTTGCGTACATGATTACCAAGTCTTTATTTATTTATTTTCTTTGTTAGAGAACCGTCATAGGAATGAACAACAAGTTCACTGAGCAAGGAAATTCCAAACGACTAAAGTCAAATGTGGTGTATCCAGTATATCTTTTTTTTAAATATTCTACACCATTCATGTTCTATGCAAAATCCTTATAAATATATACACATTTTGCTAGTTGACTTATGAGGAAGTGACGAACATAACAGAAAAGGTGCTGAAAAAGAATCCTGATTCAATTAGAAAGTACGTTCATGGTGAAAACAAGGTTTTGACGCTTTGTTATCTTACGGGCATGGTAAATATGATCTCATATTTCATGTCTTCTCAATTTTAATATGATAGATTCAATTACATGTTGACAAGTTGAACATAATTACAATAGGTATTGAACACATGCAATCACAAAGCTAATCCCCAAATGATTGACAAGGTGTTGCTTAAGAAACTGCAAAATGTGAACATTGTGAGTTTAGTTAAACTATTTTAAATTACATGTTTTTATTTTTTTTGGTGAGAAAATTACATGTTTTTATGGTAATGAGTTGTTTGATTTGCATTGTACATTGAAATTTCATATCATGACTTGTCGATTTCTTGGACTTATTCATGGCAATGGATTGGATACTCTAGGCATGTGGCCTGTTGAGTTGATTTGCTCCAGCATGTGGTCGTTGTTATTGTATTTATGACATTTTGTAAAAAAAAAAAAGTCAAGTTTTAGGCGGAACTTTGCATAATTTTTTTTCAAAATCAGGGAATTTACTAAATAGACAAGGCTAAGCGTAAGGATATTACATAACGTTTCTAGAGCGGAAGTACCTAGTTATAGAGGCACTACTAAAAAAGTTCATATTAACGACGGAACTCGGCGACGAAAAATATTAACGACAGATTTGGCGACAGAAATAACGACTGGGGTGCAATCAGAAGAGTAATAAGAACCAGCCTTGGTCTCGTAAGTCAAGTCTACATTATTGTTAGAGTTGGGGAACAATTGCGCCCTGAAATCGGCGTCTTCGTTGACGCACACTGCATTAAAGCCGCTCCACTCTCCTTCCATTATCTTTGCCTCAAAATCAAAGAATGGTATTCCTGTTTTGTTATTTTGCTTTTGTGTTTGGTGTACAGAAAAAGCTTGATTTTCTTGAGCAATGATCAAAGACAATGAGGACAGCACCCCTTTATATAGTAGTTTATAAGTACATCAAGAATAAAGCTTGAGTTTTGAGCAAATTATACCACGGTCTGGAGTTCGCTAGTCAATCCTGCACTCGGGGCATGAGGCTATACTGCTTGTAAGGTCTAAAACTAGTTAGAAAGACCACCATGCCCCTCCCATATGCCTAACAATTAGAGTTGTGACTTACGACATAGGTTATGTGGGTTGTGTTTGTATTTTTTCCAATTTACATATTTGTTGCTATATTCATCCAACGTATGTATGTAACATGTTACAGTTCTTCTTTTTTTTCTTGGAGGAGTAATCTGTTATAAATTGGTAGTCTACTAAAGCTTATTAGTTGATTTTTTCTCATTAAGAAAAGACTTATAAATTGATTTAAAAATCAGCATGTAAAAATCAGCAATCTATGCATAACTCAATTTGTGTCCAATTAATGTGGTTCACGTAAATTCTCCAATATACCAACCCTAAAACATAAAATATAAAAATACCAAATACCAAATACCAAATGACAATACAAGACATATAACTCTTACAATATGAGTAGGAAGCATTTTATATTTATTTAACTAAAAATGTCAAACTATGTCATTATAACACCAAAATTTCAAGCCTATATTTAAACCAAATAATATGTTACTTGCGATAAAATTGGCTGAAATTCACAACTCAGTCAACCTTTAATTGTTTACATTCAATTGATTTGTACATGTTGTAATCATGTTAGATCTTTCATGCAAAATTTTATAATGTTCCAAATTAGCACATCAACTTTCAATTGTTTTACATTCAACTTTTAACAACAGGCTCCGTGGAACAAGTAATAGAAGTGAACATTCCTAATTACTGACTATATATATATATATATATATATATATATATATATATATATATATATATGTGTGTGTGTGTGTGTGTGTGTGTGTGTGTGTGTGTGTGTGTGTGTGTGTGAACACATATATATATTAGCATGATATATCTAAGTTGTCATAGGGTTTAAGCCGTAGTAGTCGATATTAGATTTTGATTTATTTTCCTGGCAATGTATGCGGGCTGATTTGAGGTCTTCTTAGCCTTATGCCCCTATCAGATGGATTTCCCATTTTGTCAAGGAAAAAAGAAACATAAAGTACTTCCATTGTATAATCACTTGACTTGGTTTGTCAAAAACTTTCGTTATAATTCTCTAGTGATCGCGGGGTATTCACAAAGTTAAGGACGTCATTATCCATTTGCTATCGGGCTACGTTGCACGAATCCAGACGCTGGGACCAAAAAGACAACTCACAAGAGATTAAACTAATAATTTGTGCTTATTGATTGAAAAAATAAATTATGGGCGTAAGCATAATTGCTACTGTTGCCGATTGGAATGGATAATTAAAAAGTGGAAGATGGATTTACAGATTTACAATAATTGAAGAGGGAAATAATGTATCTTTGTTGGTGTGAGAGAGGCAAGGTCAGGTCAAGTATGTAATAATTGCGAGGAGAACCCTTCTGTTAGCAACTCGCGAGGACGTGGGCGAGCTGTTCTGTATTTAATGTGTTAAATAACTTATCAACCTCTAAATCTCTCATGTTTAAAATATGGTTGTTTTACCAATAAGATTTTGAACCTGTTGCTACTATTGATATTTTCGGTATATTTAGGTCTTGTGTTTGATTACCTCTCCCTCATTGTATTATAATTATATTGCAATATCTTTGTGGTTCTTCTAGACCAAAATCAAAATATCATTGTATTATCGTTCTTTTTGTCAAACAAACATTATTATATTTATTGTGTGAGTCAATACAATGTATTGTAATATCTTTGTGGTTCTTCTAGACCAAAATCAAAATATTATTGCGTTATCGTTCTTTTTGTCAAACAAAAATTATTATATTTATTGTGTGAGCCAATAGTTGCTCTTTCTATATCGTATGATGTTTTTTTTGTCAGCTTTCAAATGTTTTGCCATATAGAAAGGTAATATCTACTTACTCCGAATCCACATTTGAAGAGTTCTTGGTGTGATTGAAACTAAGAATATTTATTTCCTCAATTTCAAAATAATAAATGCATGTCAGATACAGACTTTAATTTAGTTCTCCAATCTCCAAAACAAGAAATCTGAAAATTGTCGAAAATTAATTTTTTAGCTCTCAAACAAAGTGCACATAAGATTCTCCTTGTCCGTGAAATCTTTTTAAGAAAAATATCGAAGGCTTAGAGTATGTGCAATGGTGAGCCAAGTTTTTGGCTCATAAATAGGGGCCTATTGCCTTCACATCAGTTTCTGAGCCAACCTTTTGATTTACAATCCTTTTCCTATCCAACGCAAGACTCACAAGTTTGGCTAATTACAAAAAATAATACCCATGAAGTCCACCACTAAACTACTTTACTTTTTTTTATTAAGTGGCGTTGTTTAAGTCAATAAAAATATTTTTTTCTATCTTTGAAAAACAATTTATGGTTCTAATCTAATAAAAATAATTTTTTTTCTTTGAAAAAAAATTTCAAGTAAAAAAAAACTCATCAAATTTTATGAAAAATTTGTACCCGAAAGAGTACAAAAGGGAAACATGGGGAACACCAAAATAAAAATTCTAATAGAAAAAAGTACAATTGTCCATCCCAAAATATTTTCCACTAATAAAACGAAAAATAAAATTGAAAGCAAAAAAAGGAGAAAAGCATAACATGGAAGGGCGAGCGTCCAACAGGGGCAAGCCAGCTCATACGATGCAAGGTGCGAGCCGACCACTGCTAGGCCATGAGCGGCTTGCACGCTCGTCGAAACTCTTTTCTGGCTCGTGAATCGTTCATTACACAAGGTTTTAGGTTTACAAAGATATTGCAATCTTCTAAAAGCTCTTGCAACTGCAAACTTGGCGAAGATATCGAACAAATCAACTTTAAGTATTAGAACTGACCAAACATCACATAAGCAAAATTGAGGTATTTATATCCAAATAAGGTACCGAGGCGTAAATTTTTTAATGGTCACTTTTTTATTAAAATTTAATTTGCGTATCTATTACCTTGGTATGGAATTATTTTCAGTCGCATATTGTTAATGAGACATAAGCACTGGCAACATATTTGATTATATTACGTGAATAATTCGACAGTTGTTATAGGATACAGTCGATTGTATATAAGTGGTTGGACAACTAAATTTCGACTCACTAAAAGTACTATATAGCTCACTAAAATATACTACTCTACACCCAGTTTCATTCACTGAAAATAACGTATAGCTCACTAAATATAGAGCTTAGATACATTTTAGTGAGCTAATACATACTTTCAGTTAGCAAACAGACCGAAACTAATGCATCTTATTTACTTGGGTTTTGCTTAGTAAAAAGACTATATAGCTTATCAAAAAGTGGTATTGTACTAAAAAAATGCTATTGCGCATTTGAATCTCGCTAAATTATATTCTAGTTGTCAATAATATTTTTTTTAGTGTGTTATAATATTTATTTAGTAAGTTGTAATAGTTATATAGTGAGCCATGAAATATATTTGGCAATCAACATTTCTTACTGAGTAGTACTAATTTTTAATAATAAAAGAGTTCAGTAAACACAGTGTATAGTTTTAGTAAGTACAAACACATTCCTGTTCATAGTTTGAAATATGATTTTTTAGTTAGCTGCATTGTGACTTTTGTAATTTTCATCACTTTTTGGAGTAAAAAGAAGATTGGAAGAAGGATTGCTTGCATTTGGAGTCATGAAGATTGAAGAAATTGCCATGAAACTCCACTATTGCTAAGTTTTCTCTTCCCTTGTTCTTTAAACTCAGTTGATTAGCTTTGTTTGGTTGATTTTCTTTATTGAACAATTGTGTTTGTTTTTCTAATCATCATGAGTGATTAGTTTCTCTAGTCTTGGGGTTTGATAGCCAAGTTATGAACATGAATCCTTAATCTTTATCAATATGCTTATTCTTCTTTGGAATGTTTCAATCTATCTTGTGTATGAATGTTATGAGTAGTTTTTGCCAAACTAAATTGCAAATATCAAACAATTGGATGAATTAATGAAAGGAGAAATCCGCTATTGGATTGGCAAGTCTAGACTTAACATAGTTGCTTTTGAGAGAAGGTTGCTTGTTGAGAGGAAATTTGACAACATAAACTCTAAATTTTAGAATAAATCTTGAACTCCTTCGAAAGAATGGTAGTATGCATAGTCTAAATAGTTCAATTCATTTTGAAAGAAAGGATTGGGTATTATATGTTTGTCATCCTTTACTTCATCCAAATTAGAGTAATTATAGACATTATTTATCTGATTTGGTTCATAATTGAGGAAACAAATCCTAAGGCATTTTTAATTGATAGAATTCTAAAATAAGTGATAGATTTATTTATTTAGAAATTTCCCCAAAAATTGAGTTATACTTGCTTAGCATTTTCACAAAGAATAAACACAATAGATTGCGTTGGTTCCTATGAGAACAATATTTTATCTAAACTACAATACTCGTGCGCTTGCGAACTTGTCAAGTTTTTGGTGCCATTGACGGGGACCAAATTCGTCAAATATTGACTTTGGTTTTTAAAAAATTGACTAAGTATTTCTTTGCTTTCTTTTCTTCTTCCATTTGCCTTGGTAGTATTTGTGATGTTTTTGCAGGACTTTCGCCCTTTTATTTGAAGTTCCTTCCACTTCGAATTTGATCCCGAGATAGAAAGGACCATTCGTTCAAGGTGCAAAAAGCTTCAGTTAGAGGAGCAAAGACTCAAAGCCCAACAAATATCTCGAAGTATGGCAGGAGCAGATCAAAGAAGGATGCTTTGCGACTTCATTACCCCGAGTGTCCATGGCATCACATCCAGCATTGTTAGGCCAAGGGTAGAAGCCAATAATTTTGAGCTGAAACCAGCTCTTATATCTATGGCGTAGAAATCTCAACTTGGAGGCACACCGATTGAGGATCTAAATCTACACCTCTTAGTCTTTTTAGAGGTGTGTAACACTTTAAAGCTCAATAGAGTTTCAAGCGATACCATCTGACTACGGCTATTGCCCTTCTCATTAAGGGACAAGGTGCGGGCATGGCTTCACTCATTGCCTTTGAGGTCCTACCTGGGACCAGCTCACCAAGGCTTTCCTTGCAAAGTTCTTTCTACCTAGTAAGACGGTGAGTCTAAGAAATCAAATCACCATGTTTGCTCAAAGGGATGATGAGTCACTCTATGACCCATGGGAGCTGTATAAAGATTTGTTGTGGCTATGCCCACATCATGAACTCCAGCGATGGATGATTCAGTGAGGTCTACTATCGATGTGGCAGCGGCTGGCACATTGATGAACAAGACGAAGGATAAGGCCTACAATCTAATTGAGGAGACATATAACGCTCAATAACTATCAATGGTCCAACGACAGAGGCCAACCCAAGAGGGTTGGAGGTAAGTTACAACTTGATACTATTACTTTGCTAAATGCTAAAGTAGAGGCTACGTCTCAAAGGATGGAACGATTGAATGTTAATGATGTTAATTCAAATGTCCCCTTCCCATCATGTAAAATATGTGGTTCCGTTGACCATTTGGTTGTGAATTGCCAAATTGGGAGTCCATTTCGCAGGACTCTGGTGACCAGCTCAACTATGTCAACAATTTCAATCCTACACTGACTAATGACCCGTTTTTCATTGCACACAATCCAGGTTGAAGGAATCACCTCAATTTCTCATATATGTCTAATGAGCCTTTTATGCCTTAATTTAATGCTAGACCACTCCCTAGGCTTCAAAGGCTACCCTATCCCTAATAGGTACCTCAAAAGTCTAATTTAGGGCAATGATGCTTTTAGTGCCACAAAAGCAGGACAAGCATATTAGGCAATTAGCCTCTAAGGTTGATGTGCTTATTACTTATAACAAGATGTTAGAAGCTCAAATTGCCCAACAAGCTGCCTCTTCATCTACACCCCCTGGTAGACTTCCTACTAAGCCTAAACCTAATCCTTGTAAGTAGTGTAACTGTGTTATTTTGAGAGGAGGATCAAAGGTCTCTGAGGGTGGAGAGGCACAGGAAGCTGTGAGTGAGGAACAAAGTGATAAGCTTGAGACTATAACCTCTAGGGAGGGGAGAAGTCTAGAGGTTCCCGACGAATTTTCCCATAAACTCAAAGATCCAGGTAGCTTTTCTACTTCCTGCATGATTGAAAATGGGAGCATTGCTAGGGCATTATGCGATCTTGGTTCAAGTGTTAGCTTGATGCCCTATTCCATTTTCCAAAGGCTTGACTTAGGCTAGTTGCAACCTACACCTCTTTCACTCCAATTGGCGGATGGTTCCGTGAAGTGCCCTTTGGGTATTTTGGGGGATGTTCCCATAAAAGTAGGTGATTTTTGTGTGCTTGATGACTTTATCAGCATAGATATGGCTGAAAAACGTATGCCCAAATTATTCTAGGGAGACCCTTCTTGGCCACTTCCGATTGTGAGGTAGATGTGAAAAGTTGGCGGTTAACATTTAATGTCGAGAAGTGTCATGTTGAGTTTACTTTGTTTGAAGACCGAGATTTTTCCTCCTCTACATTTGATTATGAAGAAGAGAGAGATTTTCATGAGCAAGGGTCATACGATGATTTGTGTTGTACTGACCCTCTTGTGTTTGATTGTGTTTATCCTAAAGGCCCCAAACTTAACTGTGCGAAGGTGGAATTTGATGCACTTGCACCACCTAGTGTAACCAAGGACGAGCCTTATACTACTAATGAAAGTTCTATGAACGATTATTACAGCTTTGCTTAAGTGCTGCTGTCTTTGCCTCCTATAGAGAATATTGAGTACGATTTGACTTAGAAGTTGAATTTTGTAGTGGCTCATCTGATGGAGCACACTACAAGTTCTTTTTGTATACGGATCGCGCTATTTGGCGCTACTTAACGAAGAAGAAGGATCTCCATCCTCCTAAAGTGGTACCTTCTAATGCAAGGGTTCAACTTCATGCTCCGCAATAAAACAAAGTCAGGAGATGGGGGGAACCAATTGCGAAGCCCTTTACCCATACCTTTTGTAACACCCCTAGCCCCTAGGGTCAGAAACGTTACGTTTTTCTAACTCCTTACTTAAATTCCGGGACGAAACGGACAGAATTTCCCCTAAAAACTGACCGTTTCCAGGCTAAACACCTTACAATAAGTCCCTGTAAATCAACGGAAGCGTAAACATATAAAACATAGCTCAACGGCCACACGCCGGAGTTCATAACTCGACGAGCCACCCGCTCGGAGTACACCAAACAGAATAGTTCATTAATACAGAAAAAGTAAAAGATACAACTCAACGGTTCACACAACCGGAGTATGGGGTTTACATCCCAAAACACATAACTAACTTTGACCAAAAAGACATCTAGTTAACTGGATGGTTGGTTCATATGGCCATACAGAGCGACTCATAAACAATATGCATTACATGAACATAGATTACTTGTTTACAATCATTTCAAACTAAGAACACATGACATGACTTCATTAAGCATGTAAGATCCCTTCAAATGGATCTAAACGACACATGGCAAGCAAGGACAGGTTCCATCTTGACATAGCTGACTCAACATCTTCCTGTTATAAAGAAAACCTGGGGAAAAGGGGAAAGAGTAGTGGGATTAGCAACCACACGCTCAGTGAGTGTCCCCCAACCCCCTTAAAACCAAAACCGTTGCAGGCAATGATATCTTTACTAGTCACATATCACGTATTCATACTTTAATATCATATTAGGCATTCATAAAATTCCTATGGAAACATTACTAATCATAAACTTGACTTTAAGTACTCAAACATATTTCTAGGTCTCTAAATGACCAAACTTCTTTACTAACAGGTAGTCAAACACTTAAACAAGTGACAAGGCTAAACACAAAACTTTCTTTCTCATGAACATAACTTCTTAGCGTTCTATTCGAACTATGTTATCTCATTCATATAAGGTGCACAAGACATACACATTTCAAGTCTCAATCAAATCTCATTCATTCATGGGGTATGCAAGAAATATGCTCATAACACTTTCTTTTTCATAAGCGTATCTTAGTTAGCATCTCATTCACAAGTTATGCTTGGAACATGCACATAACCCTTTTGATACTTTACTTAGATCTCATTCAAATGATATGCACAAGTCATGCATAGTAAAATTTCTTTCTTTTCTTTCAAAACACTTCATTTAGCCTCTCGAGGCTAATAAAAACTCTTCTCTTAGCCTCTTGGGGCTCATATATCTTTCGAAAGAATCTCTTTCATCTTGGTCTCATAATGACCCTTAAAAACTTTCTTTCTGAAATACTTAAAAAGGAGAAACGCCAGCTGCTTGTCTTATTTAATAAGAAACTACTTCTGGGTATAAGATCATCATAAAGTGCTGGTTGGGAGAGATCTACACTCAATCCCCTAAGCTCATACTCCCGGGATGGCAACTAACTTTTGGACCTTAACCCTCGTCAAGGTCTTTGGGGACTACTCCCTAGGCTATAGGGATTCCCCCCGTTCAAGCAGGTTCACTCCCTATCTATTGTCCCTAAGCACTTATCTTAGCCATTTAAGCTGGTCTTAACGACTAATAAGTTTGCTAACTCTCACAGCGAAATCCTTTATCATGCAACTCATGCTTTTGTAAAACTCTTTATGGATTCCCCCGTTCAAGCGAGTTCACTCCCAAAACTGTTTTCATTTAATTAAAATAGGCCATCATGCACTAATAGTTATGGCTACTATCATTTCAAAATATGAAATCTATCTTTGAAAAACTCACCCTTATGCACATAATGCAATTTGAGCATTTAAGCACATATATCACATATATCACATTGGTAAGGGGATCCACATGTATCACATTTAAGCACTGCATAATTAATTCAACACAATGAGCCACACATGGCCTCGCAATCCACACGATTGCGGTCAATTCACAACCCGAACTCCCTCCTCACAAGCACCGTACCACAAGATCCTTGAACAACTCATAGTTCTTCCTCAAACCATCCAACTACCATCTCGGTTTCAATTTGACAATCTAGCATACTATTCACTATGATATACTGAAAAGCGATACATAACATACGCAACTTACTGATGCTGGACTTACTGATTAAACAACTAACAATTAGCAGAGCGCTGCAACCAACGGTTATAACCATGCACACACACACGCACACACACACACACACACACACACACACACACATATATATATATATATATATACGTATAAGTATTCATACGAACTTAACTTGAAACGGGCGTGTAATATGTTAGATGAGACTAACTAAGCATGAAACGATTCACTATTTAGGCTAATATGGTCATTTAGACATAATACGATTCAAGCGTTTTACTAAGCATGCTTATTTATACCATTTAAGCGTAACATGAATCGAATCTCTATTTAAGTGCAAAACAATTCATTTATTTAGGCTTACTCGGTCATTTAGGCATAATACGATTCTACACTTTCATTTACCATATCAAAATTATTGAACGATCATGATTTAACTAAACGTATATATAACGATTCTATGCATCTAAAGTTTACTTCGTCGTTATTAAACGAACGTGAACCAACTAAGCATACATATATCAATTCTAGGCATTTATAGTCTGTTTCGAAGTCATTGAACGAACATGATTTAGCTAAGCATACGGATAACTATTCTAAACATATACGATGCATTTCGAAGTAAATTTCCTAAGCATGAATGTACTAAAGAGTGGTCGAATGAAAGCTAAACATATTTCCTTAACTTCGAAATTAGTTTGTTTGCATACATTGGTTAATTAACTCGAATGGAAGCTAAACACGTTAAAAGGACTTCGATTTTAATTCTCTTTCATATATTAGCTAATTAACTTGAATCGAAGCCAAGCACGTTAATATAACTTCGATTTTTAACTCTTCTTTTACGCATTAACTCATTTACTTGAATCGATGCTAAACATGCTAAACTAACTTCGTTTTGAATTAGAAACATAGGCATGAATTAGCTATATGCATTCGAATTAACACTAAACATATTCGAATTGAAGCTGAACATATATAAACCGCTTCGAATTAACATTTTATGCATAATTTACCTAAATTGATTCGAACCGATTCTAAACATGCATGATTCATTCCAATGCTACTTTTCAGGCCTTAGTTAACTAAACTAACATACAACACAACTTAAAGGTTAAAACGATTTTGAAACTACTAATACTTAGGAGGTGAAAAACATCCACCTCGATTCCATGCTAGAGGACCCGATTCGAGGCTTTGGGAATCTATTTGAAAGCTTCAAACTAGGGATTCGACCTTCCTCTGCTGCCTTGCCCAAACCCACGCAAACAGACACCAATCCACACTTGGCCCTCGTAAAAAAAAACCCAATTCGAGTTAAACCCAGACTTGGGTTTCTTCCCCTTTCACTAATGCCTTCGTTGTTTCTACTGGTGGTCGACGGCGTGGGCTCACCCGTCCACGGTGACGGTTGTGGTGGCGTGGGGTTGAGGGCTTCGAAACCCTAGGCTTTGGACCGAGCACCTCGTTCTAACTCTCACTCGATCCCTCTCTCTCTCTCTCTTCGCCGGTCAACGGCCGTGGCTGGCTGCGCACCGCAACACCGGCGCAGTCGCCGGCCGGCGTCCCCACCTTCTCCATCCATCGCTCAGCCTCACTCTCTCCCATGGTGTGGTGGTCGGGGGTCGTAGGAATCACCCAGAACCCCCCCCCCCTTTGTCGTGATCTTCAACCGTGAAAGAGAAGGGGCTTGGCCCCCCTTTTGTTCAACATTTGTTTTGTTTTTGGTCAATTGCTAGTCTAATTTGTATCCGAGTTCTAAACCCAAATCATTAAAACGGCCTTCTAACAACTATTCGTTCCCAAATATATAAAGGTTCGATTTAATAAACATCGAACGACTTCTAGGGTTGACAACCTAATCGCATTCGGGAAACGACTAAATAAATCGAATAACGACTAAATTAAACTATCGATATAATTTAAAAGCAAAAATAGCACGAATTAACTTTAAAATCAATAATAGTAATAGTAATCCTTTTTAATAAATTATTGCTCCCAAAAGCACATCGATAATATTTTTAACTCATATAGTTATTAAAAAAACGATTTTATAACGTAAAAAGGTAATATAGTTAGCTTAATGGAAAACAAAGAATGTGGGTCTTACATTCTTCCCCCCTTAAAAGAATTTCGCCCTCGAAATTCTAAATCTACGTTCAGTCTTTCCTAAAATGCATGCACACAACTAGGATCTACGCGATAGGTTTTCAAAAGGTTTCATTTTTGAAACACTACTTCTTTTAAATCGAAAGAAAATCGCTTCTGGTTTCCAGTCTCCTCCTCGCCAGTCCTCTTCAAGCGTCTACTCACTCTATTTAGGTGCCGAGGGAAAATCGCATCGAAGAGGGGCAATTGAATTGCCGTGGAAAACCATATCGAGTTTATTTTAAAGAATGGACAAAGATTTTCGAGAATCTAGACTCAGTTAGCACGACAAGCAATAATTCTATGCATATGCATCTATAAGTGGGCAGCTAAGGGCATGGCAATCGAGACAAGGACGTCTTAAGGTTATACACTAACAGTCTCATTCTAAACATGAATTCAGGTCACCTTTGGAATCGCAATGGTTAATATAAAGACTCCTATAATACATTAGAACAACAAAAGTGTCAGTTAGCACCACACAGTATCAGTTAAGCATAATAGCATCGCATAGTATGGCATAGTATCAATAATTCAGCATTCTTAAGCCTAAGAGTTGGTTATAACATGAATTCGACTAGGGCACATATGGCAAGCAATTCACAAAATGAGAGCATGTATGATTGACATTCTTTATGATTTTATGTCGATCTAAGGCTAAATCATTTACGAGAAGGTTATCACACTACATTAAGGTAGCAGAAACATCAAATTATGCCGTATTGGTAATAAAAGATCGAATTCACATTGACTTCACACAGGGTTTACAACAGAGCACTGAAAATTTGGAATCACGACTAACATGAACTAGCATAATCATGTTGATATGAACAACTTGGAGAAGGAAATGCTAAGGCAGGAATGTAAGTTGATGATTTCGATGGTGGGGAGTCTTTCCCTAGGGTTCTTACTTGGGGATGATCATCTCTGAAGTCATAGATTGATACAAATGAATGGTTATGCTCCTAGACCAATCCTGGGTCTGTGGCTTACAGGCCCACATGCTTCCCCTACACTATTCGGATCAAACATATAAAGGCAAGGAGACATGAATTCAAGTCTCTAGGGTCCCCTTACCATGCTTCAATATGTGTGTAGGCGGTTATTCAGCTATTACGTGGGATCAAAAGAGCTCACGGAATGCAAGCAACAGTTAGAGGTCATGCCATGTCATGCATCACAAAACTTAGATAATTGGAACAATCAAGTCACATAGCAATCCGACTCAAGCCAAGTTGATTCACTAGCATACAAAATCGAAGCATTTCAAAGCCGAGTCACCCAACTAGGGGGTTTTCATTTCATAGCAAGGCTATAGAGGCATCACATAGCATCATTTGGCGTCATAAGGAATCCTTAAAACATGCAGATTCACGGGGTCGTCCCACATAAAGAACACCTAGAATTGTATGTGCACGTACAATCCTTCTTTGCAACCTGTGGTCAATGGCTTGCCCTAAATACTGTTCAATTTATGAAGAATTTGGTGTCCCACTGCCAGGGTTGTTTGAGTATGGTTGTCATTACTGGTCGTATAGGTACGCGTTAAGGTCTTATAAGGTACACCCATTCCACAGGTGATCATAGGAATCTCACCATAGGTCGCTTACCTTAGTAGGGATCATTTACTATATACAATTCCAAAGTCTGCCAGGTTCTTTCTCTCTTATGCTTTCTAGGCATATCAGGGTCCGTTCGGGCTGAAACATTATCACCCCATTCACGAATAACAATCCATATAATAAAAAGAACAAGTAATGCATGGTTTAGTCAATAATGGCAGCGAAGGAGAACGATAGGTGCACTTAAGTAATGTTCAACAAGCTCCTGCCATTAGCACATAGTCTTCAAGCAAGCATACAAAAGTAGCCCCTAATATACTCAGGGAATTTGGAATTCAAAAGAAAGAGGGAAGATATCGTTTAGTAGGATTACCAATTATAGCAATCGATCTCGAAACGAATTGTACAATGGCATGTACTCGGAAACCTAAGCTCGCTCATCATAGTTGAAGAATGTAAAGTAAATCTTGACAGGACAACAAAAACATATTAACATTTTGAGACTTTGGATTTCAAAGGTGAAAATAGCTTATCTGTTTTGAACTTCTTCTCTACCATCCTTTGAGTACGTTTGCTCACTCCATTATGGGGCCCGAGGAGCAAATCGTATTTCAGGGGCAAAGACGAGCTTATAGAAAGACTTTTCAATGGTTCGAGTTTAAAACGACATGCTTAAACTATGGACTGCCTTATTAGAGTGCACGAAAAAGACATTTACCATTCAAAACATAACTTAGCGCACACAAGAACAAGAAAACGGATTAGGCTCACATACATCCGATTGGCTCATCCGGATCACCTAAAAGTCAATCAATGAAGTCAATTGGCATGTTAGGAGCATATTGCACCAATGAAGTACTCACAATGTCACCCAAAGGTGTGGGGATAGCTATTTGACTCCTATACTAACGCATAACTCGCCACTTTCACTTAATCGACCTACTCGAGCCTCACATAAGTCAAAGATGGTCGTACTACAAAGCACACTTGCACACGAAGCAGGCATATGTCACATAACCACAAAGTGTTCCTAGGCACCTATATGAGATGCAAGACTTAGGTCGCGGCCTATGGTCGTAGGACCATGCTCTGATACCATCAATGTAACACCCCCAGCCCCTAGGGCCGGAAACGTTACATTTTTCTAACTTCTTACTTCACTTTTGGGACGAAACGGACATAATTTCTGCACTTTACAATAAGTCTCTGTAAATCAACGGAAGCGTAAACATATAAAACATAGCTCAACGGCCACACGCCGGAGTTCATAACTCGACGAGCCACCCGCTCGGAGTACACCAAACAGAATAGTTCATTAATACAGAAAAAGTAAAAGATACAACTCAACGGTTCACACAACCGGAGTATGGGGTTTACATCCCAAAACACATAACTAACTTTGACCAAAAAGATATCTAGTTAACTGGATGGTTGGCTCATATGGCCATACAGAGCGACTCATAAACAATATGCATTACATGAACTTAGATTACTTGTTTACAATCATTTCAAACTAAGAACACATGACATGACTTCATTAAGCACGTAAGATCCCTTCAAATGGATCTAAACGACACATGGCAAGCAAGGACAGGTTCCATCTTGACATAGCTGACTCAACATCTTCCTGTTATAAAGAAAACATGGGGAAAAGTTGCAAGAGTAGTGGGATGAGCAATAATTTAAAAGCACAAATAGCACGAATTAACTTTAAAATCAATAATAGCAAGAGTAATCCGTTTTAATAAAATTATTGCTCCCAAAAGCACATCGAAAATAGTTTTAACTCATACAGTTATTAAAAATACGATTTTATAACGTAAAAAGGTAATATAGTTAGCTTAACAGAAAACAAAGAATTGTTTGAGCGTGGGGGTGAATGAACCTATGTATATTGTGTCTAAGGTGCGTTACATTTCCATTGCTAGTCTATGTTATCGATTGATGTAACTGTATTTTATATGTGATTAATGTGGTATCAATTGATATACTACGTTGAAGTTAATATGATTTACCCAATGTTAATAAAACCTATCAATGTTACATGGTCAATTTATATGAATTATATATTCATATACATAGTAACGTTTATATATTCATATACAGTTAATATGTTACAATAGTTATAACTAGTAAATTGATAGAATATGTATCTGAATATATAATAATTCAATATGTTTGAGATATACATATACCCTAGTTTCACATATAAAATTCTAGGAAAGACACAATATACATTAATATATGTTATGCGTAAAAGGGTAAGAATTAGTTTCTGGGGTGAAACGGACAGAGTTTCCCCTAAAAACTGAGTAAGAAGTAAGAAAATGTAACGCTTCTGACCCTAGGGGCTGGGGGTGTTACATTGATGCTCTGATACCATCAATGTAACACCCCCAACCCCTAGGGTCAGACGCGTTACGTTTTCTTACTTCTTACTTAGTTTCTGGGGTGAAACAGACAGAGTTTCTCCTAAGAACTGACTGTTCCCAGGCTAAAAACCTTATAAAAAAAATTCCCTGCAAATCAACGGAAGCACATAACATTTAAAAGAAGCTCAACGGGCACACGCCAGAGTTCACAACTCAACGAGCCACCCGCCCGGAGTACACCAAACAGAATAGTTCTTTAACCCATGAAAAGTAAAAGATACAACTCAACAATCTACACAACTGAAGTACTTGGGTTTACATCCCAAAATACAGCCAACTTTAATCAAGAAGACATCTAACTATTCAGATGGTTGGCTCACACGGCCATACAGAGCGACTCACGAACAATATGTATTATATGAACTAGAAAACTTAGTTTACAACACTTACAAACTAGGAATACATTATATTAACACATAAATCGACTTCCTTTGAAACTTGAAAGCTTCTTAAAAACGTAATGAGCTTATTAAATCGTAAAACGATTTCGTTTTGAACTTAAAAGCTTGTATAAGCGTAATACGACTACTAACTTGCAAAATGACTTCGTTTTTAACTTAAGAAGCTCTTATACATGTAAAACGTTTGCTAGTTTATAAAACGAATTCATTTCTCACTTAAAAGGTTAATATAAATGTAATACATTTATTAACTTGTAAAACGACTTCCTTTTAGACTTAAAGGCTTCTTATAAAGGCAATAAGTTGGTTAATACTTAAAACGATTTCACTTTAAACTTATAAACGTAACACATTTACTAAATCGTAAAACGATTTAGTTTCTAACTTGAATGCTTCGTATAAACGTAATAAATTTGCTAAATTCTAAAACGACTTCATTTTTGACTAAAAGGCTTTTTATATAAACATAATAAGGTTGCCTAATCATAAAACGACTTCGTTTCTAACTTGAAAGCTTCGTATAGGCGTAATACATTTGATAGTTCGTAAATCGACTTCATTTCCAATTAAAAAGCTTCTTACAAATGTAAAACGATTGCTAACTCATAAAAACGACTTCGCTTTTTAGGTTAAAATCTCCTTTTAAATGTAATACGTTTGCTGAATCGTAGATCGAAACTAGATAGAGGCTTAAGTAACCAAAAAGCATGCAATAAGCTAAGCTTCATAATTAGTACCTTAAGGTACTCTTTTTCGGATCGCATAAATTCTTTTAAACATGAGGAGGGGTCATTACCCAAACCAATGCCATAAAAACCTTTTCGAACTCACTTTTAGTTCGCTTTTGAAGTTCCTAAACCTATCGACTATTCAGTCGAGTCACTAACTGAGTAGTTCTACGGTTTAGGACTCTTTTTGCACTTTAGATGTCCTAACACACGAATAGGCAACTGATACATTTAAAAGCCTTTTCAAGCATATACACGAGCTTTCTAAATGTCCTGTCCCCCCCCTTTTTTGTTAAACATCTAAACTTTTAAAACGTATAAACTTTCAAGAATTAATCATATAGCACATTCCGGGAAAAGGGTTTACACATAGCACATTCATACACTTCATGTCAAACCTCATTAAGCCACACATGGCCTCGCAATCCACATGATTGCGGCAATTCACAACCCTATCTCCCTCCTCACACACCACTGACCACAAGATCCTCAAATTTCTCAACAGTTCCACCTCAAGCCATCCAACTACTAACTCGGTTTAATGTTGTCATAAATACATCAATAATTCATAAAACCATCATATATAAGCATAACATTCTCAACGATAACCCCATATAGAAATTAATACAGTTGTACTGATTTAACGATAACTTCTAAGCAGAAACCAACATGCTTGTCTAATGCCTCAATTCGCCCGATTAGCATTTTCAAACTTCATAATATGATTCAGGGCTAATAAACTAACACAGCGTCAACACTAAGGTAACAATCGGATTATTAATAATTCAATGACCTTCCAAACTGTCTAGCTATAAATAATCCAACACCAGTTTCAACATCCAATTAACCCACAATTAACACCATGTTCATGATTTGTCAACTTTGACTCCAATTTCACCCAAACTGATTTCTAATCTCATACTTAACATGCGCTAACTAATTTAGTTAAATTCGACGAAAATAATAGTAATTTAGGAGGAAAGGAACCCTCACCTTGAACCAAAGTTAAAGGTTCAATTCACGGCTATGGGCTCGACTTCAGGGGCTCAAACAACTCCAAACATTCGGCTCTTGCTCACCCACACCTGAACATGACCCAAATCGCGCCCAGACTCCCAAAATTCGAACCCTAGAAACGACCCAAAAATCACTTCCTGAATTGAGGTTGAATCAGGTGTGTTAGGAGATGATTTCCACCCTCATTTATAGGAAATTGAAACAACTAAGTGTTGGAGTGCATGGCCATACCTGGGGTACGCGTTCGAGCTCAAATTCGGCTCCAGAACATGGTTGGTTCATTCGGGTTTCGACCCAAATTCACACCAAATGGGTCGTCGACTTAGAAGGGAGGTCGAGTGGGGAAATTTTGTGGCTAAAAGTGGCGAAAATCCTCTGCAAATTTAGCTTGAGGGGCGCGGGTATGGAGGAGATGAGAGGAGGAAGAAGATGAAGCAGAGAGAGAAGGTGAATGTCGTGAATGGGGGGGCTTGCGGGCAGCAAGAGAAAGAAGGGGGGTGTCTCGTGCAAATTACCAAAATACCCCTCCCTCACTTTATTTTTGTGTCCCAAGCTGATGCATATTCAATACTGCTAGTCGAATTCGTAACCCGAATTCGTAACTCAAATCGATAATATAATTCTTCATCAACAATTCGTTCCCAAATCTATCCAGGTTTAATTTAATAACATTGAAGTACTTCTAAGGTTGACGACCTAATCGTATTCGGGCTCCTAATCAATTTAGTACTCGTTCATAATCGTTAATAACGCTTATTAAAAAATCATCAAAGGATTTTCAAAAATAATAACTTTAATAAAATTATCGATCACATAGGCACATTACTAATAATGTAACTCATATTGTTAAATAAAATAGGTTTTTATAACGCAAAAACGCATCACAAACAACATAACATAAAATAAGGTACACGGACCTTACACTCTTCTCCCCTTAAAAGAATTTCGTCCTCGAAATTGCTTACTTGTTGGAAATAACGGGGACGTGTTTCTCCCGCACTCCTCTAACAATCCAAAGTGACTCCAAACACTCACTCCTTGGGTTTCTAGTCTCATCTACTTAATGGGTTTTTCCCTTGAATCATAACAACACAATCCTTAAAGGTAAAATCGATACAAGGATTAATAGAAGGAGTACCTGATACTACTTTAGTTGATTCTCCTTCCAATCAAGATGCTCGACCTCCCGCTTGAGGTTTCTTATGGTTTCTATGGTTTTCCGGGGAAGCACCAGTTCAAGAGCGACCTTGTTGTGCCGTTGGGTTGATTCTCATTCCATATCTCTGAATATTACCCTGATCATTCCACGTCGCGCTTGGGCAATTAGCGGCTTTGTGACCCGTATCACCACATTCAAAACATGAGCTCGTAAAGCTTCTGCATGGTCCAGGGTGCTGACGTCCACACTGGCCACAGGTTATCCTTGGTTTCCATTGGACGACTTGTTTCCCCTTATCCTGTTCTATCCCATATTTAAACCTTCTGAAGTTTTTGCATCCTTGGGAATTGGATTCTTCAGGACCAATTTCCTTCTTTGCTCGGCCTTTTTCTTTGTTTTCATTCTTAGTCTCATCTATGATGTGAGCTACTTTCACAGCCCTCTGGTACATTTCTTGAAAGTTGGCATAGGCATATCCCGCTATTATCTGCTTTATTTCTCCCCTTAATCCTTGTTTGAAGTGGTCCATCCTCATTTCTTCGGTGGCTACTTGGTTAGGTGCCAAGCGGCTTAGCTCGTTGAACTTTGCCGCATACTCTGTTACGCTCATTTCTCCTTGCGTTAGGCATAAGAACTCTCATTCCTTAGTCCTTCTTACACCATGAGAGTAATATCGAGCATCCATCAAGGCTTTCAGTTGATTCCAGGTTAACGCGGGTTCACCCGCTCTAGGTTTTACTGTTCCCCACTAGAATTCAGCTTCTTTTTTGAATTGATAGGTGGCCAGATGCACCTTAAATCCCTCAGGACACTCCATGATTTCAAATAAGTTCTCCATTCTCCTAAGCCACTCCTCGTATGCCACAGGGTCAGTTCCACCTTCAAATTTGGGAAGCTTATGCTTATTAAATTGACATATCATCTCCATGGTGGTTGGTTCTGGTATGAGTTCGCGTCGAGGAGGCATCTGTCACACAATTACACAAGGAATCACTTAGTGCTAATTTCAACTAGGATGAACTTCCTTGGTTAATGAAATGAGTCGCAAATGGCGAGAGTTGTTATGAATAGCCCCAAGTCTAGTTTAGTTCGACCTTCATATAGTCATATGTGCATATCACATCTTATCCAAAGGACCTAGATAGGGAGTGAACTATGTGATATTAACGTAACGCTAAGTTTTAAACAAGGTAATATGCTAGTTGTTTTATATGATATATCATATAAAAAATGACTATATAACTATATATTAACGACACAATATACAAATATAAAATAATTCATCTAGTATATTTTATATGTTACATCTTTTATTAATATGTATATAAATAATTCATATACCCGTTAAACAATATGTTAATAAATTGATACAGTTATAACTTAACATATAAAACATTGATAGTGCAGAGTTTTATTACTTTTGAAATGCTAGTATATCAATGAAGATCATATTGCTAGTATATCCCAGAACCTAACGTAATATGTTATATGCATCCCAGAATACTTAAAACAGCTCACAATTTAGGCTAATTGGGTCATTTAGGCATCATACGATTCTAAACTTTCATTTATCGATTCATGTTAATCTTTCCTAGTATGAATAAGCATGCTTAGTAAGCGCTCGAAATGTATTATGCCTAAATGGCCACATTAACCTAAGTAATGAACCGTTTCATGCTTAAATGGAGATCTAGCTCATACTAAGTTGATTGACATAAGTAGGCCGACTTGGTAACCATAATGTGGTAGACGAACGCCGCGAGAATGTAAATGACGTAAGAGGCTAAATGTAATGTGAAGCCAACGCCTGTCCATTTAGCGTGCTTAGCTTTTGAATGGCATGTTTGACTAACCTACATGAATGCAAATCACATCCCATGCTTCTTATTAAGTTTAGTCCATATGAAAGCTTACATGTATGCATATATGTGTGCTTGGATATGATCGTTGGTTGCAGCGCTCGACTAACTGTTAGTTAATTGATTGGTAAAGTTCAGCATTGGTAAGTTTATGTATTCCCTTTCAGTATATCATCATGATTAGGATGCTAGATTGTGAAATTGAAATCGAGATGGTACTTGGATGGTTTGAGGAAGAACTATAAGTGGTTCGAGGTTTTTGTGGTACGGTGCTTGTGAGGAGGGAGTTCGGGTTGTGAATTGACCGCAATCATGTGGATTGCGAGGCCATGTGTGGCTCATTGTCTTGAATTGATTATGAAGTGCTTAAATGTGATACACGTGGACCCCCTTACCAATGTGATATATGTGATATATGTGCTTAAATGCTCAAATTGCATTATGTGCATAAGGGTGAGTTTTTCAAAGAAAGATTTCATGTTTTGAAATGATAGTAGCCATAACTATTAGTGCATGATAGCCTATTTTAATTAAATGAAAACAGTTTTGGGAGTGAACTCGCTTGAACGGGGGAATCCGTAAAGAGTTTTACAAAAGCGTGAGTTGCATGATAAAGGATTTCGCTATGAGTTACAAAATCACATAACTAACTTTGACCAAAAGGACATCTAGCTAACTGGATGGTTGGCTCATATGGCCATATAAGGCGACTCATAAACAATATGCATTACATGAACTTAGAATACTTGTTTACAATCATTTCAAACTAAGAACACATGACGTGACTTCATTAAGCACGTAAGATCCCTTCAAATGGATCTAAACGACACCCAGCAAGCAAAAACAGGTTCCATCTTGACATAGCTGACTCAACATCTTCCTGTTATAAAGAAAACCTAGGGAAAAGGGGAAAGAGTAGTGGGATGAGCAACCACACGCTCAGTGAGTGTCCCCCAACCCCCTTAAAACCAAAACCGTTGCAGGCAATAATATCTTTACTAGTCACATATCACGTATTCATACTTTAATATCATATTAGGCATTCATAAAATTCCTATGGAAACATTACTAATCATAAACTTGAATTTAAGTACTCAAACACATTTCTAGGTCTCCAAATGACCAAACTTCTTTACTAACAGGTAGTCAAACACTTAAACAAGTGACGAGGATAAACACAGAACTTTCTTTCTCATAAACATAATTTCTTAGCGTTCTATTCGAACAATGCATGAAACCCTATTCACATGATGTGCACATAAGGTTATCTCTTTTTATAATCATACTTTTCTTGGTATTTCATTCATATGAGGTGCATAAGACATAGACATTTCAAGTCTCAATCAAATCTCATTCATAGAGTATGCATAAAATATGCTCATAAGACTTTCTTTTTGATAAATATATCTTACTTAACATCTCATTCACAAGATATACCTCGAACATGCACATAACACTTTTGATACATAGACCTCATTCATATGATATGCACAAGTCATGCGTAGTAAACTTTCTTTCTTTTCTTTGAAAACACTTCATTTAGCCTCTT
>JACYFF010031958.1:37413233-37425606 GCA_017589665.1 Selenicereus undatus | reverse complement strand
GCCAAAAATCGAACATCAACAGTCAGACACTCCTCTACTCTTCGCGCGTGACTCGACCTAGCCCAAATCCAAAAACCCTAACTTGTGGTTTTTGAGAAATTTAAGCACGGTTAAGGAGGATTCAAGGTGGGCATTCAACTTAAAGGAGTAGAGGAGTTTGAAGCTCACCGCGCATGCATAATTTCAATCGAGTGTCCGGCCGTCTTTGCCCCAAAATCGGCCCAGCCATGGTCGATTTTCGCTCAGCCTCGGCACAAGTTGGTCGCCGGCAGCCAGGAGAGGCGGATTGGGGCTTGAAACCGGCGATTATGGCGTGTGTGAGGTGGGGAGATGAGGGAGATGGTGGTGGTGCCATGAAGAGCTTGAGAAAACGCCCTCCCCTTCGCGTTATTGCTGCTGAAGAAGAAAGGGGCTTCGCCCCCCTTTTGATCCTTTTTCTCCTTTTTTTTATTTGTCTAATAACTCAATCAACTAAAATCGCTAGTCCAAAATCGATCTCTTATTTTAACCCAATCGTTAATATGACCTTCTATCGACTATTCGTATAGGTTCGATTTATTAAACATCGAACGACTTCTAGAGTTGACAACCTAATCATTTTCAGGAAACGACTAAATAAATCGAATAACGACTAAATTAAACTATCCATATAATTTAAAGGCACAAATAGCATGAATGAACTTTAAAATCAATAATAGCAATAATAATCCCTTTTTATAAAATTATAGCTCCCATAAGCACATCGATAATAATTTAACTCATACGGTTACTAAAAATATGATTTTATAACGTAAAAAGATAATACAGTTAGCTTAACGGAAAACAAAGATTCAGGGTCTTACATTCTTCGCCCCTTATTTTGAATTTCGTCCTCGAAATTCAAAATCTAAGTTCGGTCTTTCCTAGAATGCATGCACACAACTAGGATCTATGCGATAGGTTTTCAAAATGTTTCATTTTGGAAACACTACTATTAAATCGAAAGAAAATCGCTTATGGTTTCCAGTCTCCTCCTCGCCAATCCTCTTCAAGCGTCTACTCACTCTATTTAGGCGTCGAGGGCAAATCGCGTCGAAGAGGGGCAATTGAGTTGGCGTGGAAAACCAGTTCAAGTTTGTTTTGAAAAATGAACAAAAATTTTCGATAATCTAGAATCAGTTCGCACGACAAGCACCAATTCTATGCATATGCATCTATAAGTGGGCATCTAAAGGCGTGACAATTGAGGCTATCGCGTATTCTTTGTTTAAGTAATAAAGTTACGTTTCATTTAGGCAATGGTATATATAGCCCCATTTGGGATGTTAATAATTCAATATGCCTAAATTGCTAACTTAATATATGTATATCGTGTTATGTTACATATGAATTTTATTATATATTCATATACAGTTGTTTAGAACAATATACATTACAGGATCTTGTTTACGCATAAATTGCTGGAGTGGTCGTTTTCAATGTAACATTACGTTAATATGAGTTATTAACAATAAAAGAATATATGTATGTTGTGTCTTTCCTAGAATTTAAGTAAGAAGTTAGAAAAACCTAATGTCTTCATGTTTTAGAACAAACCTGATTAATTTAATCGCTTCATACAACTTTAGCATGCCCTGTCTAAGGTGCCATGAATGAAATGTTTAAAGGTTATTCGTGATAGATGTGAAAACATAGAAATGCTAGTCAGATATGCTTTCGTTGATAAAATTGCCTGCTAAATGTATATTAGCCGGTTGCATTTTACTTCTAATTCCTAAACTTGAGAATGCTGAAATGCGAATGCTATGCGATACTGTTATGCTCGAGTTATGCCAGGTGGTGCTATGTGACGCTCTTATTATTCTCAATGTGTTGTAGGAGTCTTCATGTTAACCATTGTGATCCCAAAGGTGATTTGAATTCATGTTTTTAGAATGAGACTACTAGCATATGACCTTAAGGAGTCAACTGCCCAACTTTCCTCCCTTTAAACTTCAGTTCGTAGCATTGCATGTACATAGAATTGTTGCTTACTAGGTGAATTCAGTCTGGGTTATCGAAAATCTATGTTTCATTTTCAAAACAACTCAATATGGTTTTCCACGCCCACTCAACTATCCCTCTTCGATGCGATTTGCCCTCGACACCTAAATAGAGTGCGTAGACGCTTGAAGAGGATTGGCGAGGAGGAGACTGGAAACCATAAGTCATTTTCTTTCGATTTAAAGGTTGTATTTCCAAAATGAAACCTTTTGAAAACCTATCACGTAGATCCTAGTTATGTGCATGCATTCTAGGAAAAACCGAACTTAGATTTAGAATTTCGAGGGCGAAATTCTTTTAATGGGGGAAGAATGTAAGACCCGCGTTTTTATGTTTTCTGTTATGCTAACTGTATTACCTTTTTACGTTATAAAATCATATTTTTAGTAACTGTATGAGTTAAATTATTATCGATGTGCTTTTGGGAGCAATAATTTTACTAAAAGGATTATTATTGCTAATATTGATTTTAAAGTTAATTCGTGCTATTTATGCCTTTAGATTATATCGATAGTTTAATTTAGTCGTTGCTCGATTCATTTAGTCGTTTCCCAAACTTAGTTAGGACTCTGGCTTTAAGATCCTTCAACCCGAGCTTAGACTGATCGATAACGCATTTGGGGTCGAGTTGTTGCAGCAATTGAGCATAAAAGACAAAAAAAGGGTGGGGGAATCAAAAAAGGGGCTGAAGCCCCTTTCTTCAGGAAAGAAAACACACAGAGGGGGGGTTCTGTACCCGACCCCACACGAACACCCAGGAAAGAGAGAGAGAGAGAGAGGCTGAGTGATGGAGGGAGAGAGAAGGAGCGCCGGCTGACGACGGCGTCGGTGCCGCGGTGCGCAGTCGGCCACGGTCATGGACCGGCAAAGAGAGAGAGAGAGAGAGGGATTGAGCGAGTGTCAGGGCGAGGTGCTCGGTCCGAAGGCTAGGGTTTTGAAGCCCTCAACCCCACGCCACCACCACCGTCACCGTCGATGCGTGAGCCCACGCCGGCGACCACCAGTAGCAGCAACGACAACAGTAAACGGGGGTTGATTCGTGTCTGCATTTGGGGTCGAATTGAGTTCGTTTTTGCGAGGGTCAAGCATGGGTTGGGTCTGTTCGTGCGTCAGTAAGCAAGGGTCAAGAAACCGAGCTTTTCCAGCACTCAAAGCCAAGCCTAGCAACCTTCGAACTAATCCTTAGCTTGGATTGAGGTGGGTGTTTCTCACTTCCTAAGTATTAGTAGTTTCAAAATCGTTTTAACCTTTAAGTTGTGTTGTATGTTAGTTTAGTTAACTAAGGCCTGAAAAGTAGCATTGGAATGAATCATGCATGTTTAGAATCGATTCGAATCAATTTAGATAAATTATGCATGAAATGTTAATTCGAAGGGGTTTATATATGTTCGGCTTCAATTCCAATATGTTTAGTGCTAATTCGAATGCATATAGTTAATTCATGCCTAAGTTTCTAATTGAAAACGAACTTAGTTTAGCATGTTTAGCATCGATTCAAGTAAATGAGTTAATGCGTAAAAAAAGAGTTAAAAATTGAAGTTATATTAACGTGCTTAGCTTCAATTCAAGGTAATTAGCTAATATATGAAAGAGAATTAAAATCGAAGTCCTTTTAACGTGTTTAGCTTCCATTCGAGTTAATTAACCAATGTATGCAAACAAACTAATTTCGAAGTTAATGAAATATGTTTAGCTTTCATTCGAACATTCTTTAGTACATTCATGCTTAGGAAATCTACTTCGAAATGCATCGTATATGTTTGGAATCGTTATCCGTATGCTTAGCTAAATCATGTTCGTTCAATGACTTTGAAATAGACTATAAATGCCTAGAATTGATATATGTATGCTTAGTTGGTTCACATTCATTTAATAACTTCGAAGTAAACTTTAAATGCTTAGAATCGTTATATATATGTTTAGTTAAATCATGATCGTTCAATAATTTTGACATAGTAAACGAAAGCGTAGAATCGTATTATGCCTAAATGACCAAGTAAGCCTAAATAAATGAATTGTTTTGCGCTTAAATAGACATTCGATTCATGTTAAGCTTAAATGGTATAAATAAGCATGCTTAGTAAAACGCTTGAATCGTATTATGTCTAAATGACCATATTAGCATAAATAGTGAATCGTTTCATGCTTAGTTAGTCTCATCTAACATATTAGACGCCCGTTTCAAGTTAAGTTCGTATGAATACTTATATGTATGTATATATATATATGTGTGTGTGTGTGTGTGTGTGTGTGTGTGTGTGTGTGTGTGTGTGTTTGTGTGCATGGTTGTAATCGTTGGTTGCAGCGCTCTGCTAATTGTTAGTTGTTTAATCAGTAAGTCCTGCATCAGTAAGTTATGTATGTTATGTCTGGCTTTTCTGTATATCATAATGAATAGGATGCTAGATTGTGAAATTGAAACCGAGATGGTAGTTGGATGGTTTGAGGAAGAACTATGAGTGGTTCGAGGATCTTGTGGTACGGTGCTTGTGAGGAGGGAGTTCAGGTTGTGAATTGACCGCAATCGTGTGGATTGCGAGACCATTTATGGCTCATTGTGTTGAATTGATTATGAAGTGCTTAAATGTGATACATGTGGACCCCCTTACCAATGTAATATATGTGATATATGTGCTTAAATGCTCAAATTGCATTATGTTTATAAGGGTGAGTTTTTCAAAGAAAGATTTCATGTTTTGAAATGATAGTAGCCATAACTATTAGTGCATGATGGCCTATTTTAATTAAATGAAAACAGTTTTGCGAGTAAACTCGCTTGAACGGGGGAATCGATAAAGAGTTTTACAAAAGTGTGAGTTGTATGATAAAGGATTTCGCTGTGAGAGTCAGCAAACTTATTAGTCGTTAAGACCAGCTTAAATGGGTAAGATAAGTGCTTAGGGACAATAGATAGGGAGTAAACCTGCTTGAACGGGGGAATCCCTATAGCCTAGGGAGTAGTCCCCAGAGACCCTGACGAGGGTTAAGGTCCAAAAGTTAGTTGCCATCCCGGGAGTAAGAGCTTAGGGGATTGAGTTTAGATCTCTCCCAACCAGCACTTTATGATGATCTTATGCCCAGAAGTAGTTTCTTATTAAATAAGAAAAGCAGTTGGCGTTTCGCCCTTTTAAGTATTTCAGAAAGAAAGTTTTTAAGGGTCATTATGAGACCAAGATGAAAGAGATTCTTTCAAAAGATATATGATCCCCAAGAGGCTAAGAGAAGCGTTTTTATGAGCCTCAAGAGGCTACATGAAGTGTTTTCAAGAAAAGAAAGAAAGTTTACTAAGCATGACTTGTGCATATCGTATGAATGAGATCTAAGTAAAGTATCAAAAGTGTTATGTGCATGTTCCAAGCATAACTTGTGAATGAGATACTAAGTAAGATACGTTTATGAAAAAGAAAGTGTTATGAGCATATTTCTTGCATACCCCATGAATGAGATTTGATTGGGACTTGAAATGTGAATGTCTTTTGCACCTTATATGAATGAGATAGATAGTTCGAATAGAACGCTAAGAAGTTATGTTTATGAGAAAGAAAGTTCTGTGTTTAGCTTCGTCACTTGTTTAAGTGTTTGACTACCTGTTAGTAAAGAAGTTTGGTCATTTAGAGACCTAGAAATTTGTTTGAGTACTTAAAGTCAAGTTTATGATTAGTAATGTTTCCATAGGAATTTTATGAATGCCTAATATGATATTAAAGTATGAATATGTGATGTGTGACTAGTAAAGATATTATTGCATGCCACGGTTTTGGTTTTAAGGGGGTTAGGGGACACTCACTGAGCGTGTGGTTGCTCATCCCACTACTCTTTCCCCTTTTTCCCAGGTTTTCTTTATAACAGGAAGATGTTGAGTAAGCTATGTCAAGATGGAACCTGTCCTTGCTTGCCAGGTGTCGTTTAGATGCATTTGAAGGGATCTTACATGCTTAATGAAGTCATGTCATGTGTTCTTAGTTTGAAATCATTGTAAACAAGTAATCTAAGTTCATGTAATGCATATTGTTTACGAGTCGCTCTGTATGGCCATATGAGCCAACCATCCAGTTAACTAGATGTCTTTTTGGTCAAAGTTAGTTATGTGTTTTGGGATGTGAACCCCATACTCCAGTTGTGTGAACCATTGAGTTGTATCTTTTTCTTTTTCTGTATTAATGAACTATTTTGTTTGGTGTACTCCGAGCAGGTGGCTCGTCGAGTTATGAACTCCGGCGTGTGGCCGTTGAGCTATGTTTTATATGTTTACGCTTCCGTCGATTTACAGGGACTTATTGTAAGGCGTTTAGCCTAAAAACGGTTAGTTTTCAGGTGAAATTCTGTCCGTTTCGTCCCAGAATTTAAGTAAGAAGTTAGAAAAACGTAACGTTTTCGGCCCTAGGGGCTGGGAGTGTTACATTGATGCTCTAATACCGTCAATGTAACCCCCCAGCCCCTAGGGTCAGGAGCGATACGTTTTCTTATTTCTTACTTAATTTTTGGGGTGAAACGGACAGAGTTTCCCCTAAAAGCTGACCCTTTCCAGGCTAAAAGCCTTACAAAGATTCCCTCCAAATCAACGGAAGCGCATAACATTTAATATAAGCTGAATGGCCACACGCCGGAGTTCATAACTCAACGAGGCACCCGCTCGGAGTACACCAAACAGAATAGTTCTTTAACATGTGAAAAGCAAAAGATACAACTCAACGGTCTACACAATCGGAGTACTGTGGTTTACATCCCATAACACAGCTAATTTCGAATAAAGACATCTAACTAATCAGATGGTTGGCTCATACGGCCGTACATAGCGGCTCTAACCTCGATACTGTCCTCTGTGGGGTAACAGCTCACACCAGGATAATTATATCCTGAGTCCAGTCCCCCTCAAGGTTTTCTTATGCGTCACACATCATAACTTATCTGGGGAACAACCTACACCAAGATATTTCGTATCTTGAGTCCAGTTCCCAGGAACAACTCACACCAAGATAACTTGTATCTTTAGTCCAGTTCCTAACTTACTTATCTCAGGGGGAAACAGCTCACGCCGTTTCTGCGTCCAGTTTCCGCCCTCTGGCCAACTTCCCAGCACATTCTTAGACTTTAAAGACATAATTCATTTCTTTGTTTCAAATGCTTACTTGGCTGAAAACTCGCTTTTTAAACTAAACGACCATAACCTTTTGAAATGCTCATAATTAATTTGTTTTGGGCTTAAACACTGCTTATAGAAGTTATAAGTTTATTAACACATAAATCGACTTCCTTTGAAACTTGAAAGCTTCTTAAAAACGTAATGAGCTTATTAAATCGTAAAACGATTTCGTTTTGGACATAAAAGCTTCGTATAAGCGTAATACAGCTACTAACTTACAAAATGACTTCATTTTTAACTTAAGAAGCTCTTATACACGTAAAACGATTGATAGTTTATAAAACGAATTCATTTTTCACTTAAAAGCTTAATATAAACGTAATACGTTTATCAACTCATAAAACGACTTTCTTTTATACTTAAAGGCTTCTTATAAATTTAAAACGATTGCTAACTTATAAAAACGACTTCGCTTTTGAAGTTTCTAAACCTATCGATTATTCAGTCGAGTCACTAACTGAGCAGTTCGACGGTTTTGGACTCCTTTTACACTTTAGACGTCCTAACACACGACTAGGCAACTGATACATTTAAAAGCCTTTTCAAGCATATACACGAGCTTTCTAAATGTCCTATCCCTTTTTTCTTTTTTAAAACGTCTAAACTTTTAAAACGTCTAAACTTCCCAGAATTAATCACATAGCACATTGCGGGAAAAGGGTTTACACATAGCACATTCATACACTTCATATCACAACTCATTAAGCCACACATGGCCTCACAATCCACACGATTGCGGCAATTCACAACCCTATCTCCCTCCTCACACACCACCGACCACAAGATCCTCGAATTTCTCAACAATTCCACCTCAAGCCATCCAACTATTAACTCGGTTTAATGTTGTCATAAATGAATCAATAAGTCAAAAAACCAACATATATAAGCATAACATTCTCAACGATAACCCCATATAGAAATTAATACAGTTGTACTGACTTAACGATAACTTCTTAGTAGAAACCAACATGCTTGTGTAATGCCTCAATTCGCCCGATTAGCATTTTCAAACTTCATAATATAATTCAGGGCTAATAAACTAACATAACGTCAACGCTAAGGTAACAATCTGAGTATTAATAATTCAATGACCTTCCAAACTGTCTAGCTATAAATAATCCAACACTAGTTTAAACATCCAATTAACCCACAATTAACAGCATATTCATGATTTCTCAACTTTGACTCCAATTTCACCCAAACTGATTTCTATTCTCATACTTAACATGCACTAACTAATTTAGTTAAATTTGACGAAAATAATAGTAGTTTAGGGGGAAAGGAACCCTCACCTTGAACCCAAGCTAGGGGTTCGATTCACTGTTGTGGGCTCGACTTTAGGGGCTCAAACAACTCCAAACTTTCGACTCTTGCTCACCCACGCTTGAACAGGATCCAATTCGCTCCCAGACTCCCAGAATTCGAACCCTAGAAACGACCCAAAATCACTTCCTAAATTGAGGTTTAATCGGGGTTTGAAAGCAACAAAAATTCGTAGGAAATTGAAGCAATTAAGAGGTGAAGTTCATGGCCATACCTAGGACACGCATTCGAGCTCCATTTCGACGCCAAAACGTGGTTGATTCTTACGGATTTCGACCCAAATTCACACCAAATGGTAGCTAACTCGAAGGGGAGGTCGAATGGGTGAGGTTTTGGCGAAAATCAGCTCCCAGTTGGAGCTTGGGAGTGGCGTCAATGGAGGAAGAAGAAGAACAGCAGGGCGTGAGGAGAGATAGAGTGTCGGGGTAGGGGGTCATGCGAACAGCCAGGGAAAGAAGGGCGAAGAAGGAAATAGTTCGCGCGTCAATTACTAAAATACCCCTCCCTATCTCTTTCTTTTTGCCCCAAGCTGATTCAATACGATATCGCTAGTCTAATTCAAAACCCGAACTCTAAACCCAAAATCAATAATGTGGCCCTTCATCAATTACTCGTTCCCAAAAATATCGAGGTTCGATTTAATAATCATCGACTACTTCTAAGGTTGACAACCTAACCGTCTTCGGGTTCCTAATCGATTTAGTACTCGTTCATAATCGTTAATAACGCTTATTAAAAATCATCAAAGGATTTAAAAAATAATAATAATAATAACTTTAATAAAATTATCGATCACATAGGCACATTACTAATAATGTAACTCATATCGTTAAATAAAATAGGTTTTTATAACGCAAAAACGCGTCACGAACAACTTAACATAAAATAAGGTACGCGGACCTTACACTCTCCCCCCCTTAAAAGAATTTCGTCCTCGAAATTGCTTACTTGTTGGAAATAACGGGGGCGTGTTTCTCCCGCACTCCTCTCACAATCCAAAGTTACTCCAAACACTCACTCCTTGGGTTTCTAGTCTCATCTACTTAATGGGTTTTTCCCTTGAATCATAACAACACAATCCTTAAAGGTAAAATCGATACGAGGATTAATAGAAGGAGTACCTGATACTGCCTTAGTGGATTCTCCTTCCAATCAAGATGCTCGACCTCCCGCTTGAGGTTTCTTACGGTTTCTATGGTTTTCTGGGGAAGCACCAGTTAAAGAGCGACCTTGTTGTGCCGTTGGGTTGATTCTCATTCCAAATGTCTGAATATTACCTTGATCATTTAGCGTTACATTAATGTGAGTCATTAACTTTTAATAATGCTAGTTTAGTTATAACTGTACATAGACTAGCAATATACAGTTAATACAATTCATTAGCCGCATTTTGAAAACCTATCGTATAGATCCTAGTTGTGTGCATGCATTCTAGGAAAGACTGAACTTAGATTTCGAATTTCGAGCACGGAATTCTTTTAAGGGGGGAAGAATGTAAGACCCACATTCTTTGTTTTCCGTTAAGCTAATTGTATTACCTTTTTACGTTATAAAATCATATTTTTAGTAACTGTATGAGTTAAATTATTATCAATGTGCTTATGGGAGCTATAATTTTATAAAAAGAAATTATTACTGCTATTATTAATTTTAAAGTTAATTCGTGCTATTTGCGCCTTTAAATTCTATCGATAGTTTAATTTAGTCATTATTCGAGTCATTTAGTCGTCTCCCGAATCCGATTAGAATCTTGTTTATTAGAATGTTTAGACCTGGGTCTAGATTGCACGCTAGTAATTTACTGCCTGAGAACTGCAGTTGACTAGCCATTGACCAAATAAAAAAAAATCGAATAAGGGGCCAAAGCCCCTTACATTCCCAGCAAAAAAAGGGCCACGACAAGGGGGGATTGTCGGACCCCAGCCCCGAAACCACATCAGAGGGAGAGGAGAGGGATGGGCGACGATCTGCCGTCACCACGTCGGCTGCTGTCGTACCCCCTTTGGCCGTTCCACGCCATGGCCACTGCGACGGAGAGAGAAAGATAGAGAAAGACGTAGAGCGAGAATAGAGGAGCAAAACGGGGAGCATGGCGGGGCTTAAACGCCGGCGAGATTGGAGGCGACGAGGTATCTCCTCCGGTAGGCTCGAGTCCGGCGACCACTAAGGTCGCAAAGATAAGGGTTTAAAAGTCGGGATTTTGAAGCCCTAACCACACCACCACCACCGTGAACCCCGAGTCGCAATTGGGCGCGATTCCGGCGAGAAGACAGGATCGAATGAGCGCTAGAAACGGGCTTGGGTTGGTTTGCTTCAGGTTTGAGTGTAGCAGCAAAGGGGGAGGAAGAATTTCGGGTTCTTGAACGTCTAAATTCAGCCCCAAAACCCCAAAATCGGGTCCTCTAGCTTGGAGTCCAGGTGGGTGTTTCTCACCTCCTAAGTATTGGTAGTTTCGAAATGGTTTTAAGCTTTAAGTCGCGATGCATGCTAAGTTTAGTTAGTTTATGCCTGAAAACGACCTTGAATCGTTAAATGTCAGTTTAGTTGATTAATACTAGAAATTGGCTTGAATCGATACATGTTAGTTTAGTTAGTTCACACCTGAAATCATAGTTCGAAATGAGTTATGCATGCTTAGATTCGATTCAAGTAAATTCAGTTAGTGCATGCCTGAAAAGTTTACTTGATTAGTAACTTCGATGTAATAAGTGAATGCCTAAAGTTATGTTATGTCTAAATGGCTTAAATAGACTTGAAATGCAATGTCGAGACAACGAAGGATGCCTCGAATCGATGCATGTTATTTCAGTTAGTTCATGCCTGAAAAATGGCTTCGAAATGAATTATGCTTGTTTATAATCGATTCAAACATGTTTAGTTAGCTCATGCCTAATTAATAGTTTCGAAACGAAATATAAATGCTTAGAATCAATTTTAGCACATTCAGTTAACACATGCCCAAAAGTTTGGTTCGAAGTAAGCTATGCATGTTCAGAATCAAGTATAGTATATTTAGTTAACGCATGTTTGAAAGGTCGACTCGAAGGGCAACATTGATACGATAAATGAAAGTTTAGAATTGTATGACGCCTAAATGACCCAATTAGCCTAAATTGTTAATCGATTTACGTCTAGGTAGAAATTCGATTCATGTTAATCTTTCCTAGTATGAATAAGAATGCTTAGTAAGCGCTCGAAACGTATTATGCCTAAATGGCCACATTAACCTAAGTAATAAACCGTTTCATGCTTAAATGGAGATCTAGCTCATACTAAGTTGATTGAAATAAGTAGGCCGGCTTGGTAACCATAATGTGGTAGACGAACGCCGCGAGAATATAAATAACGTAAGAGGCTAAATGTAACGTGAAGCCAACGCCTGTCCATTTAGCGTGCCTAGCTTTAGAATGGCATGTTTAACTAACCTACATGAATGCAAATCACATCCCATGCTTCTTATTAAGTTTAGTCCGTATGAATGCTTACATGTATGCATATATATGTGCTTGGATATGATCGTTGGTTGCAGCGCTCGACTAACTGTTAGTTAATTGATCGATAAAGTTCAGCATTGGTAAGTTTATGTACTCCCTTTCAGTATATCATCATGATTAGGATGCTAGATTGTGAAATTGAAACCGAGATGGTAGTTGGATGGTTTGAGGAAGAACTATGAGTGGTTCGAGGGTTTTGTGGTACGGTGCTTGTGAGGAGGGAGTTCGGGTTGTGAATTGACCGCAATCGTGTGGATTGCGAGGTCATGTGTGGCTCATTGTGTTGAATTAATTATGAAGTGCTTAAATGTGATACATGTGGACCCCCTTACCAATGTGATATATGTGATATATGTGCTTAAATGCTCAAATTGCATTATGTGCATAAGGG
>JACYFF010031958.1:37378008-37398233 GCA_017589665.1 Selenicereus undatus | reverse complement strand
ACCTCAAGCCATCCAACTACTAACTCGGTTTAATGTTGTCATAAATAAATCAATAATTCATAAAACCATCATATATAAGCATAACATCCTCAAGGATAACCCCATATAGAAATTAATACAGTTGTACTGATTTAACGATAACTTCTAAGCAGAAACCAACATGCTTGTCTAATGCCTCAATTCGCCCGATTAGCATTTTCAAACTTCATAATATGATTCAAGGCTAATAAACTAACACAGCGTCAACACTAAGGTAACAATCTGATTATTAATAATTCAATGACCTTCCCACTGTCTAGCTATAAATAATCCAACACCAGTTTCAACATCCAATTAACCCACAATTAACACCATGTTCATGATTTCTCAACTTTGACTCCAATTTCACCCAAACTGATTTTTAATCTCATACTTAACATGCGCTAACTAATTTAGTTAAATTTGACGAAAATAATAGTAATTTAGGAGGAAAGGAACCCTCACCTTGAACCCAAGTTAGAGGTTCAATTCACGACTAAGGGCTCGACTTTAGGGGCTCAAACAACTCCAAACTTTCGGCTCTTGCTCAGCCACGCTTGAACAGGACACAAATCGCACCCAGACTCCCAAAATTCAAACCCTAGAAACAACCCAAAAATCACTTCCTGAATTAAGGTTGAATCGGGTGTGTTAGGAGATGATTTCCACCCTCATTTATAGGAAATTGAAACAACTAAGAGTTGGAGTGCATGGCCATACATGGGGTACGCGTTCGAGCTCTAATTCGGTGCCAGAACATGGTTGGTTCATTCGGGTTTCGACCCAAATTCACACCAAATGGGTCGACAGCTTAGAGGGGAGGTCGAGTGGGGGAATTTTGTGGCTAAAAGTGGCGAAAATCCTCTGCAAATTCAGCTTGAGGGGTGCGGGTATGGAGGAGATGAGAGGAGGAAGAAGATGAAGCAGAGAAAGAAGGTGAATGCCGTGAATGGGGGGGCTCGTGAGCAACAAGAGAAAGAAGGGGGGTGTCTCACACAAATTACCAAAATACCCCTCCCTCACTTTATTTTTGTGTCCCAAGCTGATGCATATTCAATACCGCTAGTCGAATTCGTAACCCGAATTCTAAACTCAAATCGATAATATAATCCTTCATCAACAATTCGTTTCCAAATCTATCTAGGTTTGATTTAATAACATTGAAGTACTTCTAAAGTTGACGACGTAATCGTATTCGGGTTCCTAATCGATTTAGTACTCGTTCATAATCGTTAATAACACTTATTAAAAAACCATTGAAGGATTTTCCAAAATAATAACTTTAATAAAATTATCGATCACATAGGCACATTACTAATAATGTAACTCATATCGTTAAATAACATAGGTTTTTCTAACGCAAAAACGCGTCACGAACAACTTAACATAAAATAAGGTACGCGGACCTCACACTCTCCCCCCTTAAAAGAATTTTATCCTCGAAATTGCTTACTTGTTGGAAATAACGGGGGCGTGTTTCTCCCACACTCCTCTCACAATCCAAAGTTACTCCAAACACTCACTCCTTGGGTTTCTAGTCTCATCTACTTAATGGGTTTTTCCCTTGAATCATAACAATACAATCCTTAAAGGTAAAATCGATACAAGGATTAATAGAAGGAGTACCTGATACTGCCTTAGTGGATTCTCCTCCCAATCAAGATGCTCAACCTCCCGCTTGAGGTTTCTTACGGTTTCTATGGTTTTCTGGGGAAGCACCAGTTGAAGAGCGACCTTGTTGTGTCGTTGGGTTGATTCTCATTCCAGATCTCTGAATATTACCTTGATCATTCCACGTGGCCCTTGGGCAATTAGCGACTTTGTGACCCGTATCACCACATTCAAAACATGAGCCCGTAAAGCTTCTGCATGGTCCAGGGTGCTGACGTCCACACTGGCCACAGGTTAACCTTGGTTTCCATTGGACGGCTTGTTTCCCCTTATCCTGTTATATCCCAGATTTAAACCTTCTGAAATTTTTGCATCCTTGGGAATTGGATTCTTCAGGGCCAATTTCCTTATTTGCTTGGCCTTTTTCTTTGTTTTCATTCTTAGCCTCATCTATGATGCAGGCTACTTTCACAGCCCTCGGGTACATTTCTTGAATGTTGGCATAGGCATATCCCGCTATTATATGCTTTATTTCTCCCCTTAATCCTTGTTCGAAGTGGTCCATCCTCATTTCTTCGATGGATACTTGGTTAGGTGCAAAGCGGCTTAGCTCATTGAACTTTGTCGCATACTCTGTTACGCTCATTTCTCCTTGCTTTAGGCATAAGAAATCTCGTTCCTTAGTCCTTCTTACATCATGAGATACAACTTAGGCTAATATGATCAAGGTAATATGGTATTAATCACATATAGTATCACATAGACTATATAACGTAATATATGTTATTACAGTAATAAATAATCTGTTATAACATTGTTTATCATATGTAACTATGCCATACTATGCGATATTGTAAATCAAAGAATGTAACATATGTGAATTGCTAACTTCTTACTATGCGATATTAGACTAGCAAGTTTACGCGATAGGTAATACAATATGCATAGTAAGAAGTTAATATATACATATGCATGGTCGCAGGAATCACCAAGAACCCCCCCCCCCCTTTGTCGTGATCTTCAACCGTGAAAGAGAAGGGGCTTGGCCCCCTTTTGTTCAACATTTGTTTTGTTTTTGGTCAATTGCTAGTCTAATTTGTATTTGAATTCTAAACCCAAATCATTAAAATGACCTTTTAACAACTATTCGTTCCCAAATATATAAAGGTTCGATTTAATAAACATCGAATGACTTCTAGGGTTGACAACCTAATCGCATTCGGAAAATGACTAAATAAATCGAATAACGACTAAATTAAACTATCGATATAATTTAAAAGTACAAATAGCACGAATTAACTTTAAAATCAATAATAGCAATAGTAATCCTTTTTAATAAAATTATTGCTCCCAAAAGCACATCGATAATAGTTTTAACTCATACAGTTATTAAAAATACGATTTTATAACGGAAAAAGGTAATATAGTTAGCTTAACGGAAAACAAAGAATGTGGGTCTTACACCTTTTCTAATCCCGACCCCGCATAAAAGTGAAGGTCGAGCTCTCAACCTTAAAAGAACGCTTCTTGGGAGAGGCAACCCACGTTTTTCCTTTGCTAGCTTTTTTCTTTGATTGTATATGTTGCATTTCTTATTTTGAGAAAAAGAGAAAAAAAAGAGAGAAAAATAAAAAAAGAAGAACAACAAACAAAAAAATTCATCAATACAAAGAGCAAAAACAGAGAGGAAGGAGAAGAAAAAAAGAAGAAACAACGAAAAAATTAATAAGAGATTTTTAGAAGCTCCAGATAAAAGCTACCATGGACCCATACTAGCATCTAACTCGGTCTGTGGAGCCTCTGCCTAGAAATCACAACATTTGAGGAAATAGAGCTGACCGCGAAGGGTCCGTGGTGGACCCCACGGTCTATGGCAGGCCCGTTCATCCGTGGTCAAAGGTTTTTCACTCGCTTTGACCTGACATTTCACTCATTCATCTTTAACGTTACCTTTTTCTCTCACTAAACTCTCCTTTTCTCTCTAAAAATTCCATTAACACCCACTTTCTCACCTTCAATTTTTAATCATTTTCCATCAAATTTCTTCCATTTTTTCCTAATTTCTTCCCCTGCCTTCCAAATCTCCTTCAAATTTCCCTTTTCTACTCTTCTTTCTCTCTCCTTCATCTCTACCCATGACCATTTTCTCTCACATTCTTCAACACTTCCATTAAACCTCCTAATCTTCCAAAGTTTCATCTTTTATTCCATAATTCTTCCCCAATATCTTTTATTTGCACAAAATTTTATTTTAGTACCATTCTCATCCATTTTCTTCATAGTTAGGATTTTCAAGCACCCAAACCCATCCACATTCTACCCATGGCACCTAAGAAGTGAACAAGGACAACTCCAGGAGCAGTGATGTCGAGTCAAGCTCCCCAATGAGTTTCCCCGAACCTCAACTAATGTGCTAAACCATGGTAATTTGCCTACCCGCTTGATTTAACTAATCCTGAACATGTTGCCAGATATAATGCTTTGGGTAGTAAACTTATTGTAGCTACTCGATATTTTGATGAGAATTTATTAATTAGATTGGGCTTGGTGGATGATGTTTGTTGATTGTTTGCTCGTGAGAGTATGGGTTAATTTATTGAGACTTGGGATCATATATATCGTGAACATACTTTAGAATTCTTGAGTTCATTACATCTTGAAGTCACGAGTGGTCCTTGATGTCAAGAGGGTTAAATCTCATTTTATTTGAACAGGGAGTTTTATGAGATAAATTTTAGTACTTTTAACAGCATATTCGGTTTTCTACCTAGTTTAGATTTAGACTGATGACATGTGCCTAGGGAGTTTAATCCTAATGCCTTTTGCTACACCTTAACCGATAATTATCAATATGATGTTAGTCGCTCCAAGGGCACTACTATTAGAGTAGCCCAACGTGTCCTTGCTTCTGGTTTGTTTGCTCGAGAGGACAATTTGAATGTTCCTCATCTGTCCGACCTATATTTCTTACATAGCATGCTAGAAGGGACACGAATTGACCCTAGTTCATTTTGTACCAATCAACTATTAAGTGCAGCTACTAGTTCGGCTAAGAGGATAGTAATTGGAGGCCTTATCATCCTATCACTAGGTCGATTGGCATTGAACCTAACCCTGATGATCTAGTGTCAAGTTCTGAGAGATTAGCCTTGGCTGCTTTGAACAAATGAAATACTGTACCATTGAGGGTGGTAGGATTTATTAGATTTATCCTGTAAACAGGGTTATGCCTCTTTCCAATGTTGACCGTACTACCCTTTTGAACTTTTACAATCTTTCCTATATGCCAGGTGATGACTAGTTAGTTCACCTAGCACCTCCTCCTCCTCCTCCTCCTCCTCCTCCGCAACCATATTTAGGCGCCTCTAGTTCCTCTCGGCCTTTCGCTTCCCAGGACTACCTTGATATCCACGCCACCCTTGGTCTATCCAAGAGGAACAAGTCTCCTTATAGGCTTATGTCCAATCTGAGCATGCAGCCTTCCGTGACTTTGTTCAGGAGCGTCATGATGAGCTCCGCGGGATGATTCCTCCCAAAACCAATATTTCCAAGACTTTAGGGATTGTTTAGACACTTGGCATGATTGGCATATATCTCAACCCCAGCCTCCTTCTTCTCATCCTCCTCCTCCTTTTTAGTGTGTTTTTCCCACTTTCTAAGGCTTTATGATGTGCTTGTGTGATTAGTTTGGATATTAGATCACGCATTTAAGTTTAATTAGAGCATTCTTAGTTGAGATTTTTATTTTTTTAGGTTTCTTTGCCTAGTTTTAGTTTTATATTGGCATTTCAATTTTGGATTGCATTTTAGGTTTGGCATGCATATAATTAAAAAAAACCCTTAAAAATTGAAAAGTAGAAAAAAAAAATCCTCCGATGATAAGTCTTTAGAGTAAGTAGTTTTTTTTTTTTTACTGAATTTGACCCTTTAGTTATGCCCAATTGTGTATACAATGTTTGATAATGAGTTTTTGAAATGTGCTTGTTGATTTGATTATCAAGTTGAATGTGAACTGATTCCTTAAATGACAATTTGCATGAATATTTAGCATGCATGTGAGATTCGCTGAACTAGTTCAACTTTGGTAGTTGTCCAATGAGATTTTGCGTTTGATTGGACTAATTTCTCAATGTTAGTCTCATATTCCTTTTCATGTGTGACTTTTCCTAGATTTCAAATTTCTAGAACTTTCTTTGACTCCTGTTTAAGATCACATTTGGCATGTGCATTTAAGCAATATAATTGAGGCATTCTTTGGAACTTATGAGCTACATTGACCAAAAGCCACCCTTGTTATGTATTATTTATCTCTAGCTACCCCTTTTTAGCCTTAATACTGTTTATTGATGTAAACCTCTAATCTAGCCCTTGGCTAAATACATGTCTACCTTGTTTAGCTAAGACTAAAGGGTTTCAATTCATAATTTTGGGTGATTTAAGGGTGACGTTATGAGATGTGGCTTGTTTGGATCCATTTGGGTTGGTTATTAGGAGTTGGATTGAGAGCTGCAGCAAGGTATTTAAAGTTCTATGTCATGATCATTCTTTTGGATATGCGAACAAAAAAAAAGAAACCAAAAACACAAACAACTAGAAAAAAGAAAGAGAAAGAAAACGAAAAAGTGGAAAAAACTATGTGAAATAAAAAGGTTTCTGCATAGATGTTGTTTGGAATGCCTCAATATTTTGTCTCATTTAGAATTGACTGGATGGTATTGTTTATATCTTTTATATGTGTTGGATTGAGTAGTTCGTTTTGTGTATTTGGGAAGTAATGGCCTTTGCCGTTAGTCTTTGGCTTCTAGCTCCACAAATCCCAAAACATTTGTTCCCTTCCAAACCTTTATCTTAAAGCCCTGTTACAACCCTATTGATGTCCTCATGATTGCCTTATGTGTTTTATGTTTTAGAGGTGGTGAATTTAAGAGTCTTGCAAGCTTATGGCATGTTTGATTTTTTGGAAAGCGATTTGAGAAAATCGCCATATATTTCGAAACACATGAGTGTTGAGTGCTTCATTACGCAAGTGAGGTTCTACCTGTTATTTTTGCTTAATTCAATCCATGTGTCAATATGAGTGTTAAGTTCAGTTGAGCAGTTGGTTTAATGTTTGATGACATAGTCTCTCATTGTATTTTTGAAAGCTTCAATCTTTTATCTGTTTTGCAAAGCTTTCAATCACTGTTAGGCTAACTTCTTGAATCGGTTTTGTCATTGATGTTGTTACTTATGTTTACCTCAGGAGGTTCTTCATCATAGTTGTGGTTTCGTTTGTTGCTTAGGGACAAGCTACCGTTCAAGCATGTGGGAGTTTGATAAGTACTCATATACCATACCATTTTAGGGTCATTTTGATGCGTTTTTAGGGGACTTATGAGTTTTATGCTTGGTCTTTACCCTAAAAATCCCATTTTACATTTGAGGGTAGTGCTTTGATGACATTTGCAGGTTTTAAGACCTTTTTGATCAAGAATTGACCCCTTAAAAGTTAAGTATATGACTCACCACAGACGTCCACAGTCACCATGGTCGTGGAGGAAAAAGAAGAACAAGAAAACTTTGAGATAGAGGCCCCTACGGACCGTCTGTGTTAGTGACCACAGTCTATGGCAAGCCTGAAACTGCAGCAACTCTTTGTTTTCCTTAGCTTGTATTGGTGAGAATGAGGGATGGCTACTATTTGAAGAGTGCTCCGCTGCTTGAAGAAAAAAAAATCCCAATCTATCTCTTTAGAAATCTCTTAATAGTTTTGTAATTTTTATTTTGGAGTAAAAAGAATATTAGAAGAAGAATTGGTTGCATTTGGAGCCTTGGAGATTGAAGAAATTGCCATGAAACTCCAGTGTTGCTAAGTTTTCTCTTCTCTTGTTCTTTAAACTCAATAGATTAGTTTCGTTTTGTTGATTTTCTTTATTGAACAATTGTGTTTTCTTTTTTAATCATCATGAGTGAGTACTTTCTCTAGTCTTGGGATTTGATGGCCATGTTTTGAACATGAATCCTTAATCTTTATCAATAATATGCTTATTCTTCTTTGGAATGTTTCAATCTATCTTGTGTACGAATGTTGTGAGTAGTTTTGGCCAAAATAACTTGCAAATATCACTTAGTTGGATGAAGTATTGAAAGGAGAAATCTGCGATTGGATCGGCAGGTACAAACTTAACATAGCTGCTTTTGAGAGAAAGTTGCTTGCTAGAGGAAATTTGACAACGTAAATTCTAAATTTTAGACTAAATCAAGAACCCCTTTGAAAGAATAATAGTATGCTTAGTTTAAATAGTTCAATTTATTTTGAAAGAAAGGATTGGATATTCTATGCTTGTCATCCTTTACTTCATCCAAATTAGAGTAATCATGGACATTATTTATCGGATTCGGTTCATAGTTGGTGAAATAAATCCCAAGGTGTTTTTAGTTTATAGAATTCTAGAATCAACGATAGATTTATTCATTTAGAAATGTCCCGAAAAATCGATTTATACTTGCTTAGCATTTCCACAAAGAATAAACTAAATAGATTGCGCTGGTTCCTGTGGGAATGATATCTTATCTAAACTACAACACCCATGCTCTTGCGGGCTTTTCAATAAGTTATAACGTCGAGGAACTACATAAAGATTACGTCTTTGGTAATTTAGCATTAAAAATCATAAAAGAGGAATAGAGTAGACAAGTAGAGGAAGATAGAGTTTTTGCGTTTATGATGCTCCACCTGATTACCTGGGAACCCCACAGAGTGACGTCATTTTAATGGCTAACCGAATTCTCTACCTTCTATATGTGGAGTATTTCTCTCCCCAATTTCGACGCTCTCCTCTCTCTAACATTTTGTGTGCCTTGATGCCTCTAACTGATTGATCGATGCCAATTTTTGATGCTAACTAATGCTTAATTCCTCCCCATAACTCTAAGGGTAGCCCCCTATTTATAGTGGTCAAGGGGATAGTCCAAATCAGTTTAGAGAAAGCAAACCTAATCCTAGTCTCATTAAGGTTAATCTAAACAGGCACACGAATTCAGCTTAGAATTCTAATTAATTAGTCTAAGAAAAATAATTATCCCAGAATTCTAGTTAATTAATCCCATTTAAGTAGAAAAGGACTCAAAGAAAAGAAGCCTGACTAGGTTTCCACTAAGGGACCCACCCTGGCTCTTAGAAGCAGAAACATGTCCGGGTTCCTAAGTTCTGCTACAGACAGCTCAATTTGTATTGGCCAGAACTTTCATATCCATTTTGAGTGATTTTTTTTTTACTGAAAGCTTATTGAATATAGTTTCTAATTGAACTAATTTAATAATTTTACATAAGTGTGTAATAAGATATAAGCAAAATAGTGAACATGTGTCATTTTCAGCACAAAGTATTCGACTTATATCGTTTCCATTACCTCATAGACTTTGGTGCGTAATATGTCATTAGGAAGCTTATTCAATTAAGAATGTTGATGCCTAGACTTAATAATCTTACACTCTCTAGAGTGGATCCCAACTGGATGACGAACGATGTCAATTTGGGCGTATTTGGGCTTTTGGGGTTATATTAACCCTTTTGGACTAGAATTCAAGGACTGCTCTGCTCGGGCCCCAAGTACACAAGTTGGGGTATAACTCTCATCATTGGGCTTATTAAAATGGAATGCCATTTTTAGGTGCCTACACATCGATGGCTTGCACCCTGATTCTCCTATATAAATAAGTCCATACAGCTTGGTTCCATTGCATATACAATTCAACTTTACAAATGAGGGTGAACCTTTGACTACTACAATTCCACCCTTTCTTTCACTTTTAGACTCCACTCATAACCTATATTGGTCTTTCTCAATTCCACGTTGTCACCGTACCTGAACTTACTTCATGTGCACGAGAGCATATTCTTGCAAATTCATTTTAAAATAAGGGTGTGTTTGGTAGAGAGGAAAATCATTTTCCCAGAAAATTATTTTCCATGAAAAATATTTTCCCAAGAAAAATAATTTTCCACTTACATTTTTAGCTGTTTGGTAGAATGGAAAATCATTTTCTTTCCACTTCTTTTTTTGCTATTTGATAGAATGAACCCCCATCTTCACTTCATTTCGTTTTACCATCAACCCCCTTCCCTGCTCACTACTCTGGCTCTACCCAACCAATGAATTCTGTTTCTCTCTCCTCTTTAAAATCAAACCCAAAACATCAGTAAGAAATATACCCAGTAACAAACCCAACAAAAGAGAGTCAATATTAATGAATCTCAATTTTTTCACTATTTCCAAGGATTACCCAGTTGACTTTGAGTGATTAAATCCATATTAAAGAAAATGATGAACGGGGAGACGATGGGTGTCTCAGATTGCGAAGTTCTTCAAAATGGCAATTGTAACAAGATTAGAGAACTCAAGAAATAATTACAAAGATTAACGATGAAAATTATCAATGAACATGATGAACATGAAGAAGAGAGAAAGAATGAGAGATGAAATGAGAATGAAAATAGAGTGATTCTAGGCACAATTAAAATAAAATAGAACGAGAGACAAAATTGGACAACGAAAATTGGGCTTGAAAAATCGTTTTTCCTACTTTTTCAAGGAAAAACAATTTCCTTCAAATGGGGGAAAATGACTTTCCCCTAAAAATGATTTTCCCGTCCTTGTTTTACCAAATGGCGTAAAATGGGAAAATTATTTTTCGGAAAAATGATTTCCCCTCTACCAAACACACCCTAAGTCTAGAATGTTTTGTACTTAGGATGTTTAAGTCAATATATCATCTGATCACATTGATTTCTGCCAAAAAATCACTCAAGTCTAATCAAAACACTTTTTGCTACTAAGACGGTTCCACCCCTTTTTTGTCAAAACTCTTTTGTCGTTTGATTATTCATATTTTATATGTAATTTTACCCTTTATTTTACCTACTGTTAAGTCTTTAAATTTTTTTTTTTCAGTAAATAATGCATATTTTATGTGATTTTTAGGTAAAAATAAAATAAATGAATTTGGGCACGAAATTGATCAATTTGACTCAAACTTGTCCAAAAATCTCCCTCATGTGCAATGATCAGCAAAGTCAAGCCCGCTTTGCCATTCGAGCCAGCAGCAAATAAAAAAAAGAAAGAAAGAAAGAAGAGCTAGCTAGCCCATTTGGGCCTGTTTCAACTGTACATGCTAGACGGAACATCTAATAAGTAGCCCACCCTATCTCCTCACACAGGCCTTAACTAGGAAGTTCGCATAGTAACATCCAGCAGCCCAAGTGCCTCCAACCTAGCTCCTTCCTCTCACACCTCTCCTCTGTCCCTCTTCACATGGCCTTGCTACGTGGCCTAGTTCCATGCTCATACCAGCTCTCCCGCTGTCTCTCCTCACGTCTAGGCATGTGTGACGCAGCCCAAGTTAGTGCTCCAGCGGCCTCCTAGCACATGGCCCTCCAGCCTCACTTTTCCTCACGATTTGAGCCTGTTCTTTCCCATGCTCCACGACCTAACCTACTGAGCCCGTGTTTTCCCTTTTCCACGGTTGGGCTCTTTTCCTTGCACAATGCTGAGGCCCAGCTGTTGAGTTTTATTTCGTCACCGTTTTCAAGCTAACCTAGTCAAAGCTAATTAATCACAATTAATTTTTAGCTAAAGACGAGCCTTTTCTCATGCAATATAATAGCTAAGAATTTAAGTCAAATTAATTGTTCATTAAGAGTTTACAGTTAATTCATAGTTTCATGTAATTAAGTACTAACGTTTGAACATAGAAAGTGAAATATGCCAGTATTGAGAGTATGGCTAGACCAACTTCAATAGTATTTTCACTAACTGTGGCCGACTAAATTGTTCTTCTAGGATTTGGATAGATCTTGATTAATAATTTCGATTTTCTAATTTCTTTTGGGATTATGTTTGCCTTTTACATTGCATAATTTTGAGTTTATATTTGAGACTAACCTACTTATGCATATTAATAGTATTGTTTATTCATGTTGATTACAATAGTTTAATTTGTTATCCCAAAAGAATATTAGACCTTGTAGGCTAATATGTGGTTATGTAATTAGGCTTGAAATTATAATTGTTTAAAATTAAATAATTTATGCTAGAAATTAAATGAGTTATGTCAAAAAAGAATGATTCATGCTAACTACTAGATAAAAAATATCATTTGATAATTGTAATTCATCATTTTAATTTATGATCTAATGCTTGTAGCTTAGGTTCAACAAGAGACTAATTGAACCCCAATTTGAGTTAGTAATTCAATATTTATATCATTGCTAAAATCAAAAGTCCTAGTTCTTTCTGTTATTTGATTTCTCTCTATTTTCTTGACTTATTTGTTTTCTTTTATTTCTTTGATTCATATTGATACTTGAACTCTTCACTTGAATTCTTCATTATAATTGGAAAAGTTAAATTTAAAATCTCTATTGTTCATCGTGGGATCGACACCTTATACTCGCTAGTCTACAATTGATCATGTACACCTGCATGTAAAAAGGGTTTGAAAACTAAACATAAAATCCATATCAAATTTTTGGCGCCATTACTGGAGAATGAATAGTGCATTTTGAACTTTCTCTTCCTTTTATTGTTTTTATTTATTTGTTTATTTTTTTCCTTTTCCCTTCTAATCTAACAATTTTATTTCCTTTCTTTATTCTCAACCCCCATCCCTTTTATTTTTTTTATATTCAATATTTTATTCTTCATTCCCTCCTAATCTAACAATTTTATTTTTGTTCTCCCCATTCCCTTCTAATCTAATCTAATCTAACTATTTTATTTCCATTATTCTATTTATTTTATTTTATCTAACAATCGCCCCCCTTTTGCTTCATTTCTTTTCTTTTCTTTTCCTTTATTTTTCATTTTTTCTTTAGATCTATCTTTTCTTTCTCTTATTTTATTTTTTTTCTTTTATTCTTATTTTGTTTGGTCGTTATTATGGCAATGATTTCATACTATTCTCTTTATTGTTTATGGGTCTATACATTGTAGACATCCTCTATTATAGGAACTTAAGGAATATAATTCTGAGTTGAATGTTCTCTAAGGAGGATAAGAGCTAAGAAACATGAATCTAAAAAAAAGTTGGTTTAAGGACAAATCCAACCTAAGCAACTGAAGGAGTATTTCACTCCCGCCACTTATAACTCACCAACGAGTACCTGTATGCCCATTGCTTCGAGGCCATTTGAGATTAAGCATTCTTTCATCCAAATGGTTCCATCCTTTTATGGACTAGAGTATGAAAATACTTTCAAGCATGTTGATGTATTTTTAGAGATATGCTCTATTGTCTTCTTAAATAATGTCTCCAGTTATGCTCTCCATTTATGTCTTTTTCCTTTCTCTTTGAAAGATAAAGCTAAAGTTTGACAAGATACTAAGATAAATATCATCACTTGGGATCAGATGCAAAAGGAATTCTTAAAAAAGTTTTTCTCTATTTGTAAACTGGCTGCCTTAAGATGTGTTATAACCACTTTCTCATAGAATAAAAATGAATAATTGCATGAAAGTTGGAAAAAGTTTAAAGAGTTGTTGCAAAGTTGTCCTCACCATGAGGTCCCTATGTGGCAACTCGTCTAGAGTTTTTATTCTGGCTTAGATGATCACAATAGGCAGATGGTTGGTGAATCTTTTGGTGGTAGCTTCTTGCATAAGATTCCCGAAGAAGCTTAGGAATTGTTTGACCATTTAAGTAAAAATCACATTTGCATGATACTTCCTTACATTTTGATTTGCCTAGGCAATTGGGAAGTAAAGGGGGGATTTCATGAGCCTTCACATTCAATCGACCTTTCACGTAAAGTTGATACTTTAACTAAGAAATTTGATCAATTATTGCTCATGAACAAAGTGTCTAGAGCCTCTTCTATGCAAGATGTGTGTTTGATTTGTGCTAGCCTTATGTATGATGCTGTTGATTCCCTTGTTTTGGTAATTCTAGCTATGTGACTGAACAAATAAATGCTAGCCAAGGATTTCCTCCACCCAGTAATTGCTATTCTAATACTTATAATCATGGTTGGAGGAATCATCTTAATTTTTCATGGAGGTCTCAAAATGTTGAGAATCCTTAAGCCCATTCTAATATATCTACCTCTCAGGGTATTCAAAACCAGAGATATGCTCCTCCTTCTTCTCATGAAGCACCATAAAGTAATTTCTACTCTTGGTACCTTGGCTTTTGTTGTGCAAAACATTGATTCTATCGTACAATGATTGAGTCTAAATTGCATATTGCTGACTCTCACTCATAATCTATAGCTAAGTTAGAAACCTAACTTGGGCAACTAGCCGTAGCTGTAGGTAAATGAGAAGAAGGAAAACTTATAAGTCATCCCATACAAAAACCTAAAGGCCAACAATTCGAACAATTGAAAGCTACAATGATTCTTAGGAATGTCAAGGAAGTAGATAATAAAGTGAGTGAAAAAGGAACATGGTAAAGAAGAAAGACTTAAGACCATTGAGAGTGACCTCGATATTGAAAAGGAAAATGACCCATCCCCTTCCCCTATTGTGTTTGACCCCACTGTCACATATAAGCCAAGGGTTCCTTACCCTCAAGCTTTGGATGTGCCTTTCCCTTCTAAGAAAGAGAAGCAAAGAGATGACATTCTAGAGAACTTTAAGCAAGTTAAGGTCAATCTTCCTCTTTCGGAAGTAGTTGGATAGCTCCCGATTTATGACGTGCACTTTTAAAAGGAAATCTAAAGATGACAAGTCTAAAAATGTTTCTTTAGTGAACAAGTGACTTAGATTTTAAAATTTGACACTCCATCTAAGTTCAAACATCCTATTATTCCCACTATTTCATGTTATATTGGTAATCACAAAATTAAAAGGGAACTTTTGGATTTGGGTTCTAGCATTAATTCGATACCATATTTTATTTACCTAGAGTTGGGATTGGGTGAACTGAAACCTTCTAATTGTACCCTTCAGCTTGCTGATAAGTCAATTAGAACTCCTAGGGGCCAGATCGATGATGTCTTGGTTCAGATTGATAAGGATTATTTCCTATTGACTTTGTTGAATTGGACATGGACCCTAGTTATGATTCTAAGTAAATCCCTCTTATTTTCAAATGACCATTCCTAGCCACAGCTAATGCCACCATTAGTTGTAGATTAGGAATAATTGATGTCTCAGTCATGAACATGAGGGTTATGCTTAACATTTTCAAACTTGTACAGAACCTATATTTGAAGATGACTCTAAATGCTTCTTTGTTGATATGATTGATGAAATAATTAAAGAAGCTTTACCTATTATTTTAAGCAATGATCCCTTAGGAACTTATCTTTCCCATGGGGATTTGAGATTATTTGACATAGGAAGTATAATAGATGAGATGAATTCTAATCTTGACTCCGCTTCTCATTTTAAGTGTTCCTCTTGGGTGTCCAGTTATGAAACCCTTCCACCTTTAGTAAGTTCTCATATGCTACCTTCTATTGCATCTCTACCCAAACTTGAGTTAAAACCTCTCATGGATTCACTTAAGTATGTGTTTCTAGGCCCTAAAGAGACCCTACCTATTATTATGTCCTTTGTTTTATCTTGTAATCAAGAGGAAGAGTTGATTCGTGTCTTGTCTTATCATAAGGGTACTATTGGGTGGTCAGTTGCTGATTTGAAAAGGATTAGTCCAACTATTTACATGCATAGAATTCATCTAGAGGACTATGCCAAACCTATTATGCAAATGCAATGCAAGTTGAACTCCCATATAAGAGAATTTGTCCCGAAAGAGGTAGTAAAGTTTTTAGATGTAGGCATTATCTATTCTATATATGATAGTCAATGGTTCATTCCTGTTCAAGTGGTCCCCAACAAATCTGGCTTAACTATGGTAAAGAATAATGAAGCTAAAGAAATTCCTACTAGATAGGCAATTGGGTGGAGGGTGTGCATTCATTACAGAAAGAAAAATTCTCTCACAAGGAAGGACCATTTTCCCCTCTTCTTTATTGATCAAATTTTAGAAAAATTAGCTGGACAAAGGTTTTATTGTTTTCTAGATGGGTGTTCTAGTTACAACCAAATACCTGTCTTCCTGAGGACCAAGAGAAAACCATATTTATATGCCCATCGGGTACATTCATCTATCATATGATACCTTTTGGGTTGTGTAATGCACCTTCCATATTCTAAAGATGCATGATTGTCATATTTTTTGATTATATTGATAAATTCATAGAGGTGTTTATGGATGATTTCTCTATTTTTGATTCTTCGTTTGATAAATGTCTTGCTAATTTGTCCACTGTGTTGAAAAGATATGCATTGGTCTTAACTTGGGAAAAGAGTCATTTTATGATCCAAGAAGGGATTGTGTTGGGTCACAAAGTATCTAAAAAAGAAATTGAGGTTGATAAAGCCAAGGTTGATTTGATTTCTAATCTGCTTATGCCTTCTTCTGTGAAGTAAGCCAAATCTTTCCTTGGTCATGTTGGTTTCTGTAGGAGATTATTAAGGATTTTAGTAAAGTGACTCTCCCACGTACTAATCTTCTTACTGAAGATGTTCTTTTTACGATTGATGAGTCTTGTGTGAAAGTTTTTGAAAAGCTTCGATCTTTGTTGGTGTCAACCCTACTATGCAGCCCTCAGATTTTTCTCTTCCTTTTAAGATTATGTGTGATGCATCTAATTTTACTATTGGGGTTGTTTGTGGTTAGAAGGTGAATAGAATGTCTCATGTCATATACTATACTAGTAGAACTCTAACTAATGCTCAAAAGAATTATTCTACTACTAAAACAGAGATGCTAAGTATAGTATTTGCATTTGATAGTTTTGTCCATACCTTTTGTGTTCAAAAGTGATTGTGTTTGCTGACCATGCTGTATTAAAACACTTATTAGCCAAGAATGACAACAAACCTAGACTTATTAGATGGATTTTGTTGCTTCAACAATTTGATATTGAAATAAAGGATATGAAAGGTTCTAAAATTCAAATGCAGACCACTTGTCTAGAACCTTTACTAAGTATATTGATGATTTAGTTAGATCTTTTGACCACTTTTCTCATGAGCAACTGTTTGGTATGTCACGTACCCCCCTTGGTTTGCACATTGTGAATTACCTTGCCACTAGGGAGATTCCTCCTCATTGGTCCAAACAAGAAAAAGATAGGTTCTTCTCATGAAAAAGAAATTACTGTTAAGTACACCTTTATCTTTTCAAACATGGCCTGGACCAAGTGATTCGTAGATGTGTCCCTGAGAGTGAAATTCATAGTATTTTGACCTTCTTTCACTCTTATGCTTGTGGTAGTCACATTGGAGGTCGTAGGGCATTTACTAAAGTCCTACAAAGTGGGTTTTATTGGCCCACTCTATTTCCCGAGGCCCACTGTTTCTGTCTTACTTGTGAACGTTGTCAACGTATAAGTGTCATGTCCCATCATGATATGATGCCCTCTTCCCATATTCTGATTGTTGAGATATTTGATGTGTGGGGCATTGATTTCATGACTACCTTTGCCACATCTTTTGGCCTTGTATACTTATTGGTTGTTGTTGATTATGTGTTAAAGTGAGTGAAGGCTTAGGCTCCTATGACCAATGACTACAAGGTTGTAGTCAAGTTTGTGAAAGAATACATATTTGTCAATATGGAACCCCTAAAGTTCTTATTAGTGATGGAGGTAGTCACTTTTATCACTAATCTTTTGAGGCTTTGATTAGAAAGTATTGTGCAACTCATAAAGCAGTGGCCCCTCATCACCCTCAAATTAGTGCTCAAGTTAAGGTGTCTATTCATGAGATCAAGTCCATACTTGAGAGTATGATTCGACCCGATAGGAAAGACTGGTGTTTAATATTGCATGATGCTCTATAAGGCTATCATACTACTTTTAAGACTCCCATTGGAATGTCTCCTTACCGACTTCTTTTCGGTAAGGTCTGCAACTTGCCAGTTCAATTAGAATACCATGCTTACTGGCTGTAAAAGCTTTTAATTTTGATATCAAATAAGCAAGTTCTAACCTGAGGCTTTAATGAATTTGATGAATCACGTAATGAAGCCTATGAGAATTCTAAGGTTTATAAGGCCAAAGCAAAAGCTTTTCATGATAAATGATTTCTCATAAATATTTTGAACCTAATCAGAAGGTTTAACTTTTTAACTCTAAGCTTAAGCTGTGATCTAGATGGGATGGTCGTTTTGTTATCCACCAAGCGTTTCCCTCTGGGGCAGTCCAAATTTTGGATCCCTAAGATGTCCAAGTTCTCATGGTCAATGGCCAACATTTAAACCTATTGTGACTAAAGACATTCTGCCTGGTTTGATTGAGTCCATCAATCTAGTAGACCCAATTTACTATGATTAGTAGGTGGGACCTTGTCTGGCTAAAGACATAAAACTTATGCTCGTTGGGAGGCAGCCCAATCTTTTTATGTGAGTTTGAATCTTTTGTTTTTGTTTTCTTTTTGGTGTGCTTGTGTTTTAGAGTATAATGCTTTACTTGGTTTTTGGCTTTTGTAGTTGGTGATGGTTTTGAAGGTATTAATGGAGTTGGCATGTTTGGCATATTAAAAATGTTTTCCTCATGTTGTAAGGTTGTGTTGCTTTTTCTTCATTTCTCTTTTTATTATTGTTTGCTATGTTGAGGACAATGTAAGGTTTAGGTAGGGGGGGGAAGGCAAAATGAAATTGAAAATTTGAGGAAAATTAAACTTGAAAATCCTTGGGTGAATTTGATTTTAGGAAGCATTTGAGTGTTTTGATTATACATGCTCTACTCTCATTAAGTGGATTTGATTCATGTGAGCCACGCCTATTAGAAACTATTTCTATAAGTCAACTAGTTGAATGCCAAAAGTTTTTGTTATACTAATGTCACTATGTAATCGATTTTGAGTTTGAGATGTAACCCCATTTTTAATGTCGGTATGAGTATATAAGAATTGAGTGCCCATTGACTTTTCAATCAATAAATAAAATAAATTGATTTAATTAAGTTTTGATTCTAGTACCAATGTTCAAGTTCTATCTTTATTCATATCTTTAATTACCTAAATACATACTAAGTAATTTTCTAAGTACTATCTTTATTTATATTTTTATCCACTCAAGAAAACATATGAAGTCAAGTAACTTTTGAAAAACTTCAAGAGAAAAAAAGAACCTAATAAATTGATTTGGCATTACGACGTATTTTAAAGATATTCTTTGTGGAAGTGTAGGGGACAGACCGACCTTTCTAGAATGGGCAAGAACTTTGAGTTTTGACGTCGGTAACTCGAGATATGGCTCTGGAAGTTGAGTCTAAATTCTGACCAAAATTGGAACCGGGATTGGCTACGATTAGAAATTTCTAAAGTGATCCATAAATTGTAGAAAAATTATTCTAGGCTAAGGACAGGGCGGGATGTGTTTCGTACAGTTTGGAGGCTAAAATACGGGTATTGTTTGAATCTAGGTGCGAATATCTAGGCTGACCTAAGGGAAACCAAGCCCGTAAGTTACGGACTACCAGGTAACAATCATGCCCTAACCCTTCTTGAAGTTAGTTCGTGAAATGTGATTTGCGAGCACATGTAAAGGCTATTTGAATGTATTTGGTATTGATGTTCAAGGGATTTCCCGTGCGAATGTGAAATGAAATATTTTGTGTGGTATGTGTTGAAATGTTTTTGTTAAATCAGTGAATGCATAGGTTAATTCACTGATTATGTTACAAAAATAACATGGAAATGTTCTAGGACCGGAATGGGTCGGCTTGGGATGTGTATGTTGGTTAAAGATCAAGAATAAGTATACATGTGTATATACATGGATTAATGGGTGAGACTAAAAAGTATATTTTGTGTTATTGAAGGCCATTAGCCTTCCTCGGGTATAGTGCATGCATGTGAGCGGCCACGTGCCTCCTTATGGGAGGGCATGGGCCAGGTTAGCGGTAACCGCCCACCGAATCGGTAGGTCAGGGTTAGTTAAGAGGTAACCGTCCGAATGACGGTAAGCTAGGTTACAGTTAAGCGCTTACTCTCGACCTAAGAGCATGCCATAAGGCCAAGTGGGGTCACTCACTCTTGAGAAAACTAAGACTAAATAAAAGGGAACGGGGAGTACTTATTGGCTTCTGTAAGAATGTGGATTACCTCAATCACTTGTGCGTTTCCCCAACCCCTAAAATATTTTCAAATGAATTTGTGTACGTACATTTACTGTTAAGGGTGATTGTTATTGTGTTTACCTTATTTTCTGAAATGTTTTGTCTTCAGATGAAGTGCTTGAACATGGGGATAGGAATCCAAACTAGAGCGAGGCCCCGTTACTTTATGTTTAGTTTAATCAATTTTTGATCGAGCTTGTAATAGGTTGTGTTCAACTAAGTCGTTGCTACACTGGTTGTTGAAATCTTTAAACTGATGTAATAATTGGTGAATCTTTTGCAACAATGTTTACATTGATACTCAGCTTGGCATTTTCACAGAGTGAATACGGCAGTAACACCCCATTTAGATTTTCCGCTGTCACGTAGGTTAATGATAGTATGAAGGAATAAATTAGAAATTTGGGCTCTTACACACACACACACACACACACACACACACACATATATATATATACACACACACACACACATATACATA
>JACYFF010031958.1:37315514-37326374 GCA_017589665.1 Selenicereus undatus | reverse complement strand
ACGGGTAAGGTAAGTTTCACTAGATGGGAATTACGAAAATTACTGTAATTTCTGCGATATACACTGTATACTTGACATGATTAGATTTGAACCATTATTTTTTTAATTATTTCTTGGAATTAAAATTGCATTTCTTGAAATGAATAAAAATTGAATAAAATTAATTTATGGATGTTATGTTTGGAGTAGCAAAATAATTTAACTCTTTCAATTACAATAAAAATTTAAAATAAATTAATTGCTTAACTTGAAAGCCCTTCCCCTAGCCATTCTCCCTTCCCCTTCCATGGAAGTGAACGAGAGGTCCGATTGCATTAACCTTTGCCATCGAAGAGAGGTCTGACTGTAGTAACTGGCGACAGGGAAGCCCTGGCGTCGTCGTCAAAGAGAATATCCCCCCCTTTGACGTGCATTCCCATTGCCCCACCCACCCCGCCTAAGCTTTATCGGTGTTTCCAGTCACCGGGACAACGAAGGCTTCGGACAGAGACAACATTTTAGATTCTTTGACAGATGGGTTGACGTCCGCAAGTAGATGGGTCAACATGCGCGTGTACGGGTTGACATTGCATTGTGAGGTTTGTTTTGTTGTTTTTTTGTTATTTACATTATCACTAGCTATTATTATGGTAAACCGCAGGTATGCTAAGGAAAAGAGAGTTCCTGCCTTGGTCAAACCCTTAGTTGCCATAGAAGAGGTCTTGGGTCCAAATTTGCCTAACCTTTCGTTCGAATTTTTTTTTTCAAGTTTTTTTTAAATGAGCGAATGTGTAATTTTTATTCCCAGTCGTCTTAGTGACTCTCTACCTTTTGCCCTAATCCATGCACTAATATAAATATACTTTTGTCATAAAATATTTGACACAGTTCATTAGTTCTTCTCATTTGCATATTCATATCTTTATCACATAGATTTCTTTTCAAACAAATACAACCATCATTGTGAATTGGAGGGACACAAGTTAAGTTATTGAATTTTATTGGTATGTAGTAAGCTAAATACTTTTTATTTTTCTATCTTCAAATTATTTCACTTTGTATTCTACATTGTAATCGGTAAGTTTTAAAATAATAAATATATGGACTTGTATGGATTTGTATGTAATTAATTGGGTTCTTAAAGAAAGATTTTTTTCTTTATGTTTTCACAAATGTTATAATGAATTGTATGTAAGTTTTTGTTTGATTATACGGACTTGTAAGTAATTAATTGGGTTCTTAAACAAATATTTTATCTTTACATTTTCACAAATATTATAATGAATTGTTTGTAATTTTTTGTTTGACTATATGGACTTCTATGTAATTAGTTGGGCTCGTAAACAAAGATCTTATCTTTATGTTTCCATAAATGTTATAATGAATTGTATGTAATTTTTTGTTTGATTTTATGGCCTTGTGTGTAACTAATTGGGGTCTTAACCAAATATTTTATCGTTACGTTTGCACAAATGTTATAATGAATTGTTGTAATTTTTTGTTTGACTATATGAATTTGTATGTCGTAATTAATTGGGTTCTTAAATAAATATTTTATCTTTATATTTTCACAAATGTTATAATGAATTGTATGTAATTTTTTACTTGGTTATATGGGCTTGTATGTAATTAAATGGCTTATTGTAGGTATTGCATTTGTAAGTGGTATCAAAAACATGAATTTATCCAAAAGTTTTGTGGTCTATGCATGAAGCTCTACCGCACTAAAATATTTTTTCTAAGTAGCCCTTACCATCCACAATATACTTCCCCCTTAAATAACCCATGGCAGTCTTAGCATCACCATCACATTCTTTTTCCTTTTTAAACTTTTTAACATAATTCTTTAGATCTTGCTTGAGAAAAACCAAAGTTCTAGCTTGTCTAACCAAATTCACATGATGCAATGGCGAAGGATGCGAACACTATGCATGTGTTCAAGTTCAATTTGGTTCTCCTTAGGAATTTCCCTACGAGTATGAATTTTTAAATGGCAAACATTTTCATTAATAATAACATAATTCTTTCTCCTACCAAAAATTTTTAAATACAGTGGGGGCTAAAGCTAGAGAAGTTCATGTGTATAAGCTGTGGTATTCGGGGTCAAGCAAGGCTAGGAATGGAGTTGGTATTTTGGTTGATAAGAAGTTGGTTGACTTTGTTGTTGAAGTGACACATAAGAGTGATCAAATTATGGCTGTCAAGGTAGTGGTGGGATCAGAAATCCTAAATGTGGTTAGTGTTTATGCAACTCAAATAGGTTTGTATGATATTAAGAAGCAATTTTGGGAGGATTTGGATATAGTCATTCAAGACGTACCTCGGAGCGAGAAACTTTTCATAGGAGGGGACTTCAATGGCCATATTCGTGTCGAAGCAGACAGGCATGATATGACTCACAGAGTTTTCGGTTATGGGGAGAGAAACAATGAAGGAGTTTCTGTTCTGGACTTTACGGTTGCCTATGATTCATTGGTGGTAAACTCCTTTTTTAAGAAGGAGGACCGCTTGGTGACCTTTATGAGTGTTTCCATAAAGACTCAAATTGATTGCTTCCTTATTGGGGCAGATAATAGGAGGTCTTGTAAGGAATGCAAGGTGATACCAAGTGAGTATTTAGGAACTCAGCATAGGTTGCTAGTGCTGGATATGGAGCTCACATGTTCAAAGTGGAAGAAGAGGAGCACTGGGGAATCTAGAGTTAAGTGGTAGAATCTTACTAAGGAGAATGCTATAAAGTTAGCAAAGAGGATTACTGAAGAAGGAGCTTGGAGACAAGTAGAGGATGTAGATACAATGTGGGAGGCAATGGCATAATGTATTCGAAGGTCTGCTAAGGAAATCCTAGGTACATCTAGGAGAGGCGGCAATAGAATGAAGGGAGCCTGGTGGTGGAATGAGGAGGTAAAGGAGAAAGTTAAGACGAAAAAAGAGACATATGCTGCTTTCATGAACAGTGAATCGGATGAAGAGAAATAGATTAGTAGAGTTAGATATAAGGCAGCAAAAAAGGCAGCTAAGAAAGTTGTTGCTGTAGCTAAGAGTATGGCTTATGATAGGTTATATCAAAAATTGGGGACCGAGGAGGGTGAGAAGAAAGTCTTTAAACTGGCGAGGGCTAGGAAAAGAAGAACAAGGAATTTGGATGTTATGAGGTGCATTAAAGATGACAATGGTAAGGTGCTGTCTGAGGATGCAGAAATCAAGGAGAGATAGCAAAGGTAACTTTTCTAAACTCCTCAATGGTGAAGTGAGGGAAGATTTTCGACGTAGGGAAAGAGAAAGTACTGACAGCCAACTTGATCCTCGATTGTGTGAACCTATAAGCAAGGGCGAGATTAAAGAGACTTTAAGAAAGATGACCAATGGGAAGGTAGAGGTACCAGATCAGATTCCGGTGGAAGTGTGGAAGTGTTTAGGTGAAGAGAGATTGAAGTGGCTAGCAGAGCTTTTAATGTTATTTTTGAGACTTCTAAGATGCCAAGACAATGGAGGTTTAATACAGTCATCTCATTGTAGAAGAACAAAGGGGATATTCACGATTGTAATTATTATAGGGGTATAAAATTGTTCAGTCACACTATGAAGTTATGGGAGAGAGTGATTGAGAGAAGGTTACAGAAGGATATTTCGATATCAGAGAACCAATTTGGCTTTATACCTGGCAGGTCGACCACAAAGGCGATTTACCTCCTTAGAAGGTTTATGGGATTGTATAGAGATAGAAAGGTAGATCTTCATATGGTGTTAGTTGACCTAGAAAAAGGATATGATAGAGTTCCGCGTGAAGTGTTATAAAGATGGGTGAAAAAGAAATCAGTGTCTCCTGTGTATATTTGAGTTATTAAGGATATATACGTGGGATGTATGATGAGTATTAGGACACCAGGAGGGGTTACCAATGACTTCTATGTTAGTATGGACCTGTACCAGGGGTACGCTTTAAGCCCTTTTCGTTTCACCATAATTATGGATGAACTTACAAAAGGGATTCAAGATGAGTTACCATGGTGTCTGTTATTCGCACATGACAGTGTTCTTTTCGATAATACAAGAAAGGGAGTTAATGGCAAGTTGGAGCATTGGAGACATATACTGGAGTCTAGAGGCTTTAGAGTAAGTAGATCAAAAACTGAATACCTACATTGTTGTTTCAGTGGAAGGGAAGATACGAGGGGAGAAGTCACCATTGACGGGATAACGATACCAAAGGTCGAGAAGTCTAAATATCTAGGCTCGATCATTCAACAAAAAAGGGATATTGACAAAGATATTAACCAGCGCATAAAAGTGGATTGGCAAAAATGGAAGTATGCTTCAAGGGTGCTTTGTGATAAGAGGATGCCTGTAGGATTCAACGACAAAATTTATCGTATGGTAGTTAGACCTACTGTATTGTATGGATCAAAGTGTTGACCTATAAAAAAGACGCATGCTCAAAGGCTAATGGTAGCAGAGATAAGGATGATTAGATGAATGTGCAGTTATATGAGAATGGATAGAATTAGTAATGGGGTAATTAGAGACTTAGTTAAAGTGGCTCCCATCGAAGATAAGATGAGAGAAACAAGACTTAGATGATTTGGCCATGTGAAAATAAGGAGTGTTGTTGCTTCAGTGAGGAGATATAAGATGATTAACATCTTTGGGGGTAGAAGAGGGAATGGACGACCAAAGTAGAGTTTGGATGAGGTGATTAGAGAGGACTTGAAAGTTGTAGGGTTGACAGAGGACATGGCTTAGGATAAGAGACTTTGGCAGGATAGGATTAAGATCTTAGATCACAGAAAGTTAGCTTCATAGTTGTCTCTTGGTTGCAGTAGGGTAGGTTTGGTTGTGGTTTTTTCATACGCCGTATTAGTATACAGGTAGTACTTACATCTGGGAAGAGACATTGTTTGCCTACCTCTGTTTGTTAAAGTATGGTACATTCCTCTGCTATGTTGTGCTCATAATCACATAGTTACTGCCACCTAATTTATTAGTACTTCTTAGTTCATTCCTTGCTGTTTATCCTCAGTCTTTCTCCATAAAAGTGTTTTCACAAAATCCTTTTTCGATAAAATGTTTTCACAAAATCATGTTTTTGTGGATGTATCAGAATTAACCTCTCTACGGGCAGAGATGCTGATAGAGGTAAGGTTGCCTATATCTAGATCTCCCCAGACCCCGTGAAAACAGGACCTACACAGGGAGGTGGTGGTGGTGTTGTTGTAATAACATAATTAAATAAGTATATGTAACAATTTAAAAATTAACGTTGTTGAACCTCACGTATAGTACTTGATCTGCATTAGCAAGGGGATGTGTATGTTAATGAACAAATCTTGTCACAATCCAGTGATCTGTTTCTCTAATCCATTTGAATCGTATTTCAAGTTTACAGCTAAAACGTGTTTCATCCTTCGCTTTTTGCACTCTATCAGTATTGTCAACATGTTTTGCTAAGCGTATACCCTTTGCAGAATATTCAAACAATGTTGAATTTGGATGTCCATATCTTGTGCTTTTGCGCATCCCATCCTCCGAACTCCAAAACCTTGAACTTCAGCATTTTAAAAAAAAAATTATGGCCTAAGTCAAGAGTTTTGAATATAAATCTCGTCATGTCTTCCATGGTATGATCTTGAAATTCCTCATCTGGTGTTACTTCACTAATAAAAAAGTGCGGGAATAATGACGGAAAGTGGCTACGGATTTAGATCCGTATCAGATAGCGACGGATAATACACATCTGAAAAATATCTGAAAAATTCTTTAAAACTCCTAGCGACGAAAATTCCATCGACAGGTACTATTTTTTTTAAAAATTCGAACTGGCGACGGAAGTCAGCCACCATCTACTTAAAAAAGAACCAGATCTAGTTATTCTTCATTTTCTATTTGCAGAAAGAGAGAGAGATGCGAGAGTGAGAGCTAAGAGCGACACCGGAACCCATCAACCCCCGAGCCCAAGCGCTGACCTCCGACCACCAACTTTCGCCGCCGTCGGCCGCCTCTGCCACCTTCCGCCCAAACCACCTCCTTTAGGTTGGTTGTTTGTCCCATAACTTGTAGTTGTAATTGTTAGCGATTTTTGTATTTCATTGTTAAAATTTCATCATTAGTTAATGTTTTGATTAAATTATGAAGTTTGTGTGAAGTTATTGCTTCAATTTGCTTGAACATGTTGCGCAATGTAATTTAGGATTTAGGTTTGGTAATTTTAATAAAAATATGTTATGGTGGTGAAATGAGATGCTAAATTTTGATTGTATTATTAGTTTTGTGAAATTTGTAAGAATAGAAATTTATTTGTTGAAGTTTGAAAGTGAATGTATAAAATTATTGGGGTTTATATGTCGAATGTGAAATTAGGTGTAGTTGAAATGAATAACTTATGTAAATAGGCCTGATTTAACAGAAATAATTGTTAATGTTGGATGATGTTTTTAATGAGATTGTTGGCATAAAGGTGATGCTATAATGTGGGTTGTATGCTAATGTGAAATTAGTGGGACATGAATATGAAAAAAGTTTCATGTATGTACATTGGCATATATGTTTACATATTCAATTGCATAGCTTATACAAAGCATGCTTTCCATGATATATATAGGAAAATGGATGTACTTATATGTGTTTTTGTGAATTAGTTAATGTTGTATTTGAATATTAAAATATGTGTAATATATAATCGAAAAATTTATATAATTAGAATTATATAAATTAAAATTAATACTAATTTGAAAAGTTCATGAATATTGTTGTTTGAGCAGAAAATGAATGACCCTCCACATCGTTTGTGGATGTATAATAGATTATTGCCTGATCGTAATGGTCATACGCAAGAATTTCTAAATGGAGTAAATGAGTTTGATGCGTTTGGACCTAGGCAACCAGAGTTTCAAAGTGGAAGAAAGTATAGATGTCCATGTGCGAAGTGGGAAAATAGAGTGTACTTAACAACCGATGAGGTTAAGATGCACCTGATGTATAAGGCTTTTGTGAAAGGATATTGGTATTGTATAAGCCATGGAGAAGTAGAACCTGAATAGTATGATTTTGGATATTGTACCACCGAAATGGCCGAAGCTGGCAGTTCAAGTCATACTAATCATGACTACGATGAACACTACGTAGATTGTGTAGAGTACATGGTTGGTGATGCCATATTGGCAAATTAAAATGTAAGGGATGAAGAGCCAAGCGCATCTGAGTAACCATTCTATAACATGGTTCAAGCTGCTCAACAATCCTTATACGATGGCTATTCTACACACAGTGATTTCTCTGCTGCTGTTCGACCATTGAGTATCAATTCTGATTATAACATGCCACAAAACTATTTCAATGAAATTGTTCAGTTAACAAAGGAGATGTGTCCACCTGACAACAGTGTGCTGAATAACTATGGCCAGACGAAGAAGGTTATTAAAGATCTCGGTAACGATTTGATACACATTAATTGTTGCTGTAAAGGTTGCATGCTGTTCTTAGAGAGGACTCAAACCTCGATGCATGCAAGTTTTACGAGCATTGGAGATAAAAGAGGCCAAGGTCGCAATAAACGAATCAAAGTTCGTTACCATATGCAAGGATACATTACTTGCCATCGAAACCTCTACTTCAGAGGTTGTATGCTTCAAGAAGCACTGCAGAGCATATGAGATGGCATTATGAACATCGATGTGAGGACGACGTTTTATGTCATCCATCGGATGGGGCAGCGTGGAAACATTTTCGATAGTAAGTACCCTGGTTTTGTTGCCGAGCCTCGAAATGTCAGGCTTGGGATATGTGTTGATGGATTTAATCCTTACACTTTGTCTTCAAGATTTTATTCAATTTGGCTGGTGGTGGTTACACCTTATAACCTTGGCCCCGAAATTTGTGTGACCACACCATTTATGTTCCTTACTTGCATAGTCCCCACCCCTAAAAATCGCAACAACAAAATAGATGTATATTTATGATCTCTTATTGATGAGTTGAAGGAGCTGTGTGATGTTGGAATTAAAACATGTGACATATGTACGGGGAAGACATTTCAAATGAAGGTTGCACTTATATGGACCATCAATGACTTCCCAGCACGCTATCTGGGTGGAGTACTAATGGGCAATTCGTTTGTCTAGTAAGTATGAAACAACAAAAGGCTTTGAGACTCAAAAAATAGCAGTCAACGGATAGGGTGAATTGGCTTGTTGTCATACCAACCAAATCAAGAGTCAGAGTGGATAAGCAATAGACTCTACCCATTGCTTGCCAACAAACAAGCATGAAGACACTCATTGAACATGTGAATAATGTTATCCCTGCGTCATTAGTGGATGAAAGTGCACCACTAGAAGAAGTTAATGATGATATGGGGTTTTTATTTATTGAGGTAAATGATTATGTAGACAAGGGAGGAGAGGAAGAGGGTGATGAAGAAGGTGAGTGGGATGATAAGAATGAAATAGATGAAGAATAGGGAGATTTACATTTATATGATGGTGATGACAATGACGATGATGAGAATGATGACGAGGGTGGGGGTGGGGAAGATGATGTAGACAATTAAATGCTTATGAATTGTTATATATTTCATTGCTTACCATCATTGTAATGCATGTGTATGAATGTACTTTTATTATATATGTCAATTTTGAAACTTGATGTCCTAACTATTGTGCAGCGTGACTAAATTATTGATTTGTACAATCGTTATTTGCACTTATATTGGTTGTCAACTATTTCAGGTATGGATTCCACACACAATTGAGGAAAGTCCTCTACTCGAGGTCAAGGACGAGGAAGCAGGAGCTCCAGTGCCTAGGCCAGTGCAATGGATATTGAGTCACTTCCTTACCAACATCTCACACGACAGGCACTGTAGGAACAATCCCCACTCAATTTAGGGAAGTTTCTATGGGGTCTTTCACTCAACATACCACACACATCCCTTACCAGACTTTCATTTCCCAATAATATGCATATAACATCGCAACCAACACCCTTATTCCCAACCAAACCAACCCTACTCCCCCACCTATCGACCCTAACAGAAACCAGTCCTAGCAAAACATTGGAATTAGAGGCTGTGAAGCACAGTTTAGTGATGGGAGCAGTCAACTAAAGACATATATTGTGCCAGGTGATAACGGGGAGATGGTAAAATTGTTATGTATTTGCTATTGAAAGTATTTTACGTATTGTCGCGTTAATTGGATGTTTTCTGTTGAAATAGGTTTCTCCTCAATGGAGGTGTTGTTCAAAGGATTTCTCAAATCTTCCAAAGTAAATATGATGCCTCTTGGCCTTCTTAAGGTAAAGTGCTAAGACAAGTTAGAGATTGGTGGTTCGGAAAAAGGTAGCTACAGTTATTACATATTAACACTTTGTATGTACTTGATTCATTATTATGATATTGTTTGATGTACTTGTTGTTTTCTTATATACAGAAGTGCTTTACTTGGGATCCTATCCATGAGGATTGCATAAGAAAAATTTTTGAGAACAGAGGTAATGCACGTTTGAGGGACTTCCTTGGCAGGGCAAGGAAGTACAACAAGTAGCCTGCATGACTTGGTGCTGAGCAATGGAGAGGACTCCAACAATATTTGGCGAATGACTCAAAGAAGAAATTGTGTGAAATAGCCCAAAAAATCAGCTTGGTGATCCAGTTAGTCTTAGGCCATCTCTTCACACTTGTGACTCGATCCCCATGCAAAGAACATAGGAGGCGTGTGCTAACTAATTGTAAATCTTACAACTGCTCTAGTTATTTGGTTGATAGTGTGGTTAACATGATTTTCTGAATATGTTTGACATGTAGAAGGAGCAACTTGGGACAGAGCCAACAATTGTTGAGTTATTCGCCTGCACTCAGAAACTGCATGGTAAAGAGGATGGATCTTGGGTTGATAAGAAATTACAACAAACATATGTAAGTTATTCTGGATGGTCAAACTTAATTAGTGGTTCATGCACTTCTATTAAGTATGACTTATTTGTATTTTTCCACATATATTGATATCTTAGGAATCCTTTGGGAGCGAATTTCAAAACATTGTCAAGTCTTAAGGGACGACAGATGCCAGTTCCTAAGATCCATCACAATCTCTTCCAAACCCAAACGAGTTGTGGGCGAAAGCCTATATGAACAAAAATGGTCGTATTTACGACATTGGAGATGAGGTTGTTAACATTAGGGAGTCCTCGTGTGTTAAGTCAAAAATCATGCATTATTTTTATAATTATTTTGAGTATATTATATATATTATTTCATCTAAATTGTTTTATTTTATATATTTTTCAGGGTTAGTATTAAATTAATAAAGAAGAGAAGAGAGGGCATCAAAGCTCGGTTTTTACATACTTCACTACAAGACGGTCTAAAAATAATAATTATGACAATTATTATTCTCATAATTATTATAAGGGGCTATGATTATAAGAGTTGGGGAGAGGCTTGAAGTCTTGTGGAAGAAGACATCTAAGGAAAAAAGGAGAATAAAACCTTACTCCACCCCTTTTCTCCTCCTCATCTTATATCATCTTCATAACCAACTCTTCTTCCTTGGACCACACCCCACGGCAGCCCCATCCTCACACCATAAAAACCCCACGGCTGCATCTTCTCTAACTCATCAGAAAACCTCCAACCCCATCACCTCTCCTCTCTTCACGCATCATACCATCAGCATCCCTTCTCCTAAAAGCTTCAGCCCCCATCATCACATCATCATCATCCTACCTCACGGCACATCAGCATCATCTTCCTGCATCTCCTTCTTGATCACCCATCATCCTCAGCATCATCATCATCGCATCCCTCGTCACCATCATCACGGACCACCTTCACGTAAAGTAGTGTTCCTTTTTATTATTATTATTATTATTATTATTATTATTATT
>JACYFF010031958.1:37257093-37309210 GCA_017589665.1 Selenicereus undatus | reverse complement strand
ATATATGGAGCTACTCCAATAGGATGAACGTCTCCATCGGATGAGTAGGATGATGCAATAGTAACTGTTAAATCTGAATGAACGGATGTGATTTAATGAAGGTCACGTGACCTTTATTCCACTGTTCACACTCTCTCTCTCCCTCAAAATTTTGCTCACTTTCTTGTGCTTTCTTTCCTCACTCTCAGATTCCTTAAGATTTTGTTTATATTTTGTGCAGAGTTTGCTCGGATGGTGCAGTGTTTGCTCGGTTTGGTGAATTTCGTGCCGAGGATTGTTGTTCGTGGCTTGTTTTTCCTAATTTCGTGTGAGTTGTTCGCATTTTTGGCTATCGTTAGGGTTCACCTGATTGATTTTGTATTTTTGACAGTTTTTGGTTGATTTTCAGGTGTAGATCGACATCTTTAGCTAGATCTAGGGTTTCTTACCAAGTTTCTTGCTTTTTTCACTGTTATCTAGTGAATTTTTATGTAAATTTTTCGTTGTTATTTGAAATTTCTTCCTTTACTTGTTTGAATGTCTCGGATTGTGCAGCTTAAGTTATGGTATTTAATGTCAATTTGTTGTATTTGCATTTTGCTGAAACTGCTTTGGTTATTGGCGATCACTATATGGACAAATAGTCATCAATAGGAGCAATATTCGTAATCATCTATATAGTTATGTATTTTTCTTCTCTAATTGTCTGTAAGTCAAGCCTACTGTATTCGTTTGGGGCTGGTGGCAGCTTGTTATTTTTGCTTGGAATTTATTTTCATTTGCGTTGTTTGTGATCAATAAACATTTTATTAATGATCAATAGTTTTGTTATTAGTGATCGCTAGGGATAAGATTAGTGATCTATTAAATGCATGCTCAATTTTTTGGGCAATTCCCTATACTGTTTAAACTTTTGTGTTGTTGGTGATCAACGAACGTGTTATTAATTATCAATAGGTTTGCAAATATCTTGGGAAAATGTTGACTGTTCTGAAATTGCCATTGGAATTTATTGCTTTTGATGTTGGTGATCAATAGATGTGTTATTAGTGATCAATAGTTTTCTAATTAGTGATTGTTCGTCATATGGTTAGTGATCTCTCAAATAAATGTTTAGTTTTTCTATAATTGCTTCTCGACTTAGTTGTTGTGTTCTTGGTGTTCTACAGACATGTTGTTGGTGATATCTTGAATAAGTGTTTAATTATTTGGAATTTCTTTTAGAACGTCATGCTTCTGTTGTTAGTGATCAATATAGCTGTTACTAGTGATATACAAATTATTGATTGGTGATTGATTATTATAGAGTAGTGATCTTTTATTTTTTTTCTTTATTTCATTTTCTTTTCTTTTGTTTGTGATAAATAGTTAGTACAAGGAGCAATCAAACTTCAATAAGGGTTGCTGATTCTCAAGAGGATCTTTGGGCTAGAACTTAAACTAAGGAAAGGTGGTGGCGAATGATTATGTTATTTCCTAAGGTATTTGCTTGTATTGATGGTTAATAATACTTGGCTTGCGTACTTTATTACAATAACTTCTGCAGTCAACAACTTAGACCGTAGTTGTCTTAGGTAGTAAAAGGGATACAAAGTGAAGGACAAGTCAAACTCGCGTGCAAAGATTATAGGAGACAGAAAATGTCAACTCTGCCATTTCTGTATATAAGTCTAAGATTCGTGATACTGAGATTATCTCCGATGATGGCTGTATTGAGGCATACATTCCTTTAGGGACACCTAGTCTTACCCCTACACCTTCAATTAGAACTACTGGGATGAAGTACAGTTATATTTAACATTCAGACCACGACACTGAGGCAGATTTGGAATGTGTGAGAGAGATTGCACCTTCAAAAGGTCAGTGTAATGTACAAGAGGGCCAGACATACAATTGCATGTGGGATCGGAGATGAGCATATCATGAATAAGGTCCAACATGTGGGCAATTTCCAAATGAAGAACAAGGGCCAAGACGGGCATGTGGGTCAGGAAATGGTAAGCGTGAGATGTCAAAGTAACTGAAAATTAGACATAGGAAGCTCAAGGAGTTTAACAACTGAGTGTTACCTAAGGGGTTGTAGTAACTGATTGAAAATCTGAATGATAAGCAAAAGCAAGTCGTCAAAGAAATCGATTTTGGGGGCTTCTTGCATTTACAAGCTGACATGATCGTGGGAAAGTTGGCACTGTGAGTATGGCTGTTCATCAGTCGAGAACTAGACCAAACTAGATCGACCTAGATCGAAGACCGATTATTGCTAAGTTTGTGGACCGAGAATGGACTGGTTCAAAGTTGATCTAGATTGGATTGGGTCAGGAAAAACCCATACCGGATTGACTTTGGACCGAGCCTCCAAGGCCCAAATTTAAATGATTTATTCAAATAAAGAATGGGCTGCTGTTGACTTCAAATAATCAGGTGCTACTAATTGCTTGTAGTAAAGTCTGAATTGCTTGTACTTGTCGTCACCCTAAATACTTTAACCCGCACTAATGAAAGAACAATCAAATACCCTTGAGTCCATAACAAATATTGGTTACTCCAATTTAGACTAGGAGAATTAGGAGTTCAACTAAACTGAATTAAACCAATAGACTTATCAACATACCAAACCAATGTAACCAAAATACAAATCTAAAGCAACTCCCAAAGTAAAAGTTCAATACAATAAACTAAACTTAAAAGTTAATTATATAACCAAAGTTTTAAATGTCCAACAACATCCTCTTTTCTCGAAGTGACTCAATCTTCAAACCCAATGCGATTCCTAAACTTGAAGCCAATGTCTTGAACTTGGAGAAAGATTTGCTTCCAACAATTTGCTATTCTCTCAGATGTTCAACTAATTGCTCAAGTAGTATGTGAAATAAATAAAAGATGGAGTTAGTAAATCTAATGATAATAATATAATGTAAAATAAACACAATAAAAAGAAGAAACATGACTTCAATATTAAATGTTCAAAGTACCACTGACACCAATCACATTATCCTTAAGACTCAATTTACCAAGATCTAAAATAAACACAATAAAAACAAACTGAAGATTAAAAGTTAGAACATGTAGATACGTAATCATATAAAATAAATTAAAAAATTAAAAAAGAAATGAAAAATTGAACATTACCCTTATCTAGGTGTCGTAATTCATCAAAACAGTCATGCATATCTAATATACTGCTTGGCCTAAGCCAATTTTATGCATATATAAGAGCTTAGACCATCTTTTCACAATCAAACCCAACAAAATTCATAAGTTAACAAAAGATAAATAAGTTAAAAAATTATAATACGATACAAAGAAATATACCAATTAAATCCATTACCCTTGGGGTTAAAGAAGTTCTAAATGAATCAAGAGTACATCCTCCTGCACTACACGCCGACTCCAATTCAACCGTAGAAGCAAACATGGCCAATACATCACGAATCATAAGGGTAACTACGGGATATCAAGGACCATGTACTTTCCCACCATCCCAACACATCATCCCTACTTCATCCTCTTCAAGTCCCTTTTTTAGGTATTTTTGTAACTCTATCTTGATGATTCCTCTTCCTACATCTAGCCCCTTTAACTTCTTTCTTAATTCTTGTGCATACGAGGTAGCTTCACTGGATACATTATCCTTCTCAACTTCAGGTTGTGACCCACTACTTTGTCCACTTTGGGGAGTCAATAGCATGTACAATTGCGAATACCCATCAAACAAAGCTTCTAATTTCTCTCTCACTTTAACAACTATAGCACTACCTTGTGTTTTAGCAAACAAATCACGAAGAGAAATCTCAAGGCCCCGATAACTTGTCATATTTCATCATTGTCATATTTCATCCTCATCCTCTTAGCCATTTCTTTTAAGTTTGTGACTCTAGATCAATCTCCTCAATTTCATCATTTTCTTCATCATTAGCATCTGTGTCTCAACAACTTGCTCCAAGTGTTTTAACATAGTATGAATAGCCATAATCTCAAAGAAAAGCAGGTTGGATGTCACATATGAAGTACTAGACAAACACAAAGTAACATTATAAAAAACCTCCAAAAAAACTAACAAGTGATTAACTTGTTTCAAGTCATTAGAGTTAGAAGGTCTATCTGGGTCATCATCTTTTCCCAACTCCACACTATAATAAGGGTCTCTTTTGCTGTACTTTGTGAATGCATGCTCATACACTAAAGCTGTGCTAAGCATTTTACAAGCGGAGTTCAATCTAATGGGAACATCAATAGATAAAGAAGCCTTGCTCTCAATTTTTTTTCTGCAACTGCACATTCTTGAAATCTTTGCAACCTACTAGGAGATTGGCTAATAAAACTCACAGTAGCTCCAACACACTTAACTGACTTCCCAACAACCTTTTAACCCATCCTATAACACCAAATTAAGGGCATGTTCTTCTCGTGGTTTAATGGACCCATCCCACCCTATCTCACTCCTACCCACTGCATCCCACTCCTTCCCACTTTTTAAAATAAATACCTCTCGTTCCCACTCATTCCCACTTCTACGCACTCCCACCTATTTCTTCCAACTTCGTTCCACTACTACTTTCCATCTTTTGAAATCTTTTATAATTTATGTAATTATGTGTACAAATATTATAATTAGAATTAACCAAACATTTTTTAATTTCTACATCGTCAAGAAAATATTCGTTATTCGTGACACAAATTGCAGATGAATTAATGTTTTTTGTATATTGAACAAATATTATTTTTTTTTGCTTTGCTAAGCAAATGTTAGTTATTCGTGATACAAATTGCGAATGTTCTTTTCCTGTATATTGAAGAGATTTTTTTTTTTGCGTTAGTGACCAAATATTTTTTATTCGTGGCACAAAATGCAAATTTTTTTTCTGTATATTGAATAGATATTTATTTTTTTACATTATTGGTCATTTGTGACACAAATTGCAGATGCGTTTCTTTATGTATATTGAAGAGATATTTGTTTTTCTTTGCATGGTTAACCAAATATTCGGTACCATGACAGAAATTACAAATGCCTTTATCGATATTGAAGAGTTTTTTTTTTGTGTTGTTAACCAAATAGTTGTCATTCGTAATACAAATTACAGATGTTTTTTCTTCTGTATATTCATGACATATTATTATTATTTTTTGGGTTGTTAGCCAAATATTCGTTATTCAGGAGACATTATAGATTATTTTTTTTTGTATATTGAATAACTATTTTGTTTTACGTACCAATTTTGCTGATCATTCAACAAAAAACAAGCCACCACCAGATCTACTAAGCTCAGGGAAGTGAGCAATCAGACTGTGCTCGAGAAAGGGTGTTGATCGTTTGGTGGCAAGCAGTCGATGGCGGGTAGCGATAGCTTCGAGTGAGGATGATTACACGATGACCCAGGCACAACGACGACCAGGGTCCGGTAGCACGTACCGTACGACAGTGAGGACGGCTCCACAGTGACTAGTCAACAATCTGTCAAGCGAGTTTGAGAGGGAAGAGGAAGAAAATAATGAGGGTTTGAGAAAAAGGCAGAATGTTTTGAAAGTTAGTGAGGGACGAGATAGTTTTTTTGAGATAATGTGTCAAGAACTGAGAATTATATTTGGATAAGAGTAGGATATGTTATTGTTAATTGATTTCATAGATTTTTTTATATCTAACGTAAATAATAAAAACATTTCATAAATACAAAGAAAAAATAATGTATCTACAATAATTGCCACGAATAATGAATTTTTGTTAACAATGCAAAAAACTTAAAAAATTTCTTCCATATACACAAAAAAATAATATATTTTCAATTTGTGTCACGAATAATGAATATTTGGTTAACAACGCAAAAATTAAAAAATATTTCTTTAATATACAAAAAAATTTAACACATCTAAAATTCCTATCGCACATAATGAATTCATGTTATGAATAACGAATATTTGGTTAAGAACACCAAAAAAAAAATTCATAAATAGACCGCCAAAATAATATATATGTAATTTCTGTCACGAATAATGAATATTTGGTCACTAATACAAAAAATATAACATTGTTATTTACTACCAAAACAAAACAAACACATCTGAAATTTTTGCCACGAATAATGAATTTTTTGTTACCAATGCAAAACATAAACAATATTTCTTCAATATACAAAGGAAATTAACTAATATCAACACTTCAACTCCATCCCACTTTTTTCTACTTTCACCAACGTCTTCCCACTGGTTGCCACTCCCACATACAACAAACAACTCCTACAAACTTTCACCCACTTCTTTCCACTAATTCCCATTCCACACCCACAATATACCCATGAAAAGAACAGGGCCTAAGTATGTGAGAAACACACCTAACACGTAAGAATTCCCCACCATAGAAAAGGAAATGATCATGTCGGTTAAACTCTCCAATAAGCCATGTAAAAGTAGTGTAGAGTTTAGATTCTAAAACCCAATCCTCTAAGCACTTTTCAAGAATAAGAGCAGTATCATCACCTTTATGACTAGAATTTGCACAAAAATTTAATATTTTCTTATCCAATTTCCTATCATTGTCAATAAAGTGGGCAGTTATAAGCATATAGTTAATCCTTTGATATGAAGTCCATGTGTTTGTTGTCACACACACCCTTTGACATGAATGTGTAAGGTATTTTTTCAATTTCACCCTTTCCTGCACATATAAATAATAAATCTCTCGTGCAATTGTAATGCGTGAAGGCATATTAAGTGAAAGACAAGAAATAGACATCATTAGCCTTAATCCTACATTTTTAACCAACCTAAAGGGCAACTCATCAATTGTGATAATTTTGGCTATAGACTCCCTTGGCTCATAAGAATTCAATACCCATGCCTTCAATCTAACTTCTCCCTCATTGTTTTGATCCTTTTCAAAAACCAACTGACTCTATGTCTGTTAGCTTCGATTATTCGGTTTTTCAGGGCATTTTGGAAAATGATTTTTGAAGTTCTTAATTTCATTGTTACTAGAGTAGGCCTTATATATTGTATCACAATAGTTGCACTTACCGACCACACTTTTGTCATTCTCTTTGATCTCTTCAAAATGTTGCTAACACTCTACCCGTTGAGAAGACTTACTAGCTACTTGTTTCCCCTTTCTCTTGCATTTTGTTTCTCTTTGACTTACCTCTTCCTTCTCGTCAATTTCAATGGGGTCATTCAATTGGTACTCAATTGGAATATCGGTATCCATGTCAACTGATTTTTCAACTTCCAAACTACCTCACATTTTGGATTTGGAGCTCCTCGACATCTAGCATTGATAATTGATATAAGAAAAATAATTAAATAAGGTATTAATATTACACACACGCACACACACACACACACAGAGATATGTACATACACACACACACACACACACACACACACACTCACTCACTCACTCAGTCACACACACACATGCACACACACACACACATCATGCTACTTTAAAAAATAGAGATACAACACTTACATTTTGAGAACAAGTTGTAATGGACTCTGTGATGACTAATCTAGTTGAAAGTTGGACTTCAAAAGTACCCTTTACACATGAAAATAATAAAGAAATGAAAGGACATTGTTATAATTGAAGTCAAACGAGAGTGGATCAAAAGAAAACCCAAAGTTCCTATTTTGATTAATATTTCACAATCATATTCACGCCTTAGAAAGGTAAACATGTTCACTGGTTGTGATAAACTTAGTCAGAACATCAGAGAAAAATATGTAATCTACCACCTCAAAGCAACATTAGAAATTGATGAGAAAGATAAACCCTCAGCACAAACAATGAATTTCCAAAATCATCTCTATATAATATTAAAGACAAGTAGGTTTTCATCAATAAAAAAGATACAAAATGGTTGATACCATGTCACTTACAATATACCAATTAAAATAAAAATAAAACTAGCTCTCACCACAATCATATGTAATTGCTTCGAACATTCATTGCTTGGAATCGTGATAGTGAGCTATTTTACAAGATGCTAGGCTTATTTACAGAAAGTACGATAGGTTAGGTTACTTAGAAGTTAGAATCATGAATCTCATATTACAAATTCCTATTGATAGTGCCCATGTGCTTCTAAGGCTTTCCTCTAATCCTCTTTGTAAATCAAACAGCTCAACTTAATTAAGCATCGACTTATCCACAAACCCAATTTGATAAGAAGTCAATAAATAAAACAAAAATGGGAGACCAACCCCAACAAAAACAAGCATCTAAGATTCTGAGCAGTGAATTTCAATTTTCATACTCCAAAGCATTTGAAATTACAATCTTTACTGAATTATTTGCAGGTGAATTATTCGAATATCAGTTTGAAATCATGAACCGTGTTTGTTTATAAGCCTCATTCAACAAAAATTCGTATGTATGCCAATAATTCCAACAAGATAAGTAGATAAACAAGAACAAGGCAGTAAAATAGAGAAGTGGGGAGAGAGAACACTGTGCTGATTGTTGACTACTGAGTTTTACCCCATTCAATGTATAATTCGTTGCTGGTTGAGGGCAGAGGGGAGGGCTGAGAGTTAAGGTCAATTATAGCGAACGAGAGGAAATGACTACTGGACTAGAGAGGATGTGTGAGCGAGAGGAGGGGGGATAGGAGAGCCAGAATCGAGAAGAAGGGAAAGGGAGGCAGGTGACGAGTGACCACTAGTGAGTAGCAAGGTAAATTTGCTGGTAATGTATAAAATTGAAAGGTGAAAACTCAAAATTAAAAAAACCCTAAATCCAACCTGTCCACGGTTCAGTCTACTGGTTTACCCAGTTCAAACCGGGACAGGACCAAAGACCCAAATTGGAAAAACACAGGACCAAGGATTGGACCAACTTAGCACAGTCCAGTCCAGTCCAGTCTAAGCCGATCTTCGATCCGGGTTTGGACCAAATATGGGTGTACATTATTCCACCCAAATATGGACCAGATCAAAGACCGACTTGGATCAGACCGAACTGGTCCGGACCAAGTGCATTGGGTCCTGTCCACGGTCCAAATAATTACCTTATTCGTTCTTCGGTCCTGTCCACTAGGTCCACTTGTCCGGACCAAGGACCGATTGTTGTTAAAAATAAAATAAAATAAATTAAAAAATTGTTAAGAGTTTGAGACTTTCGTTTTTATTTTTTTGGTCAAAGGTAATGCAAAGTGCAAACTGATGCTCTTGAGAGTTAGCAAACAAAATTAATAATAGCATGATTTTGACCGAAATTAATTACGTCAATAAGCTTTGTTCTAGTTGTATTTGGAAATGAATTCGGTCTACTTCGGTTGGTCCTGGTCCTATCCTAGTCCGCTCCGACTCTTATTCGGTCCGTGCTTTTTCTCTTGATCGGTCTTTGGTCGAACCTGGTCTGGTATGGTACGGTCCGAGTTTGGACCAATGAACACTCCTACGACCCAATAATGAACAGTCCTGACTGTGGTTGGTGCGGAATTTCGACACCTGCTCTTGCTACCTGGCACTCGCCCATGGCAGGATGAGGGTGACCGAGCATGTTGCAGATGAGAATTGGTCTCCCTAAAGGTCCCCTTGAGGTAGTTGAGCCTAAAAACAAAAGCAATACGAGCATTGAGTTTGCAAGCCTCCTAAACCATTGGAAACAGCAGTGGCCTGAACGTGATAGCATCCCTAATTGTGGGGAGGTCATTGAAATGATGTAGAGTCAAGTTGATAGGGCATGGACTTTAGAAGCAATTTCATAACGTTCGTAGTATCTACATGTCTATATGGGAGCCAAAGAGGAGAAGTCAATTACCTCATATTAAACGCACTAGTAAATTTGAGCAAAGTGACACGACTGAATTGAGCGTAATACACGATGACAGCGCTTGTGTCATCAATTGATGAGTGGAAAAATAAAATGTCACAGTTCTTCAAAATGTCAATCCTTTTCCTAATGGTACATTCAATCGTTGCCCTAATTGAATATGTTTAAGTTTGCATTGTGTAGTATGAAACTAGGAATTAGTGATCGTTTTAAGAAGGGTCAGTTATCATTATTAGAAAATTAGTGATCATTCATGGGAGGCTCCCTGCATTTTAGCTGTGACACTACCCTAATCATGGATGCAAGATTAGTGATCCGTTTTGCATTTGAACATTGTAAATAACATCCAAAATTAGTGATCACCATATCTTCAATTGGTGATCACTAATTTATGGGGTGATTATCACTAATCTGTTACATTTAATATGCTATAATATCTGCTGATCAAGAGCTGTTGCAATGACGATCACTAAATTGTCCATTACAGATCACTAATATGTCTATTGATGACTACCAATTTATGTTCAACAGGGTTTAAGTAATCAGTAACTTGCATCCGCAATTCCATCACTAAGTAGATTGTCTGCATAGTGATCACCATGTGTCTTTTTAGTTATTAGCATAACAAAAATTAGGGATCAAAAGAAAATATTTCAACATATTAAGTTTAACAAATTTGTGATCATTAGCAGAAAAATTAGTGATCATTAGTGTCCCAATAAGTTATTAGGCCAATACCTTTTTTGTTTTTGTTTTTTGCTGAGCTTTCATTTTATAATATTCCTTGAATTTTCTAAATATCAATCTGTTTGTGATTTTTGTAGCTCTGTTACCTTGATTGTGTGGTTTTCAAATGAAGGTTGGTGCCCCTTCATTTCCCGACATTGAAAGGGTGGACAAATGATCAAATAAAATCTAGGGTGGGACGAGAATTCGTAAGTGAATACGACGAAGGTTATCAAGAGGATACCTTGGATAAGGCCATCGTAACTGATGAGGAGGACAAAGTTAATGAAGAGGAACGTCGCAGCAAAAATATTGAAGGTGAAGCTAAAACCGAAGATCAAACATGAGTTTCAGATGTCAAGGTGAGTCAATATTTTTAATTTATTTTTTATTTCTTAAAAAAATTGTAACTTGTGCTGTTTTCGTGCATTCTTTTCACTTAAGATGACATATCCTTCTAATTGTAACTATAATTTTTTTGAATTAGGCTCTTTTTTGAGATGGTATGGTGGCAACTGATTTGAGAATAACCAACAGTCAATTGCTGATGGAAGTCATAATAGAATTGGAGGAGTTGATTCCTGGGGCATGCAATCCGCTCAAGAGGGTTAGAAAGGTAGATGTGGAATCAGCAAGTGATGAGCTCATCAGGGACATTCCTATGAAGTCAAAGAGTAGAACCCGGTACTCTCGCAAGGCTCGTATGAATTAGAAGAGTTCTTGATGGAGATTGACGCGACTGAGAAGCGTTTCGTGGGCTCCCAAGATACAATGCATGACTTCCCACAGTTCACTCCATCCAGTTTCAAGCTTTGGTGTCTTAAAAGGAGAATCACGCATTGCCCAATCTTGTTGATTCGGAGCCTGATATTGTGGCAGCAGAACTGTAAGTACTAAAGTATGATGTGCGGGATGTCCTTACGAGATGCATCATGAACTCCGCACACTGCATCAGGACACCATTGCTTTTGGGGACTTCTTCTCATAGTGTCGTAGCCAACTTTTTGTTGCTTTTTGATGGAAGTAAATGGCATTATAGCTGTGCATTATTTTTGGACATCATCATATAAATTAGTGATCTTAAGCAAAAAAAATTGGTGATCATACTACAAATGATCTTTTTGCATGTAGATTTTGTCTCTAACCTATAAAGTAGTAATCATAAATTGACAATTAGTGATCTTTTGTGCTTAAATATTTCTAATGAGCTGCAAATCTAGTGATCGTTATTGACAAAATTAGTGATTTTTAGGAGACAAATCAATGATCAGAAATGATTGCAATAAAAATTTATTAAATTGGTGATCATTACTTGATGAATTGGTGATCATTATTTGATGAATCAACAATCATTACTGTGTAGATTAGTGATCACATCATGAAGACATGCCTTTTACTGCAGCGTTCCCTGAAATTTTTAAATCATATCGTGACTGCGTAAATAACCTACATCACAGTGCATAGTAGTTGCTCCCAGCACTACTGTTCATTTAAACATATTTTTATACGATTTTCCTCATTACTTGTTGTGTTTCATAAGTCCAATACTGGTATGCTCACAGGAAGACAACTAGGCATCCTTTGATCGATATGTGATGAGAATTATGGAGCCTGATCTTTAGATATGAGATGTCCAAACAACAACCAATACTAACAAAGAAAAAGTTGTAGTGCTTGAAGTCCTGAAAAGGAGGAGAACAAGGTCATGCGCAATGTAATATTACATAATTGTGAGGAGGTAAAAAAAAAAAGATACTAGTTTTGTTCGTTATAAACTAAACGTCTATGTTTTTATATTTTTCTTTCGAGTTAGATTACCCTTGTTTTAATTTATTTCATTGGCCGTGTGGACCAACAATTGTTGCTTTACACTACCTTTGCCAATAAAGTTTGCACCTTCTTTGTGCTCCCCTTACATGCAGTGGAATGGGACTATCCTTCGTTCAATTTCATACGAACTGAAGTTGTCTACTGATTTTATCTTCAACTCAAAAAAAGAACAAAGGTAAGAATAAATATGTCTCCCAAAAAGGTGATTCATAGGCCAGTCTTTTTTAAATGGTAATTCAATGCCCAATTTATCTGTTTATTTTCCAGCCAAGTGTTGTACAATGACTTATACTACGTGGCCAACTGAGGCATGTATTCAACTATTGTTGGCAGCAATTGTGTTGATAAAATCATCTTCAACATTTGAGTGCATATATTGAATGCAAGTGAATTGAATACAGATCGTTTTGGTCTTCAAAGGATTTTCCTTACAAACGAACCACTTGTAAGCTAATTAAAAAAAAAAATCAATGATATTTTACAATTGCATGTATGGTTTTCATACAATAGATTGACTATTAGAACAAATTAATTTTTTTTGTTTTAGAAGCATTCATATATAAAGACAAACCTGGAAAGCGAAGCTGAAGCTACATTCTTCTGTCAGATGAACGAGGAGTTGCGCATTGTCCTTGAGTCCACATATCAACTTGAAGCAAATTGACATGGTAAGAATTAAGCAAGACAAATACACGTTTTTTAAAAGGTTTTCTTTTGTCACCTATTCTTAAGACAGTAGTTTCTGATAATTTTGGTCATTCAGGTGTTCTTCCATTGTTATGACGAGGGAAAATAATTTCTCATTTGCTTCAATTTCAAGCAAAAAAGTATGGAAGTAAATGACCATATCAAAAGAAAGCACAGAGAACATTCCCTATATGAATACATTTTAGATATTTTAGTAGAGCTTCATAAAATTTTAATTTGCTTTAAAAGCAAATTTAAGCATATGCTTTTTGCTAATACTTTTTTTGTTTTATATAAGCCTTGCAGACGATGCTCTTTCAGAAGTATCTCATTGATGAACCGAGTGATAAGAGAACAACAAAATCCATTGAAGACTTTGACCTGACATGCATAGATGTGCCTTGGGGGCAAGAGGCTTCAAAGACAGATGATAATAAAACCATTTACGTTATAAAGCACATGTAGGAGTACAAAGGAGTGCTTTGCCATTGGGACGTAGGATTGAAAGACGATCAGGTAAACATGCTACTCAATCTACAAACTTATTTTTCCCCATCAAGACACTTAAAGATGAGATATAATGAAAATTATTCCACCCCTTTACTTCATTGGGATCTCAGGCAACTGCAATTCATAAGTTTAGGGTGGAGTGCTGCCACAAGATTCTCACTTTAGTTACCAATGCGATTCTGCACATGTGAAGAGCATGCTAAATGTTTACGAAACCATAGCTCTCAAAAAGTCAAGGAAATAGTGGTTAGCTAAGGCATGCCAGTTGTTTATAGTCCTTTTCTGTTCTGGTGTTCATTAGATATCTAATGCGTGATTAGTATGCATGACATTAGTGATTAATTAAGTACATTTATAGTTTTTTGGTGATTGGTTGAAATTTAGTTGTTGTATACATCGTGAGGGAAAGAAATGTTATTAGTGGTCAATATGGACGATGAATTTATATATCACTGGTGATCTTGTGGTATGCCCTTAGTCATCACCATATATACACATTGCAATCATGAAACATAATAAGAATGATTGACACAACTATATCATTTTAAAAAACATGTCATCCATTTTCTCTGAAGGTAAACCCCAAATATAACAAAATAAAAGTCATCCAACTGTACTTTCATTATATTTTTCATGATAAACCAACACATATGTGGATCAACGTAAACAGATACAATGTTCACCAAACATGGTTGTAATGATCACCAAAACTACTTATGTTGATCACCCAAATCAATGCTAATGACCATTGAAACAACACCTATTGATCACTACCTGATAGACTCATATCTTTAACTGTAATTGAGGATGTGTTCATCACCATAAATAGAACTAGCCATCACCAAATATACTTCTAATGATCACCAAGACTACAACTGTTGATCACCAATCAATATAATCAACAAAAACATAGATTATGATTTTTTTTTCATAAGGAAAATACAACAAAATAAAGGGTCATACAACTATATTTTAGGATATGTTTCATGAAAAACAAACATATTTATTTTGATGGCAAAAACCAGAAGCTGTGATCACCAAACACAATTCTAATGATCATTGAAACTGATATTGTTGAACATTAACTTAGTTGATAAGTTACGACATATTATGATCAGCAAACATGTTCCCATGGGTCAACACAATTTTATCAATTGATCACAAAAGGTGATACTAATGATCACTGAAACAATAGCGATTGATCACCACACATAATTGAGGATATGTTGATCACTATAAATAAATATAGTGATCACTAAACATAGTTGTAATGACCACCATAATTGCACGTATTGAACACCAAGTTATATCATTTAATGAAAACATATATTATTATTTTTTTTGTATACTGGAACTATTCTTTTGATTTATTCATCACTAACTATAATTGAGACTTGGTTGATCAGAACAAAAATATCTAGTGATCACTAAATATAGTTTTAATGGTCACCATAACTGCACCTATTGATCTCCAAATGATATCATTTAATGAAAACATATAATATCATCTTTTGGTTACTTAAATTATTTTGTTCATTTATTTTCTTAAGTCTTAATAAACCTTAATTTAAATGAAAGCCTTTATGTTCATTCTTCACATTTTTAAACATTTATTTTTTGAAAAAGATAGAATGTCATTTTTAATTAGTAAATGTTCTTTGCTTAAAATTTCAAACTTCATTATGTTGTATGAAATTCAAACATGCATTTTATTTATTGTAAATATTTTCATCTTTGAATTCTAACTGCAAAAAAATAAAAAAGAAAAACCGCAATTCAGCTTTTGAAAACCATATTTCATAATTTATGTCCTTATCCCAAGGTAAGATAACGCTTAGTTATTATAGCCAACCAATGTTGTTGATGTCAGTGCCTAAACAAGAAAAAGAAAACACGGGAAACTAAAAAAAAATGAGATAATGATTGTCTAAAGTTTAAGAGCATGCAAGCGACTCTTCATTTTCTCGTGTTCCTCTTGCTCTTCTATTTTTAGTGTCTCTGTTACTCTATCCCTTTTACTCTCTCTCTCGCTCTCTGACTCTCTGTCTCTGTCTCTATCTCTCTTAGTTTCAATTTGCAATCTTATTAGTATTCATCAAATCGTTCAACTTCTGGGGACCATTTATGCATTTTGAAGGTAAGAGTTTTGACTTTTGTATTGATATTGTTCTATTTGTTGAGTTTTAGTACATTTAGTTTGTTTTTTTATCCATTTATCTTCTATTTTTGGATGATCTTTCATCAATTTGAACAATTTCTTTAGAAATCTGCTTTAAGACCTACTTTTAAAACCCTGTACTCTGCTTTTGAGCTAAAAAAATGTCGTTTGGCTCCTAAAGATGTACCATGCACTAATCTTTCAGTTATGAACTGCCTTTTTCAAGTTTAAATTTAATTTTTTTCTAATATTGTACAATTTGATAAAGTTGAGTGATATAGTGCGCTTTCAAAGGAGCTATTTTAGTTAATCTTTTGGTTTGACATACATTTACTTTTTATGTAGGGTTTGCTAGTAAGAAATCATGGACACAAAGAAAGCTCAAGTAACAAGCAAGGGAAATAGAGAAAAATCACCTTCCAAGTGGTAAAAAATATATACCAAACCTTAAATGAATTTTTTTATATTACATGTATAGCTTGTAATAATTAGTTAGATAATTAGTGGTCATTAGGTATAGTATTCATTATCGGGTTGCATATGTGTTTGTCTGTTGATGAATTTTGGTACATTCTTTTAAAAAATTCAAATTATTGTAAACTTAAAATATTTTCCACTAATACTGTGTAAAACCACCTAGGAATAGTTTTTGATACTACAAGTCTAGTTTGTGATTGTTAGAAAGGTAATTAGTGATCTCTAGATATGACATTAGTAATCCTTTTGGGTATGTGGAGGAGATTGTTTTAACCAAATCATTTTCTTAAACTGCTTAACTCTTTCCTTCAAAAATGTATTTGGAACCTGAAGTCAATATTTTTCATATTACATGTGAAGTTTGTGATAATTAGTGATCATTAGGTATGGTATTAGTGTTCCTTTTGCATATATGTTTGTATATTAATGAATTGCCGTACATTCTTTTAAAATAATTCAAATTTGACGCACCTTACATGTGTAGTTTGTGATGCTACGTGTGTATCTTGTGATTGTTATAAAGGTAATCAATGGTCGTCAGATATAACATTAGTGATCTTTTTGGATATGCACTTATCTATTTGTGATTGTTAGAAAGGTAATTAGTGATCATTAGATATAATATTAGTGATCATTTTGGATATGTGTTTATTTGTTGAGCAATTTGGACAAGATTGTTTTAGGAAAAATATTTTCTTAGAATATTAGTGAAGTGTTTACCTGTTATGTGTTTAGTGATCAACAGATATGTAGTCTTGTTTTGAATTATTCATGATCCTTTTAATAAATGCTTTTTATAAAAAATGATATCTGTGTTCATCTTGCCAACAAATCAATTGGTTGTGTATTTTGTGATGTATATGAATTTGGTTAGCGATCCATTGATACGTCAATTATGATCATTAGGATTTTCATTAGTGATCCACTTGTTTGTAGTTAGTTAATTATAATGTCTGACCAACAGTATTTCTAAACATTTCATAGAATTACTTTTGTTTAATCCCTAATGCAGATACATTCCAAACATTTTGCTTTTTCTAGTTGGTGATCAATAGAGTTGTGGTTGGTGATATTTTCAAAAATATGATGAGCGATCACCTATTTAAATGATCAATTTGTCCCCCTTATGCCAAATTGCTAAAATCTAAATCCCTTGTCTTTTTGGTGACAAATCCTTTCATAGTTGGTGGTCAATTCATTTGTGATTGGTGATCATTTTGAATATGATTAACGATCAGTTATGTAAATGAAGCCTTTTTTGCATAATTTCTTACAATTGAATTTTTTTGTGTAGTTTGTGATCAATAGAAATTAATTTAGTGATCAGCAAACAACACACTGTTGAAACTTAGTTAGTCTTGAGAAGAATGGACACTTTGGGCCTGGGATTTTCATGAGCTAAGCTACCATTCTATATTCTCAGGCTTTCATGATGGAATCATCTAGAGTGATTGAATTTGCTAGGAATCCAACAACACCAACTCCAAATACATCAGGAAAGAAAATCTTAGCACTCCATGACTCCCAAATATAATAAGAACCACTATGATAGTAGTCGATGCAAGTTGCATTGTAATCGTTGCATCGTTTTTCTTAAACATGAGAACTTATTTTTTCTTAAATATCATAGGGATACCTTAGGTAATTCAATTGTAACTCTAAAAGGCTTATTCTTTCTACTATCAGATAGGAAGAAGACGGCAGACCAAGTCACAATGTGCTTTTTATAAGAAATTCTAAAATATCCATAAGAATTCTACTAGAAGGAGAAACACGCAGTAGTAGTAATGACATTTCATTTTTGATTTTGTCATTTTCTAGTAAGAGTTTTGCTATGATGATCACCATTGGAGATTTTTATGAGTTAAATTATCTGCTATTGAATTCTTCAATCCTTGTATACATGTCACTGCGCTTGCATATTTGACAAATTCTTTTTCAGAAAACCAAGTGCCTCTTTGCAATCAGTTCAAACAAGGAAAAGGTTTTAGCCTATAAAGATTAAAAAATTTTCAATTCCCCTTATTACTACAAGAATTTCTTTTTCCATCGTAGGATAGTTGCATTCTGTTTTATCAAAACTTTCACTCCAATATTTGCTGAGTTTTCTCTTTCTTTGATTTTGAGTACTGCACTCAAGTGCTCATTGTTGGAATCTATTGCAAGAATTAAATCATCTCCTTCGTTGGGCAAATTAAGAATAGGAAAATTTTTACACATCATTTTAAAGTTTTGGGCAATCATTGAATCTCTAGAGGTCCATCTCCAACATACTTCTTTCTTGAGTTTCTGTTGCAATGGTTTTGTCAATTCGGCTAAATCTTTAGTGAAATGTGAAGCATATTAAGACATCAAACAAACCTTTCTAATTGCTCGCTGCCTTCAATCTTTTGAGTGAACTTTTTATTATTTTTTTTAGAATATGCTTTTGTAGGATAATTTATCCAACTTTTATTTCTAGACTTAAGAACTTGATTTCTTGTTCAGTACAAATTCATTTATTTTTGTCAATGATAATGTCACGATCAATGCATCTTTTTGGTGACGGTAAGAACATCATCTTTTTGTTGTTCTATAATCTTTGAAAAGACCGGAATATCATTGATATAAACTAGACAGCAATGAAGGTCTTTGAAGATGTTATCCATTCTTCTTTGAAGGATTTGATGTGCATTTTTAAGACCAAATGACATTACTATTTAGTCATAATGTCCTAGAGGGGCACTAAAGGTAGTCAAAGGAATGCTTTCCTCATGTATTTTTATCTTCCAGAATCCCCTTTTGCAATCCATTTCCTAGAGCCAAGAGGCTCCTTGAATTCTATTAAAAAGAACTATTTTGTTATGAATATAATAAGCATTAAAGAGAGTATTATCATTAAGTTTTTCGTAATTGATTACCATTATGGATTTTTCTCTTTTTTCTTCATCATGTTTATCATGATGAAAACGGGAATGGTGCGAGGACTCTTACTTTTTGATTAATCCTTTATCCAAAAGATCTTTGATTTGCTTACCAAATTCTTGGATATCCTGGTACGTATACACCATTTGTTTGACTTGGATAATAGAGTTAGGGTTTAGCAAAGTCACCTATGCAAATGTCTTATCTTTATCCCAAAACATCAGAGGATTATTAGAGTAGAGTTTTTTTTGCATAATTCTTCTCGTTGTTTAGTATTATTATAACGCCCCGACCCCTCTCAGTCACGGGCCTTACCAATAACGGTTTCAAGGATCATCGACTAGTCCCACAGATCACCACAGGTCATTTCGGCGTGTTTCGTCCTCGCTTACACGCTGTCCGGGAAACTTCTCAGGAGGTCACCCATCCCAAGATTGCTCCCCAACAAGCATGCTTAACTGTGGAGTTCTTACGAATCGGCTTTCGAAAAGAAAGATGCACCATTGGTGATATAAGTAGTCACTTCGATCCTTTTAAGCTACACTCAGGGTATTACAATCACCCCCACTTAAAGCGCACAACGTTTTCGTTGTGCCTTACTAACCGACTGAGTTACACGTCCTCTTGACCGACGGTCCACGCCCAGTATCTTTGCCCCACTAGGTGACTGCCCATGGGCTCTCCATCCACTTGCACAACTCACAGTTGCGGGTCGGCTCTGATACCACTTTGTAACAACCCCAGATCTCTAATTCATTATTAAACACCATTATTAACGAAAATACAGTGGAAACCTAAACAGGGTGTTATCGCCGTGTTTCCTTCTTGGGAACACCAGGATGGATATCAAGTCTAACAAGTAGTACCAAGTTTTTGCAAAAAAGGTCAACCTTACAGTGTTCAAAACCTTAAAATCACAAATTAAATCAACTATTGTCTATTACAACTTCTATCATTGATTTCATTCATATTTCGCATTCGAATCTCGCCCTACTTTCGAGTCCCCAACCCCAAGCATAGCTAGATCACCTGAAAATAAAATATTTCATAACAGTGAGATAAATTCAGTAACAAGCACCCTAACAGGCAAACACGCACACAAATCCATTTTGAAAACATTTGAGGAAAGGGGGGCAACGATACGTCTTCCAAGCACACAACCCATTATCACAATCTTCCTTGATTATCACTTTCAAAATCATAATTCCACAATTTAATTCAATTTGCATCTGTTCCAGTGAACATTTAGGTGAGCAACCCCTGTGGGTCTCATGGCCTGCGCTTCAACATAGCGCAACCACTTAACTCACTCCTGACCTACCACGTGTAACACCCCCAGCCCCTAGGGCTGAAAGCGTTACGTTTTCCTAACTTCTTACTTAAATTCTGGGATGAAACAAACAGAGTTTCCCCTGAAAACTGACCGTTTCCAGGCTAAACGCCTTACAATAAGTCCCTGTAAATCAACGGAAGCGTAAACATTTAAAACATAACTCAACAGACAAACGTCGGAGTTCATAACTCGACGAGCCACCCGCTCAGAGTACACCAAATAGAATAGTTCATTAATACAGAAAAAGTAAAAGATACAACTCAACGGTTCACACAACCGGAGTATGGGGTTTACATCCCAAAACATAACTAACTTTGACCAAAAAGACATCTAGCTAACTGGATGGTTGGCTCATATGGCCATACAGAGCGACTCATAAATAATATGCATTACATGAACTTAGAATTCTTGTTTACAATCATTTCAAAGTAAGAACACATGACATGACTTCATTAAGCACGTAAGATCCCTTCAAATGGATCTAAATGACACCTGGAAAGCAAGAACAGGTTCCATCTTGACATAGCTGACTCAACTTCTTCCTGTTATAAAGAAAACCTGGGGAAAAGGGGGAAGAATAGTGGGATGAGCAACCACACGCTCAGTGAGTGTCCCCCAACCTCCTTAAAACCAAAACCGTTGCAGGCAATAATATCTTTACTAGTCACATATCACGTATCCATACTTTACTATCATATTAGGCATTCATAGAATTCCTATGAAAACATTACTAATCATAAACTTGACTTTAAGCACTCAAACATAATACTAGGCAACATATCATAGGACATAGGTTGTAGAACATGAACATCGAACAAGCCATGACGGATATATGCACTAGGCACGTATGAATGTCATTGCATAATTCACTAACATGTCACAATTTTTAATGAAGTCATAATAATGTCACATAACTTAAGCTTATTAGGTTATGCATGAAACATGCTCATAAGGTCTTCTTTTTTCGTAATCGTATCTTACTTAGCATCTCATTCACATTTCATTTATAAGAAAAGCATAGAACATGGAAAGAAAACTTTCTTTCCTTTCTTTGAAAAATTTTCATTTAGCCTCTTGAGACTCATAAAAACTCTTCTCTTAGTCTCTTGAGGCTCATATTCTTTCATATCGGTCGCATACTGACCCTTATAAACTTTTCATACTGCATAAAGACTTTCTTTCCTTTTGAAACACTTAAAATGGCAAAGTGCCCATTGCCTTTCTTATCTTGGTAGGAAAATACTTCTGGCATAAGATCATTACAAGGTGCTGATTGGGTGAGAACTATTCTCGACCCCATAGTGAGACCTAACGCTCACACTTAAGCTCTTACTCCCAGGATGGCTACATAACATATCGGACCATTACATTAACCCTCGTCAGGGCCTCTAGGGTTTTCGGACCTTCCCCTAGGATAACATTGTTCTTTCATTCTTTTCATATTGTCCGAAGCACATTATCTTAGCCACTTAAAGCGTATCGGCCGTAACGGCTATAACTTTGCGTTTCAAACAGTAAAATCATTCAACGTATAACTCACACCTTTTTAAAACTCTTTAGGGATTCCCCCGTTCAAGCGAGTCCACTCCCAAAACTGTTTTCATTTAATTTAAAATAGGCCATCATGCACTAATAGTTATGGCTACTATCATTTCAAAACATGAAATCTTTCTTTGAAAAACTCATCCTTGTGCACATAATGCAATTTGAGCATTTAAGCACATATATCACATATATCACATTTAAGCACTTCATAATCAATTTAACACAATGAGCCACACATGGCCTCGCAATCCACACGATTGCGGTCAATTCACAACCCAGTCTCCCTCCTCACTTGCACCGTACCACAATACCTCAAACGCTCATAATGTTGTCCTCAAACCATCCAACTACTAGCTCGATTCATCAATTTATTAATCACAATATATTATCATATTGGCTTACGTAAAAGAGAGTGAGGTTTAGGCTCTTACCTGAGCAAACAACACCATTCAGCCACATATAACCACATTTATGTATATTCGACAACACTTTATTAAGTGAATCAAACATTCTAAACACATACGATGCATTTTGAAGTAACTTTCCTAAGCATGAATGTACTAAAAAGGGGTTCGAATGAAAGCTAACATATTTGAATAACTTCGAGTTTAATTCGATTACATGCATTAGCTAGTTTAACTCGAATCGAAGCTAAACACGTTTAAACAATTTCGAAATTAATTCTTTTTCACATGTTAGCTAATTAACTTGAATCGAAGCTAAACACGTTTATATAATTCCTATTTTAAATCTTTTTCATGCATTAACTCATTAACTCGAATCAATGCTAAGCACGTTAAACTAACTTCGTTTTTAATTCTTTTTCATGCATCAACTACTTAACTTGAATCGATGCTAAACACATATAGTTCACTTCGAATTAACAACTCAGGCATAAATAAACTCAACCTATCCGAATCAATTCTAAACATGCATAGCTTCTCATCACATAATCCATGAAATTAACTAACCCTAAGCTAACATAAATCATCAAGGTTAAAACATTTCGAAATTAATACTAATTTAGGAGGTGAGGAACACCCACCTCAATTCCATGCTAGAGGATTCGTTCGAAGAGCTCTGGGCTCAACCTTGAGTGCTGGGAAAGACCCGATTCCTTGACCCATGCTTGCTGATTGCTCGACTAGACTAGACCACACCCAAATCTGCCCCGGTCACGCACCCAAACCTACGCAAAACGGGCCCTAGTTCGTCCAAGACTTCACTCACTAGTTTAGGGTTGTGATGGGTGTTCAATACAGCGAATTAACAACCAACTTACAGGACAATCGAAGGGGCTTGAAACAAGGTTGCATGACCAAGCCTGGGTACGCAATCGGTGCCTCCCAATTTAATGCCCCAAACTGACCTCCAACATGGTGATTTCTCCCCGTATTTTGCCCAGATTTGGCACCAAGGTTTCACTAGTTTGTGGGGAAGGTAGAACGAGTGGAATTACAGCTAGAAGAAGGGAAAATCGGGTGGATTTGCTGGTGCTTTTAGCCGCGGGCATGGTGGAGCGAGAGGAGATGAAGAAGAAGAAGCTGAGAGGAGAGAGAGGGAGCTCGGGGGCTATCGTGACCGGGAAGGAGGAGAAACAAAAAAAAAGGGGTTTGCAAAATTACGAAAAATGCCCCTCCCTCCTCTATTTCCATCCCAAACTGTTCGATACTTGATACCGCCAATCTAATTCGTATCCGAATTCTAAACCCAAATCATTAAAACGACCTTCTAACAACTATGCGTTCCCAACTATATAAAGGTTCGATTTTAATAAACCTCGAAACTAATTCTAAGGTTGAAAACCTAATCGCACTCGAGAAACGACTAAATAAATCGAACAGCGACTAAATTAAACTATCAATATAATTTAAAGACACAAATAGCACGAATTAACTTTAAAATCAATAATAGCAATAATAATCCTTTTTTAATAAAATTATAACTCTCAAAGTACATCGATAATCATTTAACTCATACAGTTACTAAAAATACGATTTTATAATGTAAAAAGCAAGACAAACAACTTAACGTAAAAATAACGAACGCGGGTCTTACACCGTTTCTCAAGCGGTTACCGCTTATCTTTTCCTGGCCTACCACCATTATGGATGGTTACTGATACTCCTGGCCCACGTCTCAACCGAGCACGTGGCCGCTCACATGCATGCACTTGTTATCTAGGAAAGGCAATGGTCTTCAATCAATCCAAATCAATTTAACTCACCCCATTCACTTCTTTTTAATTAATGAGTCCTTACCTCTTACCGGAGGTAAACTTAGCATAATCAGTTCGTTCATATTCAAACAGCTTCCCCCACAGAACTCGCAATAGAAATCCAGGAATTCCAAACACAATCGAAATAAATTTCAACTCTCATGACATGGTAAGTTTCAACTTCCAAACATAACACAACATACAGTTTTCATCATGCGGTCACTTTCATTTCAAACACCAGTGTTCCTTTAGTTTTGCAAAGGAATGCTAGAAATTCTTACTGAAGTTCCAAAACGTTCATGGTTTCAACAACGCAGGGGAAAGGTTAGGGCATGATTGTTACCTGGATACCGTATAATTTACGGGCTCGGTTATTTAAGCAAGTTCACTGCTCCGCAACTGGGCCCACACACAACCCACAGTCAGTCCACTCTCAATATAGGACATCCTTGGCCCTCCCACAAGTTTATAAAAGGATTTCTAGATTTTTAATTCATCCAAACCCTAACCCTGGTTAAGGTTCAGGCTGGCCAGTTTCTGAGTTCAACTTCCAGAAATTATAACTTTGGTTCCTGATATCCAATTCTAGTGTTCTAAGTCAATCCCGAATCCTTAAGTTGTTCCCTAGATTTCCTATGTTTAGGGTTTGGCCCCGTTCTGACCCAAACAAGGTCAAAATCCCAGTTATTATAGAACAGTCAGTGATTGTTTTCCCATGATAGTCCCTTGAAGAATTTATTGTATTGTGGGCTATGCTACTCGAAACGGTCCGATTCCAAAATGGGAATTTTTTTTACACCAAGAAGTTGACCCCCAATAAATTTCATAATTTTTAGCAATTAATTAGGACCTAGGGAATGTTTCCCATTCGTGGTTGCAACCGTCCCAGTTTCAGCCCAGGTTTTTAACCTCACTTCCAAAATTCATAACTTTTTCTCCAGAGCTCCAAAAAATGACCTCTTCTGTAAATTGGAAAGATACGTTTGTGTAATAAAACTTTCATGTTTGAAGCTTTTACCAATTCAAACAGTAACTAGGCCAAAAACTTCAAAGACCGAAACCTACACCAACAGTCTAGATTTTTATAGTGTTCGGTATTTCAACCCTAAGTCCTTCATTTTAACTCCGATTCACTTGATTCAAAAACCCACATAATTTTTACATTCCAATCCATCTACCATAAAAATGTTTGAATTTTTGGACCACTAGATTAATTCTCACTAATTTCCGAAGTCAGGGTAAAGCAGGGATGAATCTGAGTATTTTTTCTCCTCCGTCTTATGCACGGTTTTTGCTTAGTTTTGGTGCACCAAAAATTTATCCATTCTCAAAAACATCATTAAACCCATACTCATACCCAATCATGCCAAAATAAACCACTTTTATTGAGACTAAAAATTAAACGTCATTAAATCATCATTATGAATTACCTTGAGTCGAAACCGGGGTTAGTTCAATGGGGTTTCCGCCTTGCTCAAATTCAACGGAGAAAAAGCTGAGGGAACAACAAATTTTAATCAAAACTCTCATTCACAAAGATCATGAAAATCACAAAAAGAAAAAGAAGTTAAGAGTGAAAAATTTTCTTTTGATGCACGGGGATGCATGGATCTCAAGCATTCCCCTTTTGTGTAAACTTTACCAAGACAAGGAGGACGGCCGTGGGGAGAGGTGGTGGTGACACAGCGACGGCGGCATGGTGGCGGTGGTGGTCTAGTGGCAGTGAGGGAGTTGAGAGAGAGAGGGAGAGAGAGAGAGAGAGAGTGAGGGGGGCGTTAGGGGGAGAATGGGAGGAGGGAGTTAGGGTTTAGGATTTTAGGGGGGTTGTGTGTGTAAAAAAGGCGGAAAAATTAAGTTTCAATTTTTTTTGTCTTTGTGAGGGAGGCAGCTGAAGGGGGGTAAAGTAGGGTTTCCTCTTTTTTTTTGAATAATAATAAAAAAATGTTAATAATGATAATAATAAAATAATAATAGTAATAACAATGGATTTTATAAATAAGAAATCAAAAGAGAAAATTTTGGAGATTTTAAAACTTCAAAAAATGTAACATTTTTTTTTATTAGAAAATTCCACGAGGACTCATTTGGCATTGACTTGGGTCTAAGTGGGTCCAACTGGGCATAATTTCCCAAATCGAATTTATGGGGTTTTACAATTATGCTCTTTAATAGGTAACCCAAGTAGTGACATTGCTAGTGCTGCTTCACATGGGGTAGGTATTACCTTCTCACCATGCTGGCTGCGTTTAACTCAATCTTTTGATGAGTGTAAGACTTATTTAATTTATTAATAGGAACTAAGTGACCATTTATTGTAAATAGTATTTGGCTTATGGTCTATGTGCACAGGGAATATAGCCTCTGAAAAGTATTTCCAACAATCATATCATCAAAGGGTTGATCAGTAGCCCATAAAAATGGTATAATGCATTGTACTCCTCCTATCTCTATAGATTATGACTCGTTATACTATTGTCAGCTATTCTTACTTGTAAATGATTCTTTACTTTTTTTCAAATAAATTTTGAAAATAAAGATCTTGCTCCAAAATAGGTAGAGTAACCACTGTCTATGTAGGCACACAATTCATATTTATTATATTCCTCTGAACATACATTTATTGGGAAATAGATGCTACTAGGATTTGCATTGGTGACTTCATGGCGTATCTCTGTAGTTATATTTTTTATCAATTCATCCTCATAGATTGACTCACTAACAGTTCTTGTGTTGTAGCCAACAACTTTTTTATCTAGACTCATGCTTCCATCTACACTGCGTCTTGCGGTCTCAAAACTCATTTTACTCGTTTCAGAGGTCATACTAATTGCATCATCTTCTTTAACTCCTCTTTGGCTGATGAAGACTCTTCTCCCCATTCTGATTGTGCACTTATGTTTCTTAATAATTAATGTTTAATGATAATTTTACCATTCTTATCAATTTTTAATTACATTTTTCTTATTGATTTTTGTGTGATTGGCAAAGTTAGATATAAAAGATCTCTCGATTGTTATCTCTTACGAATTGAATTTTATCTTTTGAATTTATTGCATTGGCGTAGGACTCTCAAATTTTGTTGCCTCTATCATTGTTATCTTAGTCTTTGGATCTATAGCATTATCTGTTTTGTAGAGTATTTTCCAAAATATTCTTAATGGGTAACCTCCTCTTCTCATATCCATCCCAGCTATTTTTTTCTTAAGGGATATGAAGTTTTTGACAAATCCATCTTTTAGGCTTACATAATATTTAGGCTGACAATTGAATCCTACTAATATCCTATGTAAATTGATCGTATTCCCTCTGAGAATTTGATTATTAAATTTGGTATGCATGATAGTATAGAGCAAAGCATAGAGATTAATATATTTGCCATAATATTATGAAAGAGTAATTTAAACTTGGACACTTCTAATATGGATATATCTGTACTTTCTTTCTTTATTATGCTTAAGGACCCTTTCCCAATTAATTAGATTAAGTTCTCCCACATTATATACACAGTCTTTTATTTCTAGATCTTCCATCATTTCGCATACATAGTTACTCTACAATTGAAATATGAATTTTTTTATAGATTATATCTTTTTGAATCATAGAAAGGTCCCAATCTCATTTGACATATTCATTCTCATTCTATAACAAATTCTTCTCTTTGAAGGTCAAAAAGACTAGCTGAGTTATTTTCCATCATATAACTAGTTTCTTCATAATTACCTTCTTCATATTCATCTTCTAGTACAATCTCAATAATTCACTTGTTTTGCAGGGACAACTCTAGTGCTTCTTCCTCGCTATGCTCAAAACAACCTAGATTACCCAAAGTTGCTATATGCTTGTTATTCTTCATATTTTTGCATTCCTTTGCATAATGACCTATTTCTTCGCATGCCCAACACTTACAGTTGTTTTCATTTCAGACAAATAAGCGACTTTTCTAAAAATCTTTGTTTTTTAGGGCTTGGTTTGTTATAATATGTTCTTTTATATTTTTCGGCCCCTTGCTGGTTAAAGCTTTTTTTCTTATAAGATTTTGTTTTTCGTTTGTTATGAGGCTCCCTGTTATGAGGATTATCCCAATATGCTAGAAATTATTTCTTCATTTTCTTTTGCTTTTGGAGATCAAGACATTGATCATTGACCCATTTTCTTAAATAAGAGATTCGAGTCCTGTAATAACCCGACCATAACCCATATTTATTTATTGAAATCATATTTATTTATTTATTTATTTAATCATGTTTGTTCATTTAATTTATCATGTTTATGGATTTAATCACTCATGGTTATTTGTTTAACCAAATCATATTTATTAATTCAATTACACTCAATTTGTATATTTACCAAATTACTTTATACCATTTGAATTTTTCGCATTCATTTATCATATTTAATCATCCCGATTTGAGGATATTTCATTTGGTTCCCATTTTGCAATTCAAGTTTCATTGATTGTTAATTCAAGTTTCGTTGATTGATTAAATTTCAGGTGAATCAATATTAGGCCTTGATGATTGTGATCGAGCATTAAATTATTTTTCATAATGTCACAAAAATTTGATGTTTAGCCATGCAAAAATAGTTGGGCTCAAATTCATTAAGTTCGGCCCAATTCATTTGGGCCCGATTTGCAGCCCGATTCATTTTGGGTTAAAATTTTGGCCTGAAAATTTTGGTGTGATTAAATTAAGTTAATTACTATCATTTGTGCCTAATTTTAAGTAGCAAAAAGATATTTTGGAAGGATAAAATGCAGCCAAGTATTTTTGGGGTCATTCTAGCCAAGCAAACATAACAACACATACACACAGCCTCTCTCCTTTCTCCCTCTTCATGACAGCAGCTGCTGGCAGCCCTTCATGGGTGTTTTCCGACCATCTTTCTGGCCAGCCCTGGTGGTTTTTGACCCCCCGAACATCCTAGTACCTCAAGCTATCATCTTCCATCATTAAAACCCCTAAACCTCATCTCCATCTCAACTTATTTGCAATCAAAGTGAGTAATCTTGAAGTTTGATCTTGTTGGTTTTGATTTTTATTTTGGTTTTGATTCTTGTTTTGGTGTTTATGATAATTTATTATGATGTTTTGATAAGAAATAAGAGTTATTTTGTTGTTGATCAGGGTGAAGTTGAGATTGAATCATGCTAGGGTTTAGGGATGATCATGTTCATGCAAGCTTAAGTTAAAATCATGTTTATGGATTGATTATGATGAATATTTTGTATTTGATTTTATAATATTTAGTTTTATTGATGATTACGATGATGTTTTTGGTGATTTGGAATGATTTCAAGTGAGGATTTATGTGAAAAAGGATGAGAAAACTAAACTGGTGAGGGATGAAAATTTCAAGAAAACAGGGCAGACTTTGGCAATAAACTGGTAATGCATGGCCCAACCAAAAATTATGATTTTTGGTGGGTAGATAGTTTAGTGTGTTAGATTTCAAAGGGCTCTTGGATCGCCTTAATCCGAGATTTGTGGAAAAAGTTATGGTCGTTTTACCAAAACTGTGCAGATGGGACCAAAAACTGGCACACTTGTGTCTTAGCCCTAGTTTGGGAACCCTATTGTAGGAATCACGTGTTAGCCCCATTTTGGGAATCCTATTGTGGGAATCACGTTTTTTGTTGTACATGAATGTTTTTCGGAACTTCTTAATCCTGACATATTGTTCCGGTCTCCATTTGAGGTCTAGGGTGAAAGTTATGAACTTTTGAAGTGAACCGACCTGCTTTGGCACAAATTGGGCTATTATTGCAATATTTGTGCAGTATATACTTGGATAAAATTTTAGAAAATTTTATTGTAGATTGTCCACATTATTTTCAAATTTCCTATAAGATTACATGAATTTTGGTTGAGTATTTTGAGTTGGGTGATTTTTGCAAGCATTTTGAGTAATTGTGTAAAGAGCAATAATAAAGATTGAGTGAGATTGATGATGCATTCATTTTGTGTATTTTGGCCCAAGTAAGGTCGTTTAAGGGGGAAATGAATATTTGTGGTGCTTTTAGCTTGATCAAGAAGAAAGAAGAAGACAAGTATTACAATTTGGGAGCTTGTTTATGAGTTTTGAATTATTTATGGATTTTACAAAGAAAATACCAAGCTTAGTGATCTTAATAGCTTCTTTTGAGTTCAATGATTCTTTTGGGTTGGAATTCTATATCTAATGGATTTATAAATGAAATATGAGAAGTGGGGAGAGTTGTGACTCAAAAACCATATTTATTAGACCAAGTTATTGCAGTTTATGCTATTTTGAACCAAGATATTTCTCTCTTGATGTCAAACCTTTATTACTTACTCACTTTAGAATGTATCAAATATATTTATCAATCAAGCCAATCTAGTGTACTCGCTGTTATCTTGAACCAAGTTATACATCAGCGAGCCTTAAACCTGTATCAGCAACTTATCTCAGAAAAGGCCGCAACCACTCCCTCATTTGTCACCGTCAAGGCATTTTCCTTTGTAATCTCATTTATCTTATTGTTGTCTATTTTACTTTCATTTACTTTATATCAAATTTAATTACTTTCACCAATTCAGTTTTGAAGTTATATTGAAATACCAAAGTTATGTATACTATTTAATTACTCAATTTCTATTATGCATACATTTACTTACTCAATTATGCGAGTAAGGATCATTTACTGACTACACATGCCTACAGTGACATTTATGAAATAGAGTCGAGGCCTAGTTATCGTTCCCTATTATGCATAAGTGTTGTCAAGTCAGAACATATTTATCAAGTCAGATGACATTTTTAAAGACTCAAGGTACATACATTGCCTGTATCTTCAAAAATCAAAACATGTTTAACAAGTTACAACTCTTAATGAGTTTATCAATGAATTAGTTTATACAGTGATTTGTCATTTAACTTGTGACCCTGTCAGTTATCATCTATAGGGCATCAGCCCATCATTTAGCTACGCAGCTTTAGGCCAACTCTTCATCAGATTGGCAGGTATACACCTATGTATAGAAAATATCATTGCAAGGGGTTCACATCCAGATAATAATGAGCAATTCAGTTTCATATTACTTTCATTTTCATTGTTACTGCCAATTAAATGATTTGTAAAAGTGTGTACCCATCAACAATTTTTCTATGCTTATTTTACAATACAAGAATATATGTATTGAGTTTTTGCTCACATTTTCAAATTGTTTTCATGTTTTCCATTTTAGGTGATGAAGTATCACATGATTCTCCTTTTAGCAAGCCCTTTTCGAAACTATCAGATGCTCACAGTGGATTAAGCATATCATGAATGTTGGGATCGACCTTGGGGTCAACTTTGGTCTATGCTCAATATAATTGTGTAGTGTGAGTGTAGTTAGCAAATGGTATGATTAAGTTGATTGTATTGAAGTTGAACTATTATGGATTTCGGTCTTGGAGTGTTTCAATTTGATAGTTATTGTGATTTGAATATGAGTTGCAAGATCAAACAGATTGAGTGAGCCTTGTCCTTATCAGGACGGCTGTAGCACCTTCTGTTATTAAGTCTTCCACTGCAGTTTTCCGTAAATCATGTCATTAGCATTTTGGAGGCGTTACAGATTTGGTATCAGAGCATGGTTTTAAGAGCGACTGTGAGCTATCAAGTATTTATGAGTTAGTTATCAAGGTGTGTATGAGTTATGTTGGTGCAGTTAAATGAGCTATTGACTATAGGTTCATATGTATAGGCATATATGGAGGAACCATTTCCATTTGGGTGACTCAATCATTTGGTAATATCTTGAGATTCAAGCATTAGCAAAGTGGAGTGTGGAACCATTTGGGTGACCTATTAGTGAAGCATGCTCTCATTTATCTGGGAGTTGTATTGTATGTTTCATTCTTCTCATTTATTTAAATTTTTGCAATCGTGCACTCCGAGTGTGTGACCCGTTGAGTTATGAACTCCGGCGTGTGGCCGTTGAGCTATTGAAGTGCTTCTCTCCATTTTAGGTATCTATTGTAAGGCTTTAAGCTTGGATTTTAGTCAATTTTTAGGCAGAACTCTGTCCGTTTTGCCCTAGGATTTGAGAGTCTTATTGAGGTATGTTAATATATGGTTGAAACCCTATGTGGGGATTCCATTTGCAACTTCTTAAGGGTTTAATATAGTGTCAAGTTAGATGTAAACCTCTAGATGAGGAAATGCCTTGTGGGGCAATAACTTTGAGGTGAACCAGTATGAGATGAACACTTCAATTAGTCCTTATGTATGGTGATACCAATTTATAGCCTATGGTGTGCTACTTGGCATTATATATGTGGTATAAGTAAGATTAAGCTGCTATGTATTGGAATTATCTAGTCTTGACATTAGGACCTTGCATTAGCAATGCTCTCATTACTTCCTGTCATTAACTTATTTTTGCCCTAGTTACCTTGAATTGTTCAGAGGCATCATTTCTTTATCATCAACACTATCTTGATTTGTAATGGAGTGTTTATGAAAAAAGAAAAAAAATGGAGTGTTCATGAAAAAAGAAAAAAAAAATCTCTCATATCTGGTTTGTGGGGAGTTCTTCGAATACATCTGAGCAACCTTTCTTCTAGGTAATTCAAACCCTGACAATCATAATCGTTTAATTCTCTGTTTCCATAATGGAGCCTATGATGACCCCCGATATGCATTACTATATGATTTGCAGCTCTTCCTAAGCATATTTGACCCATTCTACTTCCAGTTCAGCCGTCACTATGCTCATATTTTTACTGACACCTACTTTAACTCCTTGCTTCTATATGGGCACTATTCATTTATTGCTTGGAAAGCCTTTGCTTGCTTCAGACCCGATCATTGAATGCCTTTTCATCAATTAAATGTATCCATATCATTCGTGTTTCTATAGCATCGTAGCGTCACGATGGCATAGTACTCCATGGCCATGATGGCATGTCGTTACTCAAGTTATTTTGGCAATCCTTTCTTCACTAGTATAGCCTATCTTATGTATGATAAACAATGATTTGTGCTATTTCCATCCGCCAGCAGTTTTGAAGTTTATATGCCTATCCAAGACTTCATTTACTGCAAAATATGATATTGATGGATGTCCCCATGTTCAGTCATAATGTCGACTCATTCATCTTAACGTATTGTCCTTTCAAACACCAAATGAATAAAATTTCTCTTTTAGTATTGTTGACCCTTATTTGCATAATTTTACTCACATACGAATACCGTATGACTTTTTAAAATCCGCTTTGGGAATCTATCACATTTCTTCACCTTCATTACTTTATACTCACTCTCAACCTCATAACGTCATTCATTTACTTTACTATCATTACCATCATGAATAAACTGCATGCCTTGTATATGCATGGAATTTATATGCCTTTCCTCTTTCATTATGAATCTTCGTCCTTTCATTCATTCAACTTATATGCCTGTCTTTTTAACCAATAAAGAAATATCTTTGCAAAAGTTCATGGTATGGTTGCATCTCTTTACACTTTAGATCGTCCCCCTGTCTTTTAAATTTACTGAGACCAATAAACAGTTGAATGTGTTATATATAGTATTGCTGGAAACTTATTCATTGGGCATTCAATCCAATTTGATTGGCAAACCTTGTTATCATTATGGGGATGAACTGATTGTGTACTTATAGAAGACGACTTGTAAAGATCTTTAGGTTAGCTTGAGAAATGAGGAAAGACTAGACGTGTGTTTTTATGGACCAAGGGAAGAAAAACCCTATATCCACCCTAATTACACTGTGCAAGCAAGCAAGTTATCGTATCAGTAATGCATTGAATATTAGTGATATTCCAACCACACTTGGTATATACATATCCATAATTACAGCTTGTGAATTTAGAGATTTTTCATCTGAGGACTTTCAGGACTGTTTTCCCCTAACAAGCGTTGATTTTCATATCAACCTATTTCTAGGTGCTCAATCCATTTTCAGAGCCCCTATCACATGACCCCCAACAGAGTTCAAGGAATTATAGATTTAGTAAAGTGAGTTGTTACCGAAGGGAGTTACTTAACCAAGTGTGTCATTATGGGAAACCCTAGTTTTATATGTGTGAAGAAAGAAGGCAGAACCTTATGGTTGTGTACTGCGTACAGAGAGTTGAACATGATCGCTATCAAAAACAAGTGCCCTATACCTTGAATAAATGATTTATGGGATTAATTACCAACAATAGAAGTCTTTTCCAGGAATGATTTGGGGTCCAGATATCACACCTAAACCATGCAACCACAGTTTATCTTTTGCAAGAATGCCTTTTATCATAATTCTTGAAATTGTTTGCTTGTCTCATCTTCAAAACTTGATACCATCCAATATTGTTTAATCTCCCTTGCATTTCAACCCAATATTTCCTATTAGCGTGATCTTCCATGTACTTGCAAACCCATTGTTAAATGTGTAATATATTTTTATTCGACCTTATATGGTTGTCAACATTCCAGTGCTCTCGACCTTCACCATCTTTATTTCATGATCATGAGTTGTAGTTCATTCCGTTGAGAGCCGATTCACACATCTATCTTACATCTCATTTATTCAAAATGATAAGCTTGTATAACTTTTTTTGAATTCATAATGTAATTCAACTCTCATTGGTGTGGGTGATTGCGATTGTCATAATCCCCTTACTCTCTTTATTTTAAACTTCAACACCAACACATATATCTTGCATTCTGATAAATAAACTTCTGCATTCTCTATTCAATCTTATTGTTGTACTCAAATTTACTTCATATGAGTAAAGGCATCTTCCTATTGTATCTTACTCAATCTATTTATCTATCCATTGACACTATGTTGTCCAATCCATTTATCTATCCATTACACTTTTCTTGTTCAATCTATTTGTCTATCTATTGCACTTTGCTTATCCAGTCTATCTATCTATTTATTGTGCATTGCTTGTCCCATCTATCTACTGCACTTATCTTATTGCTTGTGGCTATAAAGTCACCTAGTTGAAGCTCCGTTGCTTATCATCTTGTTTCCAATTTGTCAGTTAAACCCAAGTATAACCATGCAATCTTTCTCCTTAGTTGATTATTTATTGGACCCCTTTATGATCCATATTTATAAGCCACACTTCTTATGGCATTATATTTAAGAATTTATGATACACTTATGGTTATCTTTATTTTAACCACCCCATGATAATCTCTCCTTTATTAGCCTTTTCTAGTCTCATTACTCATTTCTTTTGTATGCAATGATTCGCTTGGCTAAGAATTTCATCACTCTTATCCCTAACCATGGTCATTTCACTGCCCATTATCGACCGGTAGCAGATCTTTGAGTAGTCTGATGAGGGGAGATCATGTGATGCAGTAGGAATATCAGATGTACATTTTGATAAGGGCATAATATCAAGCACTGTCTAATTATATTGGAGTGAGCCAGAAGAAACATTGAGCATCAGGTCAGAGCTAACCCAAACAAGAATGAAGAGGAAAAATTCAAGTACATGTTGAGGTGATGCAAGGTCGACAAAAGAGTTGTGCTGGCAAAACAAAGAAATAACCAAAGTCTCAGATGGGTTATGAAGTATTTCAAAAGGCTTTTCTAATCAAAGTAGTAAGAGACCGACTATCCAAGGACAAGTAGGGACTAATTACATGGGGCCTTATGATTTATTGAAAGGTTAAATCTGGTAGCTTGTTGGCTGCAGCTACCTGTTGAACCCGAGCACATATATGACGTGTTCATAGCTCATAATAGTATCAAAGTACTTACCAGGGTATACATCAGTTTTCATTAGTGGACAAGGTGATGAACCAGTAGTGAGCACCTCCTCACTAGTAACAAGGTTGTTTTCTTTCGAAGAGAATATCCATTTTGGATCATAGTAATTGAGTTCATTGAGGCTATTGTGTGAGAAGTATCTGAATCTACTACGGAAACATGGGATTAAGCAGTTATACAACACGTAGATGCCCTTAGTTGGTGTACATTTGGCAAATTATACCTCTTCAGAGGGAAGCAATGGGAACCAATGGCCCATGTATTTTATTTTTAAGTAGCATTGCATACATTTGGCAACCATAATAAGTTTCGAGGACAAAATTCTTTAAGGGGGGAAGGCTGTAATAACCCGACCCTAACCCATATTTATTTATTTAATTAATCATGTTTATTCATTTAATTTATCATGTTTATGGATTTAATCATTCATGGTTATTTGTTTAACCAAATCATGTTTATTAATTCAATTACACTCAATTTGTATATTTACCAAATTAACTTATGCCATTTAAATTTTTTGCTTTTATTTATTGTATTTAATCATCTCGGTTTGAGGACATTTCATTTGGGTCCCATTTTGCAATTCAAGTTTCATTGATTGTTAATTCATCTTTCGTTGATTGATTAAATTTCAGGTGAATCGATATTAGGCCTCGATGATTCTGATTGAGTATTAAATTATTTTTCATAATGTCAGAAAAATTTATTGTTTAGCCATGCAAAAATATTTGGGCTCAAATTCATTAAGTTTGGCCAAATTCATTTGGGCCCGATTTACGACTCGATTCATTTTGGGTTAAAATTTTGGCCCAAAAATTTTGGTGTGATTAAATTAAGTTAATTATTATCATTTTACCTAATTTTAATTAGCAAAAAGATATTTTTGGAAGGATAAAATTCAGCCAAGCATTTTTGGGGTCATTCTAGCCAAGCAAACATAATAACACATACACACCCTCTCTTTCCTTTCTCCCTCTTCATGGCAGCAGCTACTGGCAGCCCTTCATGGGTGTTTTTCGATCATCGTTCTGACCAGCGCTGGTGGTTTTTGACCCCCCCAACATCCTAGTACCTCAAGCTATCATCCTCCATCATCAAAACCCCTAAACCTCATCTCCATCTGAAGTTATTTGCAATTAAAGTGAGTAATCTTGAAGTTTGATCTTGTTGGTTTTGATTTTTATTATAGTTTTGATTCTTGTTTTGATGTTTATGATCATTGATCATGATGTTTTGATAATAAATAAGAGTTATTTTGGTGTTGATCATGGTGAAGTTGAGCTTGAATCATGCAAGGGTTTAGGGATGATCATGTTCATGCAAGCTTAAGTTAAAATCATATTTATGGATTGATTATGATGATTATGATGATTATTTTGTATTTTATTTTATAATATTTAGTTTTATTGATGATTATGATAATGTTTTTGGTGATTTGGAATGATTTAAAGTGAGGATTTTTGTGAAAAAGGACGAGAAAACTAAACCAGTGAAGGCTGGAAATTTCAAGAAAATAAGGCATAATTTGGCAATAAACGGGTAATGCACGGCCCAACCAAAACTTATGATTTTTGGTGGGTCGATAGTTCCGTGTGTTAGCTTTCAAAGGGCTCTTGAATGACCTTAATCCGACGTCTGTGGAAAAAGTTATGGTCGTTTTACCAAAACTATGCAGATTGGACAAAAATTGACACACTTGTATTTTAGCCCACTTTTGGGAACCCTATTGTGGGAATGACGCTTTGTGTTGTACATGAATGTTTTTCGGGACTTCTTAATATTTTCATATTGGGATTTGAGGTCTCCATTTGAGGTCTAGGGTGAAGGTGATGAATTTTTGAAGTAAACTGACCTGCTTTGGTGCAAATTGGGCTATTATTGCAATTTTTGTGCAGCATATACTTGGAGAAAAATTTAGAGAATTTTATTGTAGATTGTCCATATTATTTTTAAATTTTCTATAAGATTTCGTGAATTTTGGTTGAGTATTTTGAGTTGGGTGATTTTTAAAGCATTTTGTGGATTTGGGCCAAATTTTGGTTGAGTATTTTGAGTTGGGTGATTTCTGAAAGCATTTTGAGTAATTGTGTAAATAGCAATAATAAAGATTGGGTGAGATTGATAATGCATTCATTTTGTGTATTTGGGCCAAGTAAGGTCATTTAAGGAGAAAATCAATATTCATGGAGCTTTTAGCTTGATCAAGAAGAAAGAAGAAGACAAGTATAACATTTTGGGAGTTTGTTTATGAGTTTTAAATTATTCATGGATTTTACAAAGAAAATACCAAGCTTAGTGGGCTTAATAGCTTCTTTTGAGTTCAATGATTCATTCGGGGTGGAATTCTATATCTAATAGATTTATGAATGAAATATGAGAAGTGGGGAGAGTTGTGACTCAGAAACCATATTTATCAGACCAAGTTATTGCAGTTTATGCTATTTTGAACCAAGATATATCTCTCTTGACATCAAACCTTTATTACTTACCACTTTAGAATGTATCAAATATATTTATCAATCAAGCCAATCTAGTGTGCTCGCTGTTATCTTGAACCAAGCTATACATCAGTGAGCCTTAAACCCATATCAGCAACCTATCTCAGAAAATGCCACAACCACTCCCACATTTATCACCATCAAGGCCCTTTCCTTTGTAATCTCGTTTATCTTACTGTTTTCTATTTTACTTTCATTTACTTTATATCAAATTTAATTACTTTCCCCAATTTAGTTTTGAAGTTATATTGAAATACCAAAGTTATGTATGCCATTTAATTACTCAATTTTTATTATGCATACTTTTACTTACTCAATTATGCGAGTAAGGATCATTTACTGACTACACATGCCTGCAATGACATTTATGAAACAGAGTCGATGCCTAGTTATCGTTCCCTATTATGCATAAGTGTTATCAGGTCAGAACATATTTATCAAGTCAAATGACATTTTTAAAGACTCAAGGTACGTCCATTGCCTGTATCTTCAGAAAGCAAAACATGTTTATCAAGTTACAACTCTTAATGAGTTTATGAATGAATCAGCTTATACAGTGATTTGTCATTTAACTTGTGACCCCGTCAGTGAGCATCTATAGGGCGTCAGCCCATCATTTATCTGCGTGGCTTCAGGCCAACTCTAGATCGACTTGGCAGGTGTACACCTATGTGTAGATCATATCATTGCAAGGGGTTCACATCCAGAGAATAATGAGCAATTCAGTTTCATATTAGTTTCATTTTCATTGTTATTGCCAATTAAATGAATTGCAAAAGCAGGTACCCATCAATAGTTTTTCTATGCTCATTTTATAATACAGGAATGAATGTACTGAGTTTTTGCTCACATTTTCGAATTGTTTTCCTGTTTTTCATTTTAGGTGATGAAGTATCACATGTTTCTCGTTTAGCAAGCCCTTTTCGAAGCTATCAGATGCTCACAATGGATTAAGTATATGATGAATGTTGGTATCGACCTCAGGGTTAACTTGGGTCTATGCTCAATATAATTGTGTAGTGTGAGTGGAGTTAGCAAATGGTATGATTAAGTCGATTGTATTGAAGTTGAACTATTATGGACTTCAGTCTTGGAGTATTTCAATTTAATAGATATTGTGATTTGAACATGAGTTGCAAGATGAAACGGATTTAGTGAGCCTTGTCCTTATCAGGACGGCGGTAGCTTGTTCTATTATTAAGTCTTTTACTGCAGCTTTCGGTAAATCATGTCATTAGTATTTTGGAGGCGTAACAAGTACCACGGGTATTAATGACGTCTATTTTTTCAAGCCATGCAATGTATTTTTTTCATTAATTATAGAATTGATCAGATATGGTGATTTGTCATGAAACATATCAAGATTTGTTTTATTATGTAGAATTTTGTAATAGTATTGACTAAATTCAGTAATATAATTATCTAGATATCTCATATCCCATAATTCTATGTTATTCATATTTGTTTCTCATTCTCTCACTTTTTCTTTGGAATCAAGTTTAGCCTTAATAAATTCCGTTTAGATTTCCTTACACAATTTTTTGAACATAACAGCTAGTGTTTCCATTATTCTTAATACATTTTTATCTTTCTCATCTAGTGAGTTATACCAATAACCTATAGTGTCAGAAAACCTGTGCTTGATATAATTTTAGAAATTTTCTGCAATCCATGTGGTATTCAAATTCAAAATACTATTCATAGCCCCTTTTTTTATTCTTAAATAAATTCTCTATATTACAAGCTCCGTCAATATTTAAGATGTAACCTATTTGGTTAATTGGGATAAGACTAATTTCTTCAAAAGATGTGGCTCTCTTTAGAATGAACCCAAAAGAAAAGTTGGTTGTATGCCCCATGGGAGCATACCTAGGTCTCACAAATTGAGTATTTCTTCTAGAAGATTCAGTAAATTCTTTATGTTTGCAACCTTGTTAAATAGGTTAGACTCGATTTTGTCTACGTTAAGTTCTTCTTCAATCTCATTAATTTCATTGTCAAATACCATTTTACCATATTTTTCTTATCTAGTTTCCTTGCAATCTCTTCTAGAGGAGCAACATCGAAATCTTCTAGTTTAACAAGTTCATCTGTTCATATATTTCTTGTTCCAACTGAACATTATTTGTCTCTTTATTATCATCAGATAATCATCTTATTTTTTATTTATTGCGCCTTTGTTTAACTCTTCTATGTTTTGTTCTTTATCAAGTATATTCCACAATTCGTCAGGATTATACTTCTTTTGCTCCATCCTCTTCTTCTTTCTCTACCTTTTCATATATTTTTCAGTTGATTTTTCTCCTACTTTTCTTGAATTTTTATATCATGCAAAGGGAATGAGGTTTTGTTTTTTAGGTTTTGGAAATGATATTTATGCTAAAATGAAGTACTAATATTTAAATCAAATTTTCTACTATATTTGACTTCGATGATCAAAGAAAGACCGGTTACAAATAACTGCTTCTTTACCTCCTTAACCCCAGCCTTAATTTTTTTTATTTTGCGTTTAATTCTAAAACTATATTATTGATATAGTTTAATTGCGCTGCTATTGAAATGGTTCCTTGTGATGAGTGCACAATATGTGATTAATTAGGAGCAGGATAAGTAGATGACAATTGAAGCATTAAACGCAGTTAATTAGTTGATTTAATTATTAACTATTTTAATTATCTTAATTATTTTTTATCAGGTGACTCTGACACCAATTGAAAGAGGGCTTCGAGTAGTACTTATAAAGAGAAAGTCACATGCAACAAATTAAAATGTTTGAAGCTAAATTTTTAAGGGATGAGGTTAAAATCCAAAATTTTAAAAGCTTAAGGGCATTACAAAACATAGAAGGTACCCAAAATTAAAGTCAATAAACTTTGAGGTACTAGAATATTAACTTTAGAAAAGTATAGGTACAAATATTAATCACTAAAATTTTTGGGTACCTGAATGCAGACTATCCGTTCTGTGAGGCATCAGGGCAAAGAGTTAGTTATCAAAAATCCATGGTTTCTTTTCCAAGAATACTGATGAGTCTCTAGCCCAATAGGTGATTCCCATCACGGATGATCTTGGGTGTTATCTAGGTGTGTCCATAATCCACGATAGAGTGACTCACCAAACGTTTCGACACGTTTCTCATATACTTGATTAACATTTGGCAGTTTGGCATTCGAAGGTGTCATCTTCGGTAGGACGTGCTACTTTAATTCAGTCGACTCTCTCAACAATTCCCTACTACTCTATGCAGATGTCAAGATTGCCAAGATCAATTTATGATGATATTGACTGTAAGCCTCGGAGCTTTCTTTGGGGTGGGAATGAAAATAAATGAGGCACCCATTTGGTGTCTTGGGCACAGGTTACTAAATGTAACTAAATGTAACTAAATGTAAAGAAGTTGAGGGTCTAAGGTTTCAATAATTGAGGCAGATGAATAGTGTTTTCCTAACAAAGCTCCTATGGCTGCTGCTTGATGAAAAAGATAAGCTATGGTCACATGTTATACATGCCAAGTACTGTGATAGTAGATACGATGTCTGCATATTCATCCCTAAACAAGATAGTTCTAATGCTTGGTGGGTGATTACGGAGAACGCTCAATATTTGAAACTAGGTATCTGGGCTAACGTCAAGAATGGGTCAAAGACTTTGTTCTGGTATCGTAATTGCGATACTAATGAGCCACTAAACAAACATTGTGTCAAACTGTCTGCTCTTAACATTGACGATGCTACAGTAGCGAGATGTGGGATGTAATTGTGGGTAGAGATTTGGTATGTTTGCGAATTTACTACCTAAATATGTGTTAGATAATTTCGAGTGTGAATAAAAGGCCGCAAGTACATGACCATCATTGTAATACTTGAGGTTCGTCTCCACAAGGACGATGGAAGAGATTAGGGTCACTAAGTATGAAATTAAACTAATTTAGCATCATTCTAAACTAATTAAAATAATTAAGAAAAGCTTATAAATTATAAATGGATCTAACTATGGATAGTCACTAACTGTTCATATCAATCCCTAAACCCAATATGCTACTGCTTAAACCATCCTAAATAAACAATCCTAACTTAAATCGAAACCCAGAATCAAGAACAACCTAGATTTGATCAACAAATAAACTAAACAACTAAACTAAATAAAGAAGGGGAATTCGAACTCAGCCACAAACAAGCTTCAAATACCATCAAAAATGGCAAACTCAACATGAACACACCTCAGAATAGCCATGGCAACCTCCATTAATGGATGTCTAAACACATCAGAATAGTACCCAAGAGTAAGAGAAAACAGGGGAGGGGGAATTCGAGATTTTTAGCAACATTTAAGTAAGAGCATTACAAGAGATGAAGTATAGAAATCAAACCAAATTCGTGACCATGAACAGGATGTAGTCGACTCCTGGTTTCGAACAAAACAAAAACAAAACAAAAACAGGGCCTCAAACAGTGCATCAACTGTTAGAGAAATGAATAGTAATGGCTACTGTAAGGAGAAGGAGATGACCTGTGTCGTGGTATGAACCACTGACCTGAAAGCTTAATTCGCCCGACTTAGGTGCAAATCGTTATGGCGAAGAAGCTCCCCAAGGTTTAACACAGCCAACTTCGCACTCGTGCACTCGAGGTAGAAGCTTTGGAGTATAGCAACTTGTATGCCCAGGAAGTAGAGAGGAGAAGAGATAATGTATTTTTTGTGTGTTCTGCAGAGTTGCAGAAGGGCCTCTTTTATAGTGGTCTGGGGGAGAGGAAAATTGCCAACCAAACAATGAAGGACGGCGTGAAACGGGGGCAGAAAATCAGGCAAAGGAGAGAATAATGTAACTGAAGAATTAATGGGGAGAGAATCATGGTGATTAAGGCAGAGATGGAGGAAGACTTGGTAAACTAGCCGTTAGGATTACGACAACTCATATGTAATCAGTCATCTCGAAAATTACTCCAAAAAATATAGTGTAAGACCCAAGCCCACAACCAGCGGCCCGCGCCGCGTGTGGTAGCCCAAGTCCCCTCAACCCCCCTAAAAACATGGCTTCAAGTTATTCGATAAGTGCAAGACGAGTGGGATATATAAACTCTTCAAGTCACTCCCAAAAGTTCCATGTGGGACAACAAAAGAGATAGAGAGAGTAAGTGAACACCCTTTTGCGGTGCCATTACTCCAACAGTCCCCCACTAATTGCACACAAAAGGAAAAGAAGAATGAGAAAGATTTCCTGGGCAAGAAGGGTCGGATACTTAAGTATCAATGTCTTTCGATTGAATTGATACGTAGTGAAGAGAGCCAACATCTAAGTTTGACAAGTGAACTTAGTCTTGAACTTGTTAGACTTTGAATGAGGCCCTCTCGACAAATATCAACCCTAAAGGATGTATGCTCCGCAATAATCACTTGCGCTTTTAGGCCCATGCGCATACCTCGGGTCTCATAAGTGCTCTAGAGAGACAACCCTTGTCTTTCATAGAATGCGGCCAGACCTTCACACTTACTTAGGTAATTCCATTAGTCTATCTCTACTTAGACCACCATATCATGGCTTAGCTTGGAATTATTAACAGCAAGTGTTAGCTCAACCTCTTGTAGACTGATGAATCCATCAAGTGCTTCTCTATAGCACCACTATAATAGGCTATGGATTCATTTAATGTGCTTCTTTATAACACAAGCACTACCACGCACCATAGGGATAGGAAGTGGTGCAGTTAGAAGATTAATATGGCTTCGTTTGACCGCAAACGGGTATCCACCATATCTCTTCATTCCATGAGCTTTAGCCCCATCCCGCTCGACGTTTCAAGAACTACTCTTCTTGGCAATCCCTTTGTAAGAGGATCTGCCAAGTTTTTCTCGGATCTCACATATTCCAAGGAGATAACACCATGCTTCAGCAATTACTTTACCGCACCATATCTAATACGGATATGTCTCTTTTTCCCGTTGTAGACACTGTTGTGTGCAACTCCAATTGCTGCTTGCGAGTCACAATGCAAAGAGATAGGTGTTGATTGTTTCCCCCACAATGGTATGTCAGTCAGGAGACCCTTGAGCCATTCTGCTTCTTGGCCTGCCAACTCAAGAGCAATAAACTCAGATTCCATGGTTGAGCGAGCTATACATGTCTGTTTTGCAGACTTCTATGAAATAACTCCTCCACCCAATGTAAAAACGTAACCACTAATAGAACTTACTTCATCGTTATCAGCAACCCAATTAGCATCGCAAAAACCGTCAAGTATAGCAGGAAATTTACAAAAATGTAAACAGCAATCCATAATACCTCTAAGGTATCTCAACAAACGATGAAGTGCATCCCAATGTTCTTTAGCAGGATTATGAGTGTACCTACTTAGTCTACTAACAGCATATGTAATGTCAGGACGAGTGGAGTTCATGAGAAACATCACACTCCCTATTATCTTATCATATTCAATTTGAGACACACTAGGGTCATAGGGAGTTCTTACAGGTACCACATCAAAAGAGTTAAAATTTTTCAACACTTTCTCAATGTAATGAGACTGATTTAAGGAAAAGCCACTCTTGGTTTTTATAAGTTTGATCCCCAAGATAACATCTGCTTCTCCTGAATCTTTCATTTCAAAGAGAGAAGACAGAATTCGTTAAGTGTCATTTATGGTACATAGGTTGGTACCAAATATCACCATATCATCCACATACAAGCATATGATCACGTAATCAGATCCAAACATTTTGGAATAAACACAAGAATCTGCATTGTTGACAGTAAAGCCATTTTTCTCTAAAGAACTAGCAAATTTCTCATACCACTATTTTGGGGCTTGCTTTAGACCATACAGGGATTTTCTTAGTTTACATACTTTGTTCTCCTGACCAGGGACCTCACACCCTTCAGGTTGTGACATATAAATTTCTTCCTCTAAGTCACCATTGAGGAATGCTGTTTTAACATCCATCTGATGTACCACAAGATCATGGATAGCAGCCAAAGCAACTAGACTTCTGATTGTTGCAATTTTGGTCATAGGAGAATAAGTATCAAAGAAATCAATTCCCTTCTTTTGGTCAAAGCCTCTAATGACTAATCTAGCTTTGTACCTTTCAATAAAGCCATCTGTCCTAAGTTTCTTCTTGAAGATCCATTTACTACCAATGGGTCTACAACCCTTAGGCAAGTCGGTTAATTCCTAAGTTTTGTTTGACTCAAGGGAATCCATTTCATTCTTGATAGCTTCTTTCTAGAAGTTAGCATCTATAGACCTCATAGCCTCTTGGTAAGTTTGAGGATCTTTCTCAAGTAAATAAAGGGACACAAGTTCATCGGTCAAAGCATCAATGTCAAAGTTCTCAAGGACTTCTACCAAAAAGGAAGTGATAAAGTCAGGGCCAAAACTAGTTTCAATCCTCTGTCTCTTGCTCCTTTTAGGTTCAGTTCCCAAGTTTCCAATACTAGAGCTAGAAGTAGCCAAGTTCACATGTTCAGGTACAATATTCGATACAATATGAGGCACATTCCTTTTTAAAGGGAAAACATGCTCAAAGAAATCAGCATCTCTATACTCGAAAATAGAAAATCAGATAAAGACATAAATCTATATGCAACACTGTTTTGAGCATAACCAATAAAAACAGCATCAAAAGTCTTGGGGCCGATGTTTGAACGTTTATGACTAGGTAGTGCAACTTTGGCTAGACACCCCCACACTTTCAGATAATTCAGGTTGGGAGCATACCCTTTCCACAATTCATATGGGGTTTGATCTAACTTCCTATGGGGAACTCTATTGAGTATAAAACAAGCTGTCAAGAAAACCTCCCCCCACATGTTATCAGATACACCAGAACTAACGAGCATGACATTCATCATGTCTTTAAGGGTACAATTTTTCCGTTCAGCAACACCGTTTTGTTGAGAAGTGTAAGGGGCACTAGTCTCATGTATTATGCCATTTTTCTCGCAAAAGGCAGTCAAAGAATTTGTGTCATATTCCCCACCTCTATCAGATCTAAGTCTTTTGATTTTTCGGTCTAATTGATTCTCAACTTCGACTTTGTACTTTAAGAACATTTCCTCAGCCTCATCTTTAGACTTGAGAAGGTAAATCTTGGTATACCTAGAGTAGTCGTCTACAAAGGTAATATACCATTTCTTTCCACCCTTACTCATGGTGTTCTGAAAGTCTGCTAAGTCTGAATGCACAAGTTCTAACAATTCTGTTTTTCTGGTTGTTACATTTTTAAAAGGTTTCTTAGCAAATTTTGCTTCAACACAGACTGGACGCTTAGAACAACTTTTAGTATTCACATTTGGAATTAAACGCATGTTTCTAAGTCTTTTCAATGAAGCAAAATTAACATGTCCAAGTCTAACATGCCACAAATCAACAGACTCAGCAATATAAACAAAATTGGCAGCAGTTTCATTATTAATTTGTGCAACAGTATTCAAAACAAGGAGCCCCCCACTATGATACCCCTTTCCAATGAAGTCCTCATTTCGCATGATAGCAACTTTACCGGCTTCTTGCACAATTTTAAGGCGAACCACGTCAAGAAGGGTACTAGAAACCAGGTTTCTACGAAGGGAAGGGACAAATAAAACATTACTTAAAGACAGTAATTTTCCAGAAGTAAACTTAAGTAAAATCTTCCCTTTACCCTTGACAGCAGCTGTAGAAGAGTTGCCCATGTAGACACATTGTCCATCAACAACATCTTCAAAGTTAATCATTAGTTCGTTGTTGGCACAGAGGTGCCTTGATGCTCCAGAATCCAGGATCCATTCTGACAGATTATGCACCAGATTGGCCTCCACGGTGGTAACCACACAGATAATCTCATCATCCTCGGTTTCAACAATGTTGGCAGTAGGTGTTGCAAACTTGTGTTTGGCTTGGATTGACCATTTCCTTTGATTGCATTGGTAGGCCTTGTGTCCAGGCTTGCCGCACACATAACACATCACCTTCGGCTTCTAAATCCTTTTGTTAGCAGAATTCTGATTCCTGAGATTTTTGAGTTGGCTTTTGAAATCTCTTCCCTTTGCCTTTGAACTTGTCTTTGTTCGTTTGTATAGCAGATTCAACCAGGTTAGAACTAACAGAATTTAAACAAAGGGAAGACATCTTATCTTTCAGCCGGTTTGCCACCTCATTCCGCATATGGCTAATTAATTCCTACAGTGTGAGATCTTTCTTTTTGTGCCTGAGGAGGTTTCTGTAATCGCTCCAGGATGGTGGAAATTTTTCCATCAGCACGTTGGCTTGGAGGATTTCGCACATCTTCATGCCTTCTGCTAGGACCTCAGTACACAGGTTTTCGTAGACGTGAACCTGTTCCATGATGGGTTTGTCATCCATAATCTGGAACTGTAGCCACTTGCCGATGACATATTTTCTTTTCCCAGCGTTGTCTGAACCATATTTTGCCTCAAGTTTGGTCCAAATGACCTGGGCAGATTTGAAGTTTACAAACAGATCAAATAAAGGGTTACACATATTATTTAGTAGATAACTGCGAACCAGTTTATTGTCCCTCTCGAATTTGTTCTTTGTGGTTTCGTCAAGAGGAATAGAAGGAGTTTTAGGAACAATAGGAGTTGCAGGTTCAGAATCAGTAACTGTGTTGCCCTCATCAGGGAGATCAGCAGTAAGCACGTAGTCGATCTCAAGTTGCTTAAAGCAAATGAGCAATTTTTAAGACCAACGTTTATAATTGGTTCCATCAAGTGGTTCAGTTTTGTAGAGTTCGGGGAGAGTTTTTGGAGCAGCCATTGCAATTAAGCTTTCAGATTGTTAGAGAAATGAATAGTAATGGCTTCTAGAAGGAGAAGGTGATGACCTGTGTCGTGGTATGAACCACTGACCTGAAAACTTAATTCGCCCAACTTAGGTGCAAATCGTTATGGCGAAGAAGCTCCCCAAGGTTTAACACAGCCGGCTTCGCACTCGTGCACTCGAGGGAGAAGCTTTGGAGTATAGCAACTTGTATGGCCAGGAAGTAGAGAGGAGAAGAGATAATGTATTTTTTGTGTGTTCTGCAGAGTTGCAGATGGTCCTCTTTTATAGTGGTCTGGGGGAGAGGAAAATTGCCAACCAAACAATGATGGACGGTGTGAAACGGGGGCAGAAAATCAGGCAAAGGAGAGAATAATGTAACTGAAGAATTAATGGGGAGAGAATCATGGTGATTAAGGCAGAGATGGAGGAAGACTTGGTCAACTAGCCGTTAGGATTAAGGCAACTCATACGCAATCAGTCATCTCGAAAATTGCTCCAAAAAATATAGTGTAAGACCCAAGCCCACAGCCCGCGACCCGCGCCGCGTGTGGCAGCCCAAGTCCCCTCAACCCCCCTTAAAAGATGGCTTCAAGTTATTCGATAAGTGCAAGAAGAGTGAGATATATAAACTCTTCAAGTCACTCCCAAAAGTTCCATGTGGGACAACAAAAGAGATAGAGAGAGTAAGTGAACACCCTTTTGGGGTGCCATTACTCCAACATCAACAACCCTTAGAATCGAGCCCAACTGTGGAATTTCACACAATCCTTGCAAAAACAACTCGGACTTGACAAAATCTACACTACTTACTTGAATTCCAAGCTAAAACATGGGTCTGAAAATGAAATAGATGAAATGAAAATAAACCCTAAGTCACTAATTACTGAAAATTAAAACCAAGAACAACCTAAAATTAAACCTAAAAAATGTAAAACCAAACTAGAAGAAAACCTAACTACCTAGCTTGCGCCGCATCCTTCAATTTATACTCGAATCGGCTCAATCGCAGCCCTTGATTCACATGGTATCATGGATGGTCAAGATGGAGATGACGATGTGGGTGTGTTGGTGCTGCGTAGAGCGTCGATGGTGGTGAGGATGGTGTGGTGGCTCTATGAGTTTCAGAGAGAAAGAGATGAGTTCGAAGATGAGAGAGGATAAAGATGGTGAGGATCTGCAGAGGGGATGTCGGGGTCTTCGCGGGTTTGTTTCGTGTGGGAGCCGAGAAGAGAGAGCAAGAGTGAGGGGTAAGGGGGAAAGGGGGGTCCACGTGAGGCGCGCGTGAGGGGGGGGATGAACTCACGTGCCAGGCGCATGCAAGGCTGCGAATTAGGTTTTTTCTTTTATTTCTTTTTTTCTTTTGGGTTATAAAAGATAATGGGCTAAGAAAAGTTGGTCGGGTTTGAGTTGATTTTACCCACTTCTTCATTTTCGACTTTTCTTAATCTTTTTCCCGCTTTTTTTTTGCCAATTTATTCAATAGCTACAAACAAAATAAAAGCAAAAATGTAAAACTAACAATTATTACGAGCAAAAATTAAGGGTTATTGTAAAAATAACATATTTTTAGCACAAACAATATGTCCTAAAGATACTGACGTCGGTTGAAGTGCACCCTGGGAATATTGATGTAGATCAAATACTTAGGGAGGTTCTTCTGATGGTGTCTTCTTCATTAAGTCCACTCTTACTCTAATTCGATCTGACATTGTTGAGGCGAACATCCCTTTTGGTGAGTTGTATGGCGCTCCCCTATTCCTCACAAATGATTAGATTATTTTTATGGCTAGTGCCCATTACTGTACCATAGGTAATGCTAGTGGCCTTCGGCCCATGCGGCAACGAGTGTCCCGGAACTAAAGAAACTACTTTGCATCTGCTCCATGGCTGTAGACAAGAAAAATGGGTCTAGTACAAGTTAGTCCCCAAACTCGAGCAAACTTTCTTTGTCAACCTTCTCCTTCGGTCTTAGCTAGCTTTCAAGGTTGATCCTTCGGTTTGCTGGGACAAGGATTGGCCCTCATTGTTTGCCATTACTGTTTAATGGATTTGAAAATAGAAGACTCGCAAATCTTTTGAAGGAATGGATAGTAGATCTGCTGACACTTGGATACTTGTTAATGAAAGATGCAAGGAAGTTATCAAAGCCATGAATGCCATAGGACCTCAAGATGGTACGTCCAAATTAGAGAAATTGAGTTCGCGAACGGCACCACAACCAAAATGGGATGTGCTAAATGTGGGTGGGGCATTTCATGGAAATCCTCGCCTTAATGAAGGCGATAGAGTAATTAAGGGTCATATCGGAAACTACGCTAAAGGGCTTGCCTCAAACTATGGAATACGTTCGTTGGCAAAAGTAGAACTCCTTGGCCTACTTCAACGCTTGCGGCTTGCTTAGAGTTTGGGCATTAAATAGCTACTGATATGAATGGATTTTGAAGTTGTTGTGAATAAGATGAAGGCTACCGCGATAAGGAATCAGTTATACTATTATATTGTAAAGGAATGTCAAGATTTCATCTTTAATATGAATTCGAACGTCAATATTGAGTGCGATTACAAGGAGGCCAATAGAGTAGCACATCGATTACCGAATATGGTCGTCGAACAATCATCCCCTTTTGTTGTTTTTGATCATCCACCTGGTCAGCTTTAATTTGGGTGACGACTTTATGGTGTATCTTGCCCATGCTTGATGTGGCAACAATAAATTGTCCCAAGGGCTTAGCCCTCGTGCACACGAATATATATATATATATATGTGTGTGTGTGTGTGTGTGTGTGTATGTTTATATAAATATGTATGTGTGTGTGTGTATATATATGTGTGTGTGTGTGTATATATATATATATATGTGTGTGTGTGTGTGTGTGTAGACCTGGCAAAAATTGACCCAACCCGAACCCACCCGAAAGTTTTGGGTTCTGAACACGATTTTCTCGACTCAAACCCGAAATGAACCGAACCCGAAAGACCGGTAAATTTTTTGGTGAAACCCGACCCGAACCCGAACCTGCCGCTCGACCCGAGTATTATATACTTACTTTTTATTGTCTTTAATTTTTCCTCTTAACAATAATAGTTTTTCATGATAATGAATCGTTTGAAAACACATTATACAATTACCACATTACTTTGCAAATTAGACAATGGTTCCCATTTTTCCCCATAAAACGTCATATACAACTTATAAACGGTCCAATTTTTGAAAATGACCATGAAACAACTCTAATATTAAGAAAAACAATTTAGAATTAGATAAGTATTGAAAATGTGGGAGGTATACCATTATATTCTTCGTAAAATGAATACGCCTCTTCACATTTTAAATAAGATTATTCTATAATAATGTAAAATTTTGATTTTATAATTAATATATAATTATAATATCTTGCGTGTATATAATATTCTTTCGTTTGGATTCCTTCTAATAGGGCTCAAATCTAAGCAAATGTTCGGCAATGGACCAACTTATGTTCATGTCAAGATCGACGTATAAATAAAACATGCTTGATTAGGTAATGCTAGGTTAATTAACGAAACATCAAATTATTAAACGGGCTATTGACGGGTTGAACCGCTCTAACTCGCTAACGTGCTTTAGATTGGCCGACCCATGAATGACCCGACCAATTATTAATATTTTAATATACGGGTCAACCCATCCAAACGTGACTCATTGTCCACCTATACATGAATTTCATATATCATGTTGAAAAGTTTGGATATTTTTGATATTCTTTGAAAATATTACAATTACAATGCTTGATCATTAAATCCAGACCATTTTAAGTAATAAATATACCGAATTTTTAATTTTGACCAAAAAAAAATAATTCATTACAAAGGCGCTTCAGACCCGTTAGGTTAATCCGAAACCCATAAAACAGAAATAGGTCCGCCGGTATTTTACCCAAACCCGTACCGTATTTGACCCGCCCGCCAGAATTGACAGGTCAATTAATATATAT
>JACYFF010031958.1:37226236-37256693 GCA_017589665.1 Selenicereus undatus | reverse complement strand
TATATGTGTGTGTGTGTGTGTGTGTGTGTGTGTGTGTGTGTGTGTGTACATATATATATATATATGTATATATATATTGAATGGGATATTTAGAACTCGTCCAATACGATGTCAACACATGGTGCAGACCAGGTCAACGAAAGGTTGGAGTTGGCTACAAGGGAGGAAAAAAGAAGGTTATTGGATGGGTGTGACGGTAATTTCAAGCCTAGAAAGGGAAATTACCATCTTACCCTTCGGTGCTAACTCCAAAGCTATAAAGACCCAAGATTTGCCGTTTTGGGGGGATTTTCATTGTTGACGAATGAACTTGCTCGTCAGACGCTTTGCAAAAACAGTAAGCTCACTTTCGTTCTCCTTTTTCTATCTTTCTATTTGTCTACCTCACTTTGAGGCTGACTTGATCATTTGAGGGGCATTGCTTCGGAAAAATACCTGGGGTCAACCTTCATTTTGGTCATCATCGATCAGTGGACACATCAGCTCATGCGGCCAAGCAGTACATCAGCTAAGTGTATGTCTAGGTGTGGGTACTAAAAATTTATTTGTGCCGTACCAAAATTAAATTAAATTAGTTAATTGGGGCAACCCTTTTAATTAATTTAATCAAGCCCAAAGACTCACAAGTCAAGCCCAAAGATGAAGCCCAGACGACTCCCATGTTCAAGCTCAGTCAAAATTCGAGTCAAAGCCTAAACCGAGGCTCAAGGCGACTACCAAGTCAAGTTTCGACCTAAAACCCGAACGAAGTCATGGGGCGGTCAAAGTCAAGATCAAAGTCTAAAGTCAAAGTCAAAGTCAAAGGTCAAAGACCTACATCGACTTATAAGTCAAACATCAAAATCGACTCTCAAGTCAATGTCCGATCGAAGTTCAAGGCGACTTTCAAGTTGATGTTCAGTACAAGGCCGTGAGACTCCTAAGTCAAAGTCAAAGTCAAAACAATCAAAAGTCAAAGCAGTTTCGGGTAAAGCCTGATTGAAGGGCCCAAAACCTAGGTCAAAGCCCAAAACCCAAGTCAAGACCCATCTTGACTTTCAAAGGGCGGGCTTTCCTATAAATAGCCCCTTAGCCCCATGATTCAAGGGTTGGAAAATCCATCATTGAAGAGAAAGAATCAGAGCATTTGTATCCATAGAGATTGTACCCATTCAAATTAATTGAATCTATAAAAATTCGATCTTTCTAATTTGTGATTACAAATTTGGCACGCTCGGTAAGACCTCTCTACCTCTCATCTCTTTCTCTTAAAAAATCAAGACTTTCAAGTCACAAGAACATCATCTTCAACGGAGACATGGCTATAAAGAACATTATCGTGCAAGCTTCGAAGAAGAAGAACACAAGATCTCTTTCGCGGACATCCTGTGGAGCTAGCGTCACTTCTAGCAAGTGCGCGTGCACAATGAAGACCAGAAGTATGGCGAAAGCTGCTGCGCCGACCGCCCCTGGGCAAACTGCACTACCCCTACCCAAACTCCAAGACTCAAAAACACAGCAAAAGGCATCCTCTTGGATGGGTGAAATTCAAAACGTCCAGCTTCAATGTGCAACATGCGAGGTTGAAGACTACAATAGTAGTAAATCTTCTTCGCCCTCACCAAAGGGGCCGAGCATGTCAGAGACTGAAGTTGAGTCCACCAAAAATGTTGTCATGCCAGCCATGATGATAGGTACAACCACTCTGGAAGAGGAGATAGCTAACATGAAATCCATCCTAGAAAAACTCACTAGGACAACGAAGAAAAGGAAGCGCGCATTAAGTTTTAAGAAGAAAAGATTGTTAAGCTAACCAGGAAGTTAGAAAAACGATCATCTCAATCTTGTACAAAGGACTCAGAAAGTGAGGACCCCAAAAAAATGTTCATCCACATTGAAGCCTCTGACAGCGAGAAGCAGTCAAAGAATGGCGCTACCCCTAAACATGTCAAGTCTTCTGGATCAATAACCATTGATCAAATCTAAGACTTGATAGCAAATGCTGTTAAGGCGTAGCTAGGTGAAGGTTCGCGCATAACTCACCTATACACCAAGCCTTACACTAAGTGGGTTGATGCTCTTCGCATGCCTCATGGTTACCAACCCCCCAAGTTCCATCAATTCGATGGGAAACACAATCCTAAATAGCATGTCGCGCACTTCATTGAGACATGCAACAATGTTGGGACTGACGGCGACCTTATGGTGAAACGGTTCGTCAGGACACTGAAAGGCATTGCCTTTGACTAGTATACTGACTTAGAAACAGAGTCCATTAATAGCTGGGAACAAATGGAGCAAGAGTTCCTCAATAGGTTCTACAGCACTCAGCGCGTTGTCAGCATGACTGAGCTGACAAACACAAAACAGTGGAAGGATGAGCCAGTTCTTGACTACATCAACCGCTGGCGCGCACTTAGCCTCGAGTGCAAGGATCGGCTGTCTGAAGTTTCCGCCGTTGAAATGTGCACCTAAGGCATGCACTGGGACTTGCTCTATGTCCTACAGATGAGCAAAGCAAGGACTTTTCAAGAATTGGCGACCAAGGTGCATGACATGGAGGTGACGATCGCTAGTCGTCGCGCCAATTCCTTCGATTCTACTAAATCAAAGAGGGACAAAGTTGAATTTGAAAAGAATGTTAATTTTTCTAAGGGCACGACCAAAGAAGCGATGTCCACCTCTACAAATCAGCCAATTCGCATTATGGAAAAGCTAAAACTAGGGGGCAAGAAGAGCTCGTCGTTCAAAGTTGTGACAAATAAGCATCCCACACTAAAAGAACTTCAGGAAAAGAAGTATCCATTTCCTATGTTAGATTTGTCAGGCATGCTAGATGAGTTACTCGAAAAGGGTGTCATCGAATTGCCCGAGCCAAAGCGCCCAGAAGAAGTTGGGAGGACCGCTGACCCTGAATACTGCCGATACCATAGAATCATTAGTCACCCTCTTGAAAAGTGCGTTACACTCAAGGAACGCATCATGCGACTGGCTAAGGAAGGAAGAATCATTTTAGATTTGGATGACACAACAGAAGTTGGCCACGTCACAGTGCAAAAGGCTGTTGATTCAGATTCTGAAATGGATCATGCGGAAGTGCTAGAGGGCTTAGGAGAATGCTTCATAAAAAGCTTCTTTGATAGTATGGCTGTCTACACAACCTCATGTTTTGAAATTGACGATGACGAAAGAAATGAAGAGTCGGATGTCCCTCCTGAAGAAAGTGGTAATGGCAGCATCCAGCCATAACAACAACGGAAAGAAAAGAATGAGAGGACAATTTCAGTCTCGTCCGTCAAATAAGCAAATGTTGCTGCAAATTCAGTTGTGCCAGTCTTCAAATGTACAAATCCTAAAAGTGCAACCAAGGTTGAATGCAAGTTCAATGAAGCACGCTGGTGCGGTTTTAAAGAAAAGGTTGTGCTTCTAATGCATGGGGCGAACCCAAGCAAATTGACCAAGGTTTCTCTCACCGGTGTTGTTGCCTCTTCTAAAGGCTCGCTCCAAGAAGAAAGTGAGACGTCAAAGATGCGCATCAACGATGGGTGTGATCCTAGTGCACACAAGTTAATGAAGAGGTCCAGCTATGACTTCAGTTAGCCAACATCTTTGGGGCATGTGATCGAAGCTAAGCCCTACAGACTTGACAGTGCACAAAGGGCTATACGAAGTCAAGGGGGCGACGCCGCAATGCCTAAATTTGGTCTTGCTATGTACCATCCCCTGCTTGTAAGGATTTTGGGACGGCGTAAGGAAAAGCAAACCCTTGCGCAATATATCACAGTTGAAGAGGTTGATGATAATGAGGCTGAAAATGCCAAGACCAACCCCAACACGACGGTGTTCGACAAGTTGCAGTCGTCAACGTCGCGCTAACTCCCTTCTGTGTTTATAAGGATAAGAAAGGGTAAAATCACGAAGCCCTCTGTCTTCTATAGATTGAAGAAGGGTGAGCAATCTAAACTCTTGGTCTTTGCCAGCATCAAGATGGGCGAGACGTCAACAAGCGCACTGCCCTCACAAAAAAGAGATTCGGTGTTCAGCTGCCTTGGTAAATTAAATGAAATCCAAAGTTCAATTCCTTCACGCATGAAGCGTGTTTCCACTTTGGATGTGATGGTGGATGACTTTTGAACAAGATGCCAAACTATTCGCACATTCAAAAAAAAAAGACTCCCGATCAAGAGGCTAAACTATTCACACATTCCAAAAAAAGACTCCCAAACAAGAGGCTAAACTGTTCGCACATTCAAAAGAAGAAAACTCTCAAACAAGAGACTAAATTGTTCGCATATTAAAAAAAAAGAAGGCTCCTGAAGAAGAGTCTAAATCGTTCACACACATCAAGAAAATGCTAACTCCTGGGCAAGAGTATAAACTGTTCACTCAAGCCAAAAAAAAAAAAACTTGTACTACTCCTGGCCAGTAAGAGTACAAACTGTGAACGACAAAACAAATGAAAAAAAAAGGATGCTTAGTTGAACTATGTAACAGCTTGATCTTATTGAAAATTGCAAGTACCCATAAGTACGTAGGCAGCTTCAACAAATCACCAAGTGCAACCAAACACATCACATAAAAAAAAGGGGGCATGAAATAGAAGAGATCAAAGACATCACCTTTCTGCTGCCAAGCTTTTCGTCGCGATTTGCACCATCATGAATCACGTGAAAATAGAAGAAAATACAAAGCTAAATTCTTTTTCAGAAAAGAAATCAGTAAACAAAGCAGTGTCCAGAAAAAATAAATGCTAAAGAATGGTGAAGCGTGGAGCAAAATCAATCAAAATGTTCTTTGATTGTCGCAATAGCTGCTCCTCACTGCTCACACCACTTCCGTGCGTATCAGTTTCGTTCAAGGCTCATAGCCAAGCAGCGAACTATATCACAAGTGTGGTTCTTAAAGTCTTCACACCACTTCCGTTCAAGGCACATAGCTAAGTAGCGAACTGCATCGCAGGTGTGGTTCTTTAAGTCTTCACACCACTTCTGTGCGTATCAATCCCGTTCAAGGCCCATAGCCAAGCAGCGAACTGTATCGCAAGTGTGGTTCTTCAAGTCTTCACACCGCTTCCATGCGTATCAGTTCCGTTCAAGGCCATGTCCAAGCAACGAACCGTGTTGCAAGTGTGGTTCTTCAAGTCTTCATACCACTTCCGTGCGTACCAATTCCGCTCAAGGCCCATGGCCAAGTAGCGAACCGCATCGCACGTGTGGTTCTTCAAGTCTTCATACCACTTTCGTGCGTATCAGTTCCGTTCAAGGCTCATAGCCAAGCAGCGAACCGTGTCGCAAGTGGTTCTTTATATGGATTTTTAGCTTGCACAAGTAATAGTACAAGAGCAAAAAAAAAGGTGTGACCATTCAAAACCCAAGCTTTGATTATGAGAGTGTGCATCAATGTTTATCACAATCCAAGTGAGAGATTCAGCATCAAACCAATCTCATATCAATTATCAAAGCCCTAAATCAATACAAACCCGAATTCCAAAAAAAAAAAACCCTCATTGAAAACCTAAAATCAACTTGTGCCAAACTTCCCAAATCAAAGCAAACCCAAGTCCAAAAAAAAAGGACACAAATTCCGAATAACATCCTACTAACAGGATGATTTCTTTTAGCAAGCACCAAAGTTCTAGCAAGAGCATCATGCCACATTAAAGTCTCCAGTGTGCAAACAAAAAAAGTGAGGCAAGACCTTGGTAAAATTTGACACCAACTACTCCATTTCCATTTCCCAGAGAAGCAAAACATAAATAGGGACCAAGCTTTAGTCTTTTTCACTCCCTTTATTCCTCTCACGTAGATCCAGATCATTGTGTCATTCTCTCTATGCCTCAGCACTCCTTTCCTCATTCGTTTTTATGACCATCAAACCGCAAGCTCGACCTATTTTCTCAAAAAATTTCTCAGAGGCATTTTCACAAACACTTGGTGGGTAGGTATAGTATTAATACTGAGCACATTCATTGCCTTCATAGAGATATGAAGTTCGACTTCCCATCTCCCAAAATGAGCTCAGAGCGCAATCAAACATGCACCCAAATCGTGCAACTCAAGGACGAGTTTGAGTTCGAAAGTAAAAAAAAAAAAACATCGTTATCATGATGCGAATAACAGGAGGTGAGACCTGAAGGTTTTAGACACACAAGGTTTCGACCATAGGATCGAGCAGATTCGTTTCGAGTTCTCATGTTTTCCTGCAAGCATTTCGGAAGAACAAGAAAAAGGGGAAAACTTTACCCAAATCTAAACAGGGCTTCCCCAGAATATGCAGAGTTCTCTCCAGGAAGCAACAATCATAGATCAACGCGGTAAGAACTCAGCAGCAATGGTAAACAAAAAAAAAACAAGGGAAGTTTAATAAAAAAAAAAAGAAAGGAAGAGGAGGAAAGATGAAGAAAGTTTATACCTTTGCTAATAAGAAGAGTTATACCGAGCGAGGCTATTGGATTCGGGAATCAGGCAGTGCAAAGAGCAAAACTTCCCGGGAGCTTCCACTAGAAACTACTAGCAGCCACAACAAAAATGGAATCGCGGGGTTCAGCGCGCAGGGCATGGATTTTGGATGTTTTGTTGCTGAAGGAGGAGAGAGTAAATGAGGGGAAGAAGATGAACGTGGTGGGTTCACTTGGTTTGGTTGTGAATTCGTCCACTCCCAAAATGTTCCTCTCTACCAAAAGAACAGGCATGTCTGCCCCTCTAAAGCCTCAATCTCGCAGGCCCTTTGCAATTTGTTGGCCTTATATTTCGCTAAGTAACTATGTCCTGAATTGGTGCCCCTTATATTTCCCTGGGGTTCTATTTTGCAATTTAGTGCCTCTTATATGTTGCACATTTCACAATTTGGCGAGTCAAATGTCGTTGAACTAAAAGTATAACCCACCCAAATAATGCATATAGTTCAACGGTTGCAAAATTTTGGGATGGCCCCAACGCAGGGCCATAATATAATTTTGGGCGTCACACGGCAAGTTAACAACTTGGTCGGAAAAGAGTTAGATAAAATGGGACAACGTGATCAATTGGGTCCTTGCAATTTAAGTGGTGGCTTGCCGCACCAAAAAAAAAAACAAACGGGGGGCCGCCTGAAGTGGTACGTTTCAAAAAAAAAAAATTTCGAGAGGTCGGTCACGCTCAAACGACGAGTCTTGCACGTGATCGTGTCTCAAGGGGGCAATTTGTAGGCACAAAAAATTTATCCATGCCGTACCAAAATTAAATTGAATTACTTAATTGGGGCAACCCTTTTAATTAATTTAATCAAGCCCAAAGACTCACAAGTCAAGCCCAAAAGACTCACAAGTCAAGCCCAAAGATGAAGGCCAGATGACTCCCAAGTTCAAGCTCAGTCAAAGCCTAAACAGAGGCTCAAGGTGACTAACAAGTCAAGTCACGACCTAAAACCCGAACGAAGTCATAGGGCGGTCAAAGTCAAGATCAAAGTCAAAACTCAAAGTCAAAGATCAATGGTCAAAGACCTACATCGGATCACAAGTCAAACATAAAAATCGACTCTCAAGTCAATGTCTGGTCAAAGTTCGAGGCGACTTCCAAGTCGATGTTCAGTACAAGGCCAGGAGACTCCCACGTCAAAGTGAAAACAAGCGAAAGTCAAAGTAGTTTAGGGTAAAGCCTGATTGAAGCGCCAAAAACCTTGGTCAAAGCCCAAAACCCAAGTCAAGGCCTATCTTGACTTTCAAAGGGGAGGCTTTCCTATAAATAGCCCCTTACCCCCATGATTCAAGGGTTGAAAAATCCATCCTTGAAAGAGAAAGAATAAGAGGATTTGTATCCATAGAGATTGTACCCATTGAAATCAATTGAATCTATAAAAATTTAATCTTTGTAATTTGTGATTACACCAGGCTTCACCCCCCTTATTCAAATTTCTGTCGAAACAGATTGCTATCGCCTATGGGAAATATTGGCGAAATGGTTGATGCTCAATCTGTGGCATTAAAGCAAGGAGAGAAGGTATGCTTGGGGCAGCCGAGGACCCCCCAATGCGGCGTGGCTGCTCTCCGGCTCAGAGTTCCGGGAGAACTCAGTGGATCACCCCTCACCCCCACTCAACAATTTATCACTCTGGAACAGTTGGTGGAGGCGCTTCAACAAGTGCAATAAGCAGTGATTCGAGGGGAGTGCGAAAAGATAAAAGCTACCAAATGCGAACCCGAGCTCGTCCGAGGGTTCAAATATGAAGCCTGGCTATACCCCTCTGTACTAGTGGAATCAGAACAGATTCCCCTAGGGGAGGCCATCGCCTTGTAAGGTGGGAATGCTAGGAGAATAATCAAAGCTAAGCAGCCCTATGAAAAGCCCACAACAACATCTCTTCCTCCCGATCCGTCACAACTCCATATGCATCCAAGACGAAGGAAGTGAGATGGTACAAGGAGTGCTCTTACCCCCAGTACTCGGAATTGGGAAGCTTCGAAGAAGGAGTTCCTTGGCTGGATTGGTCCGTAGGAAGTACTCGACAGGAACTCGAGTACCCCACATCACTCTTCCCCTCTCTGAACGGCTAGGGCCAAGAGGGGGACAGAAGTAGGGGGTATCATCTTAGCGTTTCAATTCACCTTTATTAGTTGAGTTAGGCCATCCTAGGCTTGCTGTGGTTCAAATAAGGGGTTCCTCGGAGAGAGAATCCTTGCTTTCTTTTTTAATGCCCTTTTAATAGGGCAATCATGGTGGTATCGCGCCAATGAGAGTCAAGATCCTAACCATTGACCCCTTCGAGGGGACTACCGATCCTAATGATCATTTGGGTGTCTATAAGGCACAGATGTATGCATAAGATATTGATGATGAAACTTGTTGTCATTACTTCCCAGCTATGTTGAAGAAGATTGCGCAGAAGTGGTTTAAAGGTCTTCCTGATAGGGGCATTGCCTCATTCCTTTATTTACCTGAGCTATGTAGCCTCACTTAATAGTAAGCAAAAGAGAAAGGAAAACTAGCACTCACCTGGCCATGAGCCGCCGAGTTAAGGGAGAAGACTTTAAGGAGTACGTCATGAGGTTCAACCATAAAGCCATTTTAATCCCAGACTTGTAGGATGGGGTGGTTTACACAGCCTTCCTCAATTGATTACTTTTAGGTAGATTCAAAATTTCCCTTCCTGATCGTAAGGTTGCGACATTGGTGAAAACCCTAAGAAGGGCTCAACACTTCATATAAGCTACGCAGATATGCGTCGAGGATGTTCAACAAGACTCTCAGAAAACAAGAGAGGAGGATAGGGTTCCCAGCTAAACAAGCATCCTAAAAAGGATTAGAAAAACGTTAGGCCTTTCCACACCCGCCTCGAAGCACCCTCATGGAAATCAAGGGCAATCGCATGCTAAGGCAACCAAAGCCCATCGAGACTCCGACGAAATTTAGGAAAAGGAACAAGTATTGTGAATACCATGAGGATTAAAAACACATCTCCTCGGAGTGTTGTGAAGTAGAGAAAGCCCTTCACGAGCTAGCCCACTAGGGGCAGCTTAATCTCTTCTTTACAAGGGAAAGAGGAGAGGAATGCAATCTTTGTGACCTATAACGAAAGAGAGATACAAATTTTGATCGTAACACAGAGATAATAATGAGCATGATTGGAGGGATGGATGATAAGGAATTGAATGCTGAGGTACCGAAAAACTTACATCAGGAAGCTCAACTAGGTTATGTGTAAAGCTTGTCCAGAGCTAAAAATTTAACCACTACTTTGGCTATTAAATACTTTTTATAGCATAGTGAAGTAGGGATCGATCCACGAGGAAAGATTGTTTTAAAAAGGCTAGCTTAATCCTAAATAATTTTACTACTCTATTTTATTGTTTCTACTCTTTGTAATTCTAAAATAAATAAATTTAATAAAATAAAAATCTAGAAAAACACCTAATGATGCTCCTAAATGTTTAGGATTATATTCTGCAAAGAAAACAGTAAAAAGCTTTCCTACATAATCTATAAAAATAAAATCAGAATAGTAACTGAAATTCTAATTAAAAATCAAAACAACAAATAATAAACAGAAAATACATATTAAAAATGTCAAACAGTAACCTAAAATATTATTCTTTAGGTATATAAGCTTATAACTCCTCAATTGTATCCAAATAATTTCAGAAAAATCAAATCATAACATTACCATAGAATATCAATGTAGAATATTAAATCTGAAATTAGAAATAAAATAATCTGTATAAATATAAACACGAAAATAATCAAGAAAATTACCCTAATTCTAGGACAAAATTTGATGGACTTAACAATACCTAATAATCGTGAATTAACAATTAAAATCAAAATTTTCAGAATTAATAACCTAAAAACCTGCACATATCAATTTCACAAAATAATTTTGAAAAACTATCAGATAATTTCCAAAACTTACGAAATTAAATATGGGAATACTAGGACACTATATAAACTCTAATAACTAATAAAAATAAAAAAATAACAAAAATAATAATTTTTGGTCTAATTTCTAACAAACCGGTAATTAAATACTAAAACTAGATATAAATCAATCTAAAATTATAACCACTCTAAAAATCAAAATCTAAACTATCTAAAATTACATGTACACTCTTAAAAGACTATAATTTGGGGGGGGGGGTCGATTGAAATTATACTGAAGCTAATAAAAATAGAACAAAAATTAACAAACTAATCAAATTAACTCTAAGCAACAAATGATGATCAAAAGTTGTCAAATTTATGAAAAATGCTTAGCATAATCTATATCCACCATGCAAATTAATATTTATCATTAACGCACAAGTCGATTTCATTCATGTGTTAAACTGTAGAAGACATTCACGAGCGGATCTTCTCCGTTTTTCTTTATATTATAGTTTAATTAGGTCCAGCCCTAATATAAACCCTATTAATTTGATAGCCCTTACAGCAGCGCAAGAATTTAATCAAACTAGAGCATTATGTATTAGAAAAACATTATCTAACGCTTTGTAATCAATTTACGAGTAAATCGATTTAACAAAGATCTATAATGATTGCCTAATTATAAGAGATGGATTTGAGTCATCCATGATTAATTAGGGTGATACTAATGCTTAACAGACGATAACTTTTACGTATTAAAACCCTTTAAACTATTATATGAATTCATATTAAACTAACTAGCATGCATTCTAATTAATATAATACGAATATCATGAACGATAAATACTAATCGCTATAGAATCATGAATAAAAATCAACTAGACAATAAAGCATAAAACTTGTTTCAAAATAGTTAATTTAGCATGGTTTAAAATAGATTATACTAAGCATAAAGAAATTATTCACTCATATTAAAAATAAAATCACAAGTTTCACCCAAATAATCCATGTTTAATGATAAACTAAACACACAAAAATAAAAGCTAAGCAAAACTATTTTGAAGATGATGATGATGCCCATGGTGATGAATATGATGGTGTATTATGATGGTGATGTAAGAAGATGATGATGGTGAGGAGATGATATGGTGAGGGAGGGCGTGAAGAAGCAACAACTGTGGCTTTGAGAAGGAAGGCTGCGTGATTGAGGAGGAGGCATGTGGGAAGAAGATGATGCATTGGGCGTGAGATTTGATGATGATCAAGAAGATGAGTATGGAGAGGGTGAGATGATGATGACGATGCGATGGTGATGAATAAAGAGGAGGAAGAAAGGGGGTGTGTGGAGGTGAGATGATGAAGAGATTAGTCTTGGATACGTGGAGGAGGGGTTAGTCATGGATTGTTAATGTAGCCGTGAGGATTTGTGGTGATTGATGGAGGATGCTGTAGATTAGGCGTGGAGGAGATTTAAGAAGGGGTGAGGAGATTGATTATGTTAGGGTTTTTTTCTTCTTTTTTCTTAGACTCCTTCTCCCCCAAGACTTCTAGCCTTTCTTCAACTCTTGTAACTCTAGCCCAAAAAAATAATTATGAAAATAATATTTTCCATAAATGATTATTCTTGGACCGTCTTGATAGCCAAGCGTGTAAAACCCAAACTTCGACGTCATCTCTTCTCCTCTTTATTTTATTAATGCTAAACCTGAAAAATTTATAAAATAAAGTCAATTAGACGAAATAATATTTATAATATAATCGAAATAGTTATTAAAACAATGCATGATTTTTGGCTTAACAAATTGAACACTTATAGGTCACTACTTTCGATTATAACAAAGAATTTTCATTGACGGAGTTGTCTAGAGGGGCATCCTACTGATGCATATCCTACTCTACAAGAAGGTAATGTGAATGCTCTTTACTCTAACCACAATATCAAACAAGGTATGATCCATATTCTAACACCTATAATGAAGGATGGAGAGACCACCCTAACCTTAGGTATGACCCTCAAACCAATCCATCTGGTTTTGACCAAACATCTCGTCAATCTTCTAATCAATATAGGACCAACTTCTTCCTAGAACAAGTCCTTAAGAAGATGGATGATAGGTTCCAAATTTTGGAGACAACTCTTAAGCAGGTTCAAGAGAAACAGACGGCAACTGATATCATAGTTAGCAACTTGCAGGCTCAAATGCAAAATAAGTTACCATCTCAGCCTTACCCTAACCCTAAGGAGAATGTTAGTGCCATAACACTTAGGAGCGGGAAAGAGTTAAAAGAGCATAGGAAGAGTAGCGAGTTAGAACCTAAGTTAGAGGTAAAATGGGCTAAACCAGAGTTAGACACATATTCTAATCAAACTACTAAAGAAATACGAGAGAAGAAAAGACAACCTTATAAGCCAATTCCACCCTTTCCTAGTAGATTTAGAAACCCTACTTTTAAGGTGAATGAGGCTACCAAGAGATCTTAAAGACATTAAAGAAGGTAGAGATCAACATGCCTCTCCTTGATGCCATTAAACAGGTGCCTCGTTATACTAAATCCTTGAAAGAATTATGTACTACTAAAAGAAAATTAGTAGGGAATGAAAAGGTAAGTGTGGGGGAAAATGTGTCTGCTGTTTTTCAAAGGAAACTTCCCCCTAAGTGCAAAGACCCAGGTGTGCTTTCTGTTCCTTGTAAGATAGAAAATCTTTACTTTGATAAGGCAATGCTTGACTTGGGTGCATCCATTAATGTTATGCCTAGGTCTATTTATGACAAACTAAACTTAGGAGAGTTAAAGAAAACTGGTGTAGTGCTTCAGTTAGTTGATAGGAGCAGTATTTACCCATATGGAGTGTTAGAGAATGTCTTAGTCCAAGTGAATGAACTTGTGTTTCCTGCTGATTTTTATGTGATGAACATGAGTGATGCATGTCATGATATTCCCATCTTGCTTGGCAAGCCATTTTTGAAAACAACTAGGACTAAAATTGATGTGCATGAAGGAACATTAACCATGGAATTTGATGGTGAAGTGATTAAATTTAATATTTTTAATGTCATGAGATTCTGTGCTGATGTGAGTTATGTGTAAGCACTTGATGTTATTGATGAGTTGTCCCAAAATATCTATGACTTGTCCAATGAAGATGAACTTTTCACTGTGTTTACTAAGAGTCTTGATCATGCTGAGTTTAAAAAAGTGCATTACCAGATTAATGATGATTTAGTAGAAGAGATCCAACTAGAGGATCCAGGAGTTTCATGAAGTCGAGCCAACAACTATAAACAAAGGCGCTGGTTGGGAGGCAACCCAACGTTTTTAGGGAAGTACCCACTTAATTTTGCTTTTATTTTCATTATTTCTTTCTTTTTGCATGAATTAAGTGTGTGGGGGTACATCCTGATTTAATTTCTGCAGTAATATTTTCTTTTCTTATAAATAATGCATGATATGAGTTTATGCTAGGCTTGCTTGTTTAGAAAAATTTAGTTGTATTAGCTATTTTGTAGTTTATTCTTTTATAAGTGAAGACTTCTAAACATGATAGTTATCCTTTAGAGAAGTTTGAGTTGATCCTCATACATCTTTTTAATGAGTAACTCTCTTGATTAACCATCTTATTTAGTCATGTAATATATCCGATTCAGAGGCAATAAAATGACCTGACCCATCTCCGAGACTATTGAATTAGTTGAATAACTCATTAAAATTTTGATTTTACTTGTCTATTTTTCATCTATGAAAAAAAATAAAAAAATAAAAAAAATAAAAAAAATAAAAAAATAAAAAAAATGTTAGATTACCAACATGGGTAGGAATAGGTGGCTTGACACGTATTTCCCTTAAGTTTAGGTCTCAAGTAAGCCTTATGTATGGAGTAGCCCATGATTGGGAGAGTCATGCCCCTTTTGGGCCGGTCAATGACTCGCCAAAACTAACAGTCAAAGAAAGAATAAGATGAGAATGAATTATTTGCTCCAGCACCTCTATTCGGGTGAGTGTGAGACAGGGAGTGTTCAATTTCTGAGACCCTATATGGGCCTCGAGTATGTGCACAAGTGGAGTTTGAGAAAAAAAAAAACAGAAGAAGAAGAGGAAAATAAATACAAGGCAAGTTTAGGATCAATTAAATGAAGTTATTCTACCTAGTTCAATTGTCTCTACAGCCAGACCATGTCTAAATTTTTCTATCTTAAATTCTTTTTCAACCTCTTGATTGGTGTATGCATAATCAAAAAGAGATGGATAATTATTGATCTTGTTATGTCATTATAGAAGTGTTGTAAGGTTGATAAATAAACTCTTTAAGGTTAGTTGGTTGTTTAGCAGGTATTCACTTATTGAAGGAAAAATTAATTAATTCAATAATACTGTTTTTCTTAAGCAAGCCCAGACCTAGTATGAATATCATAAGTATGCATGATTTTATAAGAAAAGAAAGGATGTCAACTTTAGGTCGAGTCTAAGATTTCTTTGCAAGAGGACGTCCAAAGTCTAAGTGTGGGCGAATTTGTTAAGCCATTAATCATGTATCGTTTTATTAATTATTTTGGTTATATTTTACATATTATTGCATCTAATTTACGTTATTTTCATATATTTTTCAGGTTAGGCATTGTTTTAATAAAGAAGAGAAGACGAGTCATTGAGGCTCGGGTTTTACATGCTTGGGCATAAGACAGTCCAAAAATGATAATTATGAAGATATTGTCTGGGCTAGGATTTTAAGAGTTAGAGAAGAGCTAGAAGTCTTGAGGGAGAAGAAGTTTAAGTAAGAAAGGAAGAAGGAAACCCTAGTTACTAACCCTAATCACACCCCTCCTTTCCTCCATATATATATCATCATCACCATCACCATAATGATCCTTCCCCATACACACCGTCCACGGCATCTCCATCCTCTTCCCTCTTCTCAAGCTCTTCCACCCTCATCGCCACCCCATAACCATGATCTCATCTCTCCACATACCCCACGCCTGCCCCTCTCATCTCCTTCACCTTCATCACCCTCCTCCTCAAGCCCTCCTTCTTCCTCCTTATAATCATCTTCGCACCTCCTCAAGCCACGCCTCACCATCATGATCACCATCAATCCTCATCAACACCCACGCCTGCCTTCTTCAATCCCCTCCTTTCAACCTCATAATTCATCACCTTCTTTCATCATCATAATCACCTTCCACAATAGAGCCACGGCACTCCTCAACATTTTTTTTAAAATTTTTACTTTGTTTATTTTGTTTTATTTTAGTTGTTTAGATTATTAAACATGATTTATTTGGGTCAATTTTGTGATGTTACTTTTAATATGAGTGAGTAAATTTTTTATGCTTAGTATAATCTTCTTGAAGCCATGCTAAATTTACTATTTTGAAAAAAGTCTTATGCTTTATTGCCTAGTTGATTCATATTCATGATTCTATAGCAATTAGTGTTTATCGTTTATGATATTCGAGTTAAATTAATTAAAATGCATGCTAGTTAATTTAATATGAATTCGATTGATAGTTTAGAAGACTATAATACATAAAAGTCATAGTCTTTTATGCTTAGGCATCACCCTAATTAATCATGGATGGCTCAAACCCATTTCTTTTAATTAGGTAGTCGCTTTAGATCTTTGTTAAATCGATTTGCTGGTAAATTGGTTACAAAGTGTTAAATGATGTTTTCTAATACGTAATGCTCTAGTTTGATTAAATTTTTGTGCTGGTGTAAAGATTATCAAATTATTAGGGTTTACATTAGGGTTGGACCTAATTAAACTAGAATCTAAGCAAAAATGGAGAAGAACCGCTGGTGGATGTCTTCTATAGTTTAACTCATGAATGAAATTAACTTGTGTGTTAATGATAAATATTAATTTGCATGGTGGATTGAGATTATACTAAGTATTCTTCATAAATTTGACAACTTTTAATCATTATTTGATGCTTAGAGTTAATTTGATCAGTTTTTAATTTTTATTCTATTTTTATTAGCTTCAATATTAATTCAATCGACCCCCCCAAAGTATAGTCTTTTAGGAGTGTCTAGGTAATTTTAGATAGTTTAGATTTTGATTTTTAGAGTGGTTATAATTTTAGATTGATTTATATTCAGTTTTAGTATTTAATTACCGGTTTGTTAGAAATTAGACTAAACATAGTTATTTTTGTTATTTTTTGATTTTTATAAGTTCCTAGACTTTATAGAGTGCCCTAGTCTCCCCATATATAATTTCGTAAGTTTTGGAATTTATTTGATAATTTTTCAGAATTATTTTGTGAAATTGATACGTGCAGGTTTTTAGGTTATTAATTTTGAAAATTTTGATTTTAATTTTTAATTCACGATTATTAGGTATTGTTAAGTCCAGAAAATTGTGTCATATAATTAGGGTAATTTTCTTGATTTTTTTAATATTTATGCAGATGATTTTATTTCTAATTTCATATTTAATATTCTGCATTGATATTCTGCGGTAATTTCCTGATTGGATTTTTTTGAAATTATTTGGATAAAATTGAGTTATAAGCTTATATACCGTAAGAATAATATGTTCGGTTACTGTTTGACATTTTTAATATTTATTTTCTGATTATTATTTACTGTTTTGATTTTTAATTAGAATTTCAGTTACTATTCTGATTTTATTTTTCTAGAGTATTTAGGAAAACTTTTTACTGTTTTCTTTCCAGAATATAATCCAAAATATTTAGGAGCATCACTGGGTGTTTTTCCAGATTTTTATTCATTAGATTTTAATTATTTTAGAATTATTAAGATTAGATTTAATAAATTGGATGAGTAAAATCATTTAGGATTAAGCTAGCCTTTTTAAAACAATCTTTCCTCGTTAATCAATCCCTACTTCCCTACGCTATAAAAAGTATTTAATAACCAAAGTAGTGGTTAAATTTGTAGCTCTCGACAAGCTTAACAAATTTTGGCGCCGTTGTTGGGGATCCTACTCCTACTTTCGATTTTCACCTATAATCAGTAAAAAGCATGAGAAAAAATTTAGGCGTTTCCACACCCGCCTCAAAGCATCCTCGTGGAAATCAAGGGCAATCACATGCTAAGGCAACCAAAGCCCATCGAGACTCCGGTGAAATTTAGGAAAAGGAACAAGTATTGTGAATACCATGAGGATTAAAAACACATCTCCTCGGAGTGTAGTGAAGTAGAGAAAGCCCTTCACGAGCTAGCCCACTAGGGGCAGCTTAATCTCTTCTTTAGAAGGGAAAGAGGAGAGGAATGCAATCTTCGTGACCTAGAAGGAAAGAGAGACACAAATGTTGATCGTAACATAAAGATAATAACGAGCATGATTGGAGAAATGGATGATAAGGAATTGAATGCTGAGGTACCGGAAAGCTTACATTCGGAAGCTTAGCTAGGTTATGGCTGCCAGAGATTGAAACTGCTTGAAGGACTAACCATGGCGTTTGCTCCGGAGGACATGCGCCCTTTGCAAACATCTCATAATGATGCCTTGTTGATACAACCTAAAATAGTAACCACCATGGTTCATCAAGTACTCATGGACATGGGAAGTTCCATGGATATCATCACTCTTGAATGCCTTAATAAGTTGCAGTACAACGAAAAAGACTTGGAAGCATTCGAGACTCCTATTGTGGGGTTCTGGGAACAAGCCATGTACCCGCTCGAAACTAAAAGATTACCTATCTGAGTGGGCGACAAGGATAACTCACGGATTGTAGAGATGAGCTTTCTAGTGGTAAATATCCCTATGGCATACTGTGTTATCTTAGGACGTCCGAACCTTAATGCCATCAAAGCCATTGTGGCATCTTACCTCCTACTCATTCAATTTGAACTAGATGATGGTAGGGTAAGGAAACTATATGGACCAAAAGAAGGCAAGAGAATTCTATTATATGAGTTTGAAGTCTATGGGGCTGAGGGAAGAACCCCCACAGGCGAGATGTCTCGAACAAGCAAGGCTGGAAAGAAGGTGGCGACAAAAGTAATTGTGGTACTTTTGGTCTCGGCAGAAGAACAAAAAAGAACCTATCTGGATCCACTTCTGAAGTGCTTCCTATACCCTCAGACCCCGAGTGCCCAGAGTAGACTGTTCAGATTGGCAAGGACCTTGACCCAATGATAAAGGATAAAATTGTAAAAATCTTGCAGTGATACAAGGACGTGTTTGCATTTGACCCTTCCAAAATGCCAGGCATATCTCCCGATATAATGGAACACAAACTATGTGCGGATCCGAACCACAAGCCAGTCATTCAGAAATAAAGAATGTGCGTCGACTTCACTTATTTGAACAAGGCACACTATAAGGATAGCTATCCATTACTAAAGATAGACAAGTTTGTTGACTCTATGACTAGTCATGAACTCCTCAGCTTTGTGGGTTCCTTCTCAGGCTATCATCAAATCCCTTTGGCCAAGAAAGATCATGAGAAAACAAGCTTCATTATCAACATTGGCTTGTACTGCTGCAATGTCATGCCACCTGGGTTGAAGAATGTCAAGGCCACTTACTAATGGCTTGTTAATAAAGTCTTTGCAGTACTCATAGGGAAGAAAATGGAAGTAAGAGTGTCAAAGAAATCGATCATGTGAAAGACTTGGAGAGGGCCTTCAGGATACTAAGGCATTATGGAATGAAGCTTAACCCGAAGAAGTGCACTTTTGCTGTCAGATACGAAAAATTCTTGGGTTACATGATCAATCAAAGAGGCATTGAGGCGAATGCTGACAAAGTCAACGCGATGCTAAACATGAAGTCTCCAGCAACCGTCAAAGAGGTGCCAAAGTGGGCCAGATGGATAGTCGTATTGGGGAGGTTTATACTAAGATCAGTGCATAAGTGCATTCCTTTCTTCAAATCATAAAGAAAAAGACAGTGTTCTAAATGAAATGAAGAGGCTAAGCAAGCCCTCCACGGCCTCAAGGAGTACTTAGGGAGATTCCCTCGGATGGTGAGTCCCATTCCTTAATCATGCAGTAAGCATGGTTTTACTAGTTGAAAGCGATCGACAATAGCTCCCACTATGTGAGCCACGTCCTAGTAGGGGGCAAGCAGTGCTACCCACTTGTTGAGAAGTTTACATACGCCTTATTGAGTACAAGTCAGAAGTGGCGTCCATATTTCGAATCACATTGCATCATTTTTTTGTCTAACCAAACCCTTGAGAAACATTCTTGAGTGATATGGCTCCGGAAAAAAATGTTGAACTAGGTTATCAACTTAATACCCGATGGAGTTAGCTATGAACTAAGAAGAGCAATCAAGGCCCAAGCCTTCGCCGACTTCATTACCAAATGCTCAGTCCCGGATGAACCAGAAGAGATGGTTAGCCAGTCATAGATGCTATATGTAAATGGATCAGCAACAAATGTCGGGTGTGGAGCTGGGTTGATCGTGTCATCCCCAGAAGGGTAATCGTACAAACATGCACTATAGTTCATGTACAAGACACACAAAAATGAGGCTGAATATGGGCCCTATTGGCTAGAATAGAAATTTGTAATGCACTAGGAACAGAATGCCTGAAGGTTTTCTCTGACTCCCAACTGGTAGTGAGTCTAGTAAGGGGAAAATACAAAGCTTGCAATCTCGCCATGGTTTCCTATTTAGCTAAAGTGAAAGAGACGTCCTCCATGTTTAAGAGATTTGAAATTGAGCATGTTCCTAGCTCAAAGAATGGACAAGTTGATGCCTTGTCAAAGCTCAATAGTTCTTCCTCGGATGGGTGGAGCCCCTCATAAGTTATTTACATGAAGGAATCCAACCACAAGAACCAAAACAGGCTGACTGCATCAAGAAGAGATCTGAATGGTTCTTGCTGTATGAAGGACTCGTACACAACATAGCTTTTTCATATCTCCTCCTAAGATGCACCACATCAGAAGAATGAAAAATAATCTCAGCCGAGATGCATGAGAGAGAATGTGGGTCACACATTGGGCACCAAAACTTGGTTACAAAGGGATTGAGGACGGGCTACTACTGGCCCACACTTTTGTTGGATGCGATAGATATGGTGAGAAAGTGTGACAAATGTCAACGATTTCCCCCTACACCACTAGTCGTCCACCCGTTTGACTATAATGCATTCCCTATCGCCTTTCACAAACTGAGGCATGGACATTATGAGCCCTTTCCCAAAGGTAATGGGACAAAGCAAATTTCTCTATCACGGTGGACTACTTTACCAAAGTGGCAGAAGCAGAGGCACTGGCATTCATTTTCGAGAAGGAGTTCATAAGTTCATATAAAAGAATATTATGACAAGGTTCATGGTCCCAAGGATAATGGTCATCGACAATGGCGAACAGTTTGAAGCCAACAAGGTATGAAACTACTATGCTGAGTATGGCATCCAAACAAGGTTTGCCGTGATTGTTCGACCGCAAACGAATGCGCAAGATGAAGCCACGAACAAGTATATCTTGAATGGGCTCAGAAAGAGATTGCATGATATAAAGGGATTGTGGGCAGATGAGATCCCAGTCGTACGGTTGTCCATTCAAACAACTGATAAGAGTGCAACTAGTGAGACCCCATTCCTCCTTGATTGCAGCTCTGAAGTTATGCTCCTGGTAGAGGTTGCTATCCACACTCATCGAATCACCACCTTCCAGGAGGACCTCAACACTAAGGCCCTAAGAAAGCACTTGATCTGTTGTCCACAGTGACGGAAGATGCCTATGTCAAGGAAGAGATTACAAAAATCAGGATGGCTTGGTTCTATACCCATAAGGTCAAGGAGAGACCACTAAGCGAAGGGGATTCATTCGTAAAGGAGATAGGGGCTATTGGGAAGGGGCAATCCAAGGGAAGCTCACCTCCAATTAGGAAGTCGCATACATGGCTATTGAGGAAGTGGGCCCTAGAAAATTTCAACTCAAAATTCGCGAAAGGATACCAAGAACATTACATTCCAACAACCATAGAAGGTACTACTTATGATATATGCTGGAGATAGTTGTGTTGTTTGCGTAAAAGAAAGGCTTGTTTCATTTTAGCATATCAGCTATATGTTAGGTTGATCCTAGATTTTATCACCTATGAATTTCAATGAATGGCTATTTTCTTAAATTTATTTTTCATTCAATTGTCATCGAGTTTGGGAGCATATGAGCTTAGGATGAGATGATAGGTGCAATCAAGCCATAAAAACTTAATAACAAATCCTAATGGAGAGGCACCCTAATGCAACGATCAGCTTGTTTAGTTAGCATATAAACTTAGCCCATGAATGACATGGTAGGCAATAGGAATGACAGGACATTGGTCTTGCAACTGAACTCATCCAACCCCATAATTGAGGGCTCTAATCAAGTGCAATAGTTTGGTTAAATATTATGCTGATGCAAGGATTAACTTGTTCGACTGATGTTCGAACTTAGTCCATGGTTACCGAGGTAGGTGATGGGAACAATAGGATGTCGACCTCACAACCGAATTCGTTCTACCCCCTCAAACAAGGGGTCAAAACAAACACGATACTTTTGTTAAACAGTATGCTAATGCAAGGATTAGTGTGTCCACCTGGTGTTCAAACTCCTTATAAGAACATAAATTGATACTTTACCTTACCACACCTTTAGCCCATAGAGGCTAAGGACTGGGTGTGCAGCAAAGCAACACTCAGCTAATAGTTCCCTCTCTGTAGAGATAGAGTGAAAGCCCTTTTATCCCCTTAGAGGGCGGCATCTTTAAATAAATGCAACCAAAAATACTTCAATGCGTCAAGTTAAATGTAGCAATTGCAAGAAATGCAAAGACGTATTGCAAAGCAAAGCATCTAAACATGAGAAATGTTATACACACAGATAACATAAAGTGTCATTGTGCGCCTACAGAAGTTCCTACTATATGAGTAATAAACGTCTACTTTGACCTTATTTAGCCCCTTATTTGATCACTTTTAATTGTGTTTTTATGTTGGATTATGATGAGAAAGGGTAAAATGTGCTTCTTTTTGTTCATATTTGTACTTCAAGAAGCATTGTTCCTATTTCTAGGAAGTGTTATTAAGACAATTAGAAATTCACAAGTGTTGATGTAAAAGAAAGCCATGGTGATGATTTTAAGGAAGAAAAGAGGTCCGACGAACTGTTGAGAGCAAAAAGAGAAAGATTGAAGAGCCTAAGAAAGTGCATGGTTGGCCTTGCACTAAGGCACAACTGTGGAAAAACCTACAGATTTTAGTCTTATTTCCTGAAACTGTGTACGCATAATCATGTAGAAGTGCACGGTTGTGTAGTCTGCTAGTTTCAAAAATACATGGATACTCATGTATTTTACTTGTTTTTGCATTTTTAAGCAAATTTTGGACTTTATTTGAGGCATCTTTATGACTATCTTGGGGACCTCTACTTTAGCCCTTTTTAGGGTTTCTATTGGCCACCAAAACCCTATTAGAAGGAGAATAACTTAGGCTAAATTAGTGTATACCATCTACAAGATTGTGGATTTTGCTATTCAATGACTAAGTTCGTCTTTTCTTTCTCTATTTGATTTCATGCTTTTCAATGTGTTTGCTATTTTGATTGTTCATTGTCATGCTTGTCTTTTTGTGTTTAATATTTGTAATTATAGTAGTGTTCTTTAGTTATGGTTAGCCATTTAAGCGTTAGCCTACCTTATTTACGCTTGTATTTAGAGTTTTCTCTCATACCCACCAAATGTTCGATGAAATGCTTGAAAGAGTTTTCATATGTGTTTTGGGCAATTGACTTGCATTGAAAGGTGAGGTTGATTTTCCAGTATGGCTAGAAAGGATAGCTAGCATTTGGACATGAAAATACTAAGAATCCTAACTAGGTCCAGGGTTGTTGTTGTTGTAGTTTAATTAGGCTACCCCCATGAAAATAGGTGATTAGAACAATTAAACTATCCTTTGACCCTGGAAAGAGGGCTTGGGTGAGCTTCTATTGCGCAATTGATAATCTCTAAATGCTAGCATAACTTTGGAATGTGAGGGTTTAACTCAATTATTTAGTCAATCTTATGTTTAATTATAATTGAAGTCTTCTTTGCTTGCCTTAGTAGTTTAGTTCCTCTTCTTATCAACCTTTTTTATTTATCTAGATTGATATGCTTGAGTTAGAGTTGGTGCTTGAAGACACAACTCTATGTGAATATGACCCGTACTTACTAGTTGCTAACTACAACTATGTCGTGCACTTATGGTAATTTTCTTATCAAGTTTTTGGCGGTGTTGCTGCGGGGTTAGCGCTTTTTAATATCAAAGCTCACTTAAGTATTCGAGACTAGGCTTTTGTTTCAGAAAATGAAAAAAAAAACAAAAAAAATGCCAATTTTTGACTTTCCTCAGTGTGAGCGTGAATTATTTTGGAGATATTGTGATATATTACAAGCTTTTCTTACTCATTATGGTTATTGCTTGGACAAGTGTGAAGTTCTAAATATAGTTTATGAAGGTGTGAATTGTGAGACTCATGCTCCTTTAGAACATTGGGATTTTTGTGCTTGAAACGTTGATGAAGCTTGGCAATTGCTTAAGTAGTTGGCTCAGGGCACTTATGAATTTGAGAGTAGTTGTGCTAATTCTTACAGCCCATCCCCCTGCATCCTTAATTATGCTTCTCTTACATGTGAGATTTGTCATTGTTCTGGCCATAACAATAATTCTTGTCCTTATCATATTTCTGTTGATAGTTTTGCTAGGCTTGCCAACATGATTGAGACAATTAATGAGCAACCAGTTAAGTTTGCTAATTACATGTGCAGTATGACCCATTACATAGGACCGACATTAGGTTTAGTTCTCTTAAACTTGATGTTAATTTGGGTGACTACATTACCCCTTGTTGCTTCATCCCTACCAAGCACCCTTGTTGACAGTGCTACATTTATCATGGCATTTCCTGATCCACCTTTCCTTGTAGCTCAGTTGACGAAGTTTGAGGTAGGTGGGACATTTTATGTTGATGCTAGTGTTGATGAGGATGATATATGTTGAGAGTCAAGCAATGTTTTTATTGAAGTGCATCATCTCAGTGAGGCTTTCTTAGGGAGGTCATGTGTGGATGTTGTAGTTGCAGTTTCACCTAGTCCTAATCTTGTTGACCATGTATCCCCCCGATCCCCTTCATATTTTCCATGTTTTTCCTTAATGTTCACTACCCTCCCCTCCCCTGAGTGTTGTGATCGATCATCTATTGATTTGTATGTTGTGCTTGAGGGAAACAAGGTTGACTGTTTTGAAACCATGGGTCCCTTGAGAGGGTATGATCCCTCATTTGATCCTTCTAGTCTGTACCTATAGGACATGCATAGAAAAATCAAGTTGACTATTGCATTCGATTATACTACTGATTTTTCCAAGGCATTTAATAAGTTTAGGAGAGCACTTACTATCATTCCTGGATTTATGTTTGCGTGCTCTTACTTACATTCGTGTAGGTTGTATGCTCGAGGTTCAATAAGCTGCTGCGAGCTTTGATAACATTTGAATTGGTGGCTTGGATCTTGAGATGAGGACTGGTTGATGCTCTTCCAACCTTCCGCATCATCGTCTTAAGGAGGTAGTAATTTAGGTGCACCCAACACCTAACCTGGTAAATTCTTTCCCTCTTTTCTCTTTCTTTAATTTTATCTTGTATAAATCATTTTCCTTTTTCTAATTTGTATCTTGTGTTTGTACATTTATCAGTATGACTTTGTTTTATGTACATATGTAAAGAAAAGAGAAAAGAACGTACCATAGGAAGCTCCTAAACCGGTTGGATAACACCCCCCGACTTGCTTCCTCGGCCTTGCATCGTCAATGTGCCTCCTCTCCTCTCTGTACGTGTGTGCAAAATCGATTAACCGGAGTTTCGGTTAACTGAAAATCGATTAATCGATTTTTCAATTCAAAAAAATTCTAAACCGTAACCCAACAGAAAATTTTGACTAACCATTTTTCAATTAACTGAAAATTTCAGTTTGTCCAAAATCTGAACAGTAACCGAGCAGAAAAAGTCGGTTAACCAGTTTTTCTATTCGGTTAACTTATTTTTCGGTTCGGTTATCGGTTAATCGTTCACGAAAAATAAAAAACGTTTGCTTTCTCACCTAATTTTTCACTTTTTTATGCTTAAATTCTTTTTATAAAAATTAAACTTTGGTTGCCATTTATAAGTAATAAAAAAGTGCATTTCTTACCTTATTTTTTTATTTCTTAGGTATAATTTTTTTAAAAACAAAAATATTTTTGGTTGAAGGTTAACCAAAATTTCAAATTATTGGAACCATAATCGAAATTTTTTTGGTTCAATTAACCGAACCGAATTTTTTTAAAAAATTTGTTTGGTTAACTGATTTTTTGGTTCAGTTTTTTCGGATTTTTGGTTTGGTTTTTGGTTTTGTATTTTTTTGCATACCCTTACCTCTTCTGTCAACTTTCCTTTCATGCTAAGGAAAATGTCGATCACTTCTTCTGCAAAATGCAAAGCCCAAAAGAGTAAGGTTAGTAAAGAAAAACGTAGATTAATTAAGAAAGCAATAATCAAGCTACCGCGCCATATAGCTGAACTAAGCCCGGCAGTGCAAAGGAGACACCTATAATTAAGGTGCACCCATCAAGGAAGCTAATTGGCCAAAACCTTTATGATCTTTTTAGATTGGCGGTGAATGTAGTTGACAAGTTGGAAGTAATTTATGTTAGCCATATCCTTCTCCCATGGGGTGGTGCGAAACTTTCCAAGTCTTGTTCAAGCCTCTGATTGCTACTGCGAGCACACGGTTGCTGCAGTATAGTTTCAATATCGTTCCCGCAGAGACCAAGTGTAGTCTATCAAGTTTTAACCTGTATTAAAAGGCTAACCGACCAAATTTTCAATTGTTTGTCTCAACTATCACTATTTAACTATTGAAAATTCAATCCGATTAAAAACATATAGGGAATTGCTTGGCCTAGTAAAGAGTTGGATCATGGGATTTAAATATCCACTTTGTCTAGATTGGATGATTCAAAGGAGTACAATCAAACTAAGAACTCAATCTTTTCTTTCGAAACAAACAAAATTGCCTAAACTAACCTAATTTGCATTCTTTCAAATATCGTTGGTTTAGTGTTAGTTATAGATTCTTGATCGCTAGAATTTTCATCTCAACAAACAACTCCCTTTCAAGTAGTCGTTAAATTAAGTTCTAACTTGTACTAATACTGAATTTCTCCTTTCAGTGCTTTACTCAACTATCTAGTGCATGCAAACAGATCTGGATAAAATTTACTAATAATATTTCATCAACAAGATAGAATTCAATCAAATCAATTGGATAAAGCACAAATATTAAAAATTAGAGATCCAACATCAATACTTTGGCTAACAAGTCCACAGATTAAGAAAAACTACTCACTTATAATGGAAATAATCAACATCTGAATAGAAGTTCAACAAGAGATTAGAAGGGGAAGAAAACCTAGCAACTACAGTGGCCTTCAATAACTTCCCAAACTCTAAGCCTCCAAGTGCCAATCTTCTACTCCAATTCCCTCTCTTACTATAAAGAAAACTTAAAAATCCTAAAACCAATGATAAAAGTGAGCATCGGATGCTTTGATTTTCTATGCTGTCCCCATCTTACAGCTGAAACAAACCCTATATAAGCATAACTCAGCCGTTCTCAACCACAAGATGAAGGAAGACGAAGAAGTAGGCAGTTTCAGGCTTACCACGTACCATGGCCTTCACCACAGAGGGTCCATGGTCACCTATGTCTCAGCATTCTCTGTTTCTTCTTTCTTTTCCATAGGCATGGTAACTTAAGGGCATCCGTGGGGAGTCAAAACACACTCAATGAGGGTAAAAGTAAGGGCAAAAAGGTCCAAAAATCTGTAAAACACAGAAAAGAACCATACCCAAGTGTAAAACGGGAAAATGAGTAGTATAGATTACGAAATAAAGTTCATAATTCTCCCTAAAAATATAACGAAACTACCCTAAAATGAAGTGTATTCTGAGCATATATCAGCCTCGCTTATTCCAAATGGGGATGTTCCACACCCTATTCACCTTCTTGATATATAGAAACATGTACTTCCACCCACGGATAGAGGAAAGCTTATCTAAGGCTGACATAAAGTTGAGTGGGCTAATCATTCAATACCAACTCTTTCCCCTACATGTCTTATTGTTGCCTTGCATTATGTGAACATAGGTAAAGGCCAAGGTCGTACATTCGAGATGCTTGAGCTTGAACGCAGCAACAAACGATAGAATGGTTGCCCATGCACTGGGGACAAGTTGGCCACAATATCATATGTTTGGAGGATGTCCATGAAAATCTTAGGGAGAGGGAACCGAAGGCCATACTCGAAGGCCTAAAGGTGCACCACTATGCAACACGAGGGGGTTTATCTATGGTGTATGTATGGGAGGGAACAACCATCCTATAGTTGCTTTCGAAAGAAAACTTTAGCTTGAAATCCATGATCTTCTTCAGCTCATTACGGAAGGATGGGTTGATGTAATAGGAGTTGTGCTAGTCAGACCTAGCAGGACCACTAGAAGGGGTTAGATCCTACTCCGACTCCTCAACTACGTTTGTGGGTAACATGCCTACGCCAGCAACAGGTCCAGGAAACGGGTTAGCTATGGATACCTTCTATGAATATGATACAGGTCTACCCGAATAATAGGAGTCGAGGGACAGTTACCTAATAGAGTTCTCCTCAAGGAAATTCGGATTGGTCTGGAGGAAATTCCATAATGGATTCGCCATGGGCGGACTCCTGGGGTACCTAGTTTCCGATTGCAAGTTATTTTCGTAATCCTCTGAGGGGCCCACGTTTACCCCAAGAGGTGAGGTTGGACATGGGTTGGCAAAATTATTACTAAACCTATCCTCTCGAAAGACTGATAAAGTGAGAAGGGAAGGATTGATACCTTTGTAACCATTGAGGCATGAAAATCCCTCATCTGGAGACTCTCTCCAACTTTCTCTCTCCAAAATTTGGGGAGGGCGCGTGAATGGAAGTGACAAATGAATTAGAAGCAAAGCACTTATACATGAACTAGAGTTACCTCGAGACACCCTAAATTCAACAACCCATCTCAGATGAAATGTGAAGTGTCAAAATTCTAGGCGGGTCAAAAACAAAAAGAAAAAGAGAGAGCAAAGAAAAGGCGGCCCGTACGGATGAGGCCTGGTCGAATGGAAGGAGGAGAGTCCCTCCTCATATTCGGCCAAGCCAAATAGAGGGGAAGGCCCTCTCCTCCCATTTGGTCAAACTGAATGAAGAGGGGAGAGGGGAGAGGGGAGCCTCCTCCTCCTATGCTGTCTTGTCAAGTGGAAGATTTCTTACTCGTTTTATTGGTTGAACAGACAAAGATGGGCATGCGAGAAGATCTTTAAGTAACTCCTGTTGTTAGAATTATACAAAGAAACTAATTGGAATGAGCACGAAAAACTAAAGCATAAGGGGCCCATGAATTACAGTGCACCTAAAATTCATACAGAATCAAGTCGACAACATCGGAAGATTCATTGACACGAAAGCTTCAAGTACATTATTAAAAAAACAACAATGTCACAGCCGGGGTATGCATCGAATAAGGCGGAGAGGTCTGTTACAAACAAGATGAAAATGGCTAAACAAGCTAGGGTGTTTCAACTCATCAGTGATGAATGGGTGACCATTGATGACATAACATCAAGACCATGAAGTTGAATTGAACTTATTCTCAGCAGGAGGAAGTTCTTTCTTCTTCTTTGGAAGGATTCTTTTTGGTTAGTAGAAGGGGGTACATGTCCAACCCATGAGCAATTTCAACCTTTTCGTTCGAAAGGAGTTGTTTCCATTCTAAAGCAATGCTTAATTCTTCGTTAAGGAGGCTATTCTCTCTCTCCACATAGAGAGTCCTCCTCGTCCCTTTCGGTAGGGACCTCTCTTGCTCCTTCGGGGGGATACCTCGGCGGAAGAGGAGGGGAAATGTCGAAGAGTCTGAACTTTCCACGCCCTCAAATTGACTGGGCATTAGCATTCGCCTCTTGTTGGTGACACCAAACAAGTTGGTCGTCATTGGTGTCCAACTAAATTTCAAAACACTCCTAACAAAACTCCTCCAAAATCTCGCTCAAATCCTGAACTATGAGGGGCAAGACAATCTTGAAACAAATCGCCTCCTAAAGAGCGAAGGCATAGAAGATTGGCTGCACTGTCCTGGGAATCCCAACATCATACTCATAGCACTCAACCCCAGTCTTCACGAGCGAGGACGTAGCTATGGCTAGTGCAGCGGGGGAGGTTTGGGCAGAGGGATTAGGGGCTCTTTGCATAGCTTCCGAAAATCGAACTATGAAAGGATGAACTTGGCATCTTACTCATTCCCGAGAAAGGGAAATTCGTGCTTAAACATTGTGGATATGTGAAACTAATAAGCCTCAAGTGGACACAGTGACTCTATTTATAATGCTTTGCAAGGATAGATCGAGCAAATCCATATCTCATTTGAACACCTGGGTAGACGTTCCATTAAGATGTGAGGGACTACATGATTGGCATACTTAGGACCCGTCCAACGAGAAGTCGACACATGGTGCAGACCAGATCAACATATGGTTAGAGTTGACTACAAAGGAGGAAGAAGGATACTGGAGGGGTATGATAGTAATTTTCCCTCCAAATTGTTAAATTATCATTTTGCCACTGGGCGCGAACTCCAACGCTATAAATGTCCCAAGATTTATCCTTTTGAGGGGCTTTTCACTATTTATGATTTGACTTACTCATTATGCACTCTCCAAAAATAGTGAACTCACTTTCTTTCTGCTCTTTTGTTTCGTTCTATTACTCTACTTAACTCTGAGGTTGATTTGAGCCTCGGAGAGGTCTTCCTTGGAAAAAACACCCGGTATCGACCGTGGTACAGGTCATCGAGGACTGGACACGTTAGCTTGGGCGATACAGTTAGACATTAGTTAAGTGTAAGTTCGAGCTTCACCTCCACTCATTTAAGTTTCTTTCGAACAATGTGTGTGTGTGTGTGTGTGTGTGTGTGAGAGAGAGAGAGAGAGAGAGAGAGACAGATACACTCACACATAGACATATATATATGTGTGTGTGTGTGTGTGTATATATATATATATATTTATATCTATAACTACAACTATATATATATATAAATATAAATATATATATATATATATATATATA
>JACYFF010031958.1:37160356-37225836 GCA_017589665.1 Selenicereus undatus | reverse complement strand
ATATATATATATATATATATATATATATATATATTTATATATATATAAGATTTAAATTGAAAATCTTTTATACAAAAAATTATGAACCATTTTGCACCAATAATGGTTGTTACAGTTTGGGGGGGGGGGGGGCGCATAATAGGCTTTACAATTGGTTAAGAATGAGCATAGTTTTGAAGAAGAGATATGTATCTTAGTTTTCCCATCAACCTGAAGATCTTACTTGTGGATGATCTAGAAGAATTTTTTGGGGCACGCATTGATCCCTAAAACTTTTCGTTCGCTTTCGTGTCGACTGGAGTCAAAGCCACCTGAAGCCTTTTCAAGTACAAACAAGCCAAAAAAAGAAACAAAAGAGCCATTTTGTCGTTTACATTTGCAAATGTAAGTTGATCGCGACATGTATCTCCTGCCCCATCTCTCTGCCTTCTTCGGTGTTTGTATATATCCAGATTTTTGGGCTTTATTCCATCTTGATGACTTGTCTGGAAAAGAAACCAAAGCATATCTATGATTTTAGCAAGGCCCCTAAATTCAACCACCCTAGACAAATGTTTGTGCTTACATGGGAGAAATGGATCAGAAGTGAGCTGGCAACAATATGAGGGATTTATATCTACCGGCTTTTGCGTAAATTTATTTTGATTTCCGCTGATGTTGAAAAAAAAAAAAATTACTGGAGGATTATTAGATATTATAATTCATAACTACGCATCTAGTTCATAGGCCATAGCTCCAAAGTAATAAATTAATTCATCATTCTTGCGCACAGGCACACAGGTGTGTGTGTGTGTGTATATATATATATATATATATGTTTGTATAACATTTTTTTTACGTGATGCTCTACTGTGTCCTCATAAAATGAATTTGAATTGGAAATTTGAGGATTCTTTTAAGAAAAACTAATAGTCTCTGTCTTGGTTGAAGACGTCGTTGAGGATGGTTTAATGACCGTCTTAATTAATCTTATGGTTCAAACCGCATTGTCCATTGATCGACCACCTGAGATGTTATTGGAATTTCAGAAAGGACTTCTTTTTATTAAATCCGGCTCGCCTCATCTAATCTTGTTAGAGTGTCAAAAGTGAGTTTGTTCCACATTAATAAAATTGAAGGGTTTGAATATGTAAATAAACTTGTGAGTTACTCCACATATTTTCAATTAATTTTGGGTTCATTTGACCTTTTATGTTTGACCCTTTGTTTATGACCCAAATTAATATAAAAATATTTAATATGGACAAAGCAGGTTTCTTGATCTTGACTTACCACAGTCCTTGTTTGATTAAAATTGTGCACAAATATTGGGCCTTATTAGCGTCCCACATATTAGTGTCCCAAATTGGAGTATAAAACTAGAGCTTGTCCTACATTAATAAAATTAAAGGGTTTGAATTGTACATAATCTTGTGAGTTACTCCACATATTATCAATTAGTTTTGGGTTGTAACCTCATTCGACTTATATGCATAGCTCAGTTGTGTTATAGGCCCAATTAATATAAAATTTAACATGGTATGCTCAATTTAGATAGTGTTTGGTTGGAAGGAAAACCATTTTCTCAAAAAATCGTTTTCTATGGAAAAAATTTTTCCAAGGAAAATTGACATATCACATTTTCTATTGTTTGGTACAACATAAATCATTTTCCATGACAAAAAAGGAAAATGTCAACTGAATTATTTAAATGGTGAAAAATATTAAGCGAATGCTCGTAGCCAGAGATGGGTAATAGGTCAGGTCGAGTCAGGTTTATGTTTGTATCGAACTTAAACGAGTTGAGAATTCCTTAACCAGAACATAATCCGTTTATTAAACGGGTTGAAAAACCTTGACATACCCATTTAATTTGCATACGGTTTGACCTGCTAAACCCATTTAAGATAAACAGTTCGAGTTCAGTTGCCTAATTACTAATTTACACATTTAACATTTTCAACTAATACGTAATTCCATAGTGATAAATATTAAGTTTACATATCGCATTAAACAATTACTCTCTAAAACTCCCCTGCTTCATCAGAATTCAAAATTTTTTAATGTTTGTATTCTTAATTATCTAATAAAAAGGTAAACAGATCAATGACAAATGAGAAAATGAACTGACTTGTTTAACATATTTAGTTAAACAGGTTAAATAGACACTTTTTCGTGTCGAGAATTTCGACATGAACCTAACCCATTTAATGAAATGGGTTCAACGTGCCAACCCATGTAATTGAATGGATTGAAAATTTATATCCAAACCCACTTAACTTCGTGTCGATTTCGGGTCGGTAATTGTCTCGGGTCAACTTTGTCCAAGTCTAGTCGTAGCGAAGATAAGTGTTGATCAAATGAAATAATTTTGAGCTTAAATTCATATTTGAGCTTGAAATTTGAGCCCATTTTATTGCTTTCTATCTGATGATCAAGTTTCGATCTAAAACTGTTGAAATTATTCCAGTAGTGAAAAATATTGATTGCATTGTTTAACTGGCAAAAAATATCAATTGAATTTTCGTTGTGAAAAAAAATGTTGACTAAATGAAAGAATATTGAGCTCAAAATCTGAAGCTGAATCTATTTTAATATTTTCTATTTGATGACCCAGTTTCGATCCAAATTGCCAAAATTGTTTTAGTGGTGAGTCAATTGAATTTTTTTAGTAGTAAAAAATGTCGATTAATTGTCGTGATGGAGATAAATGTTAGCCAAACGAAAACATCAATATTAAGTATTGAGTTTATTTTAGTATTTCCCATCGGATATGCAAGTTTCAATCCAAACTGTTAAAATTAAATTTTGCACCTAAATTTCAGCTGATCACATCACCAAAGAGTCAAATGAAGAAAATCAATTTCCTATTTTCTCAAAAAGGAAATCATTTTCCTCTATTGGGAAAAAAATCATTTTCCTTCGAAACTAGTTTTCCATTCTTTATTGTGCCAAACTACGAAAAATTATAAAATTATTTTATGAGGAAATCATTTTCCCCTGAACCAAATACTACCTTGAAAGAAATATATTTTTCAAAATAAAACAAGCTTGTATTTCTCTTTGTACTGGTAAGTCCTCTAAATAACAATTAGCCTTCTACCTTAAATGGTAAACTAAATGACAAACAAAATTTTAAAAAATCCACAAAAAGCAGATGTTGTTGAAATAGCCCGCAAGACGGGCCGCCTTCGACAACATACTAAATGGTGCGGAATGCACCCCAATTCCCATAATTTGGGGTAGTAGTGAACGGGGAGGGGGCAACACACATAAGACTATAAGATCACTCTTGTCCAAAAAATCGTAATCCAACTCGACAAGCCATGAGCCGTGAGCATGTTTGCATCGCATGATGCTTGGAACATCGATCATGAGGTGGCTCTCAAATGTTACTAGAAGGAGCCATTTGAGATATTTCTGCGCATCTTATTTACAGGCAAAGCGCAATGCTCATGGGAAAATTTGACCAAGGGATTGCTTTGGTCTTGGGCTGAGGGACAAAATAGGAAAGGCCAGACTATCAAATGTTACAATTGGTCTTCCCAATTTTGGGTTCAGAACCAGAACAAATCATTGCAACAACTAGTTTATAATTTGTTTTTATTTTTTCGTAAAATGAATCTCGATAAATCAACACTCTGTTTGTCATTGATTTTTATTTTTGTTTCGGGCTTAAACTTACTTGAGGGGTGGTGATGCCTGGAATTAAGTGTGGCTAATGTGCTAATTGATCGAACACACTGATGTGTCTTCCTTCAATGATCTGCACGAAGATCAACCTCGGGCGTTTCTCCTGAGGAAGGACCCTCTGATGCTCCTGCCAATCTCTGGAAGAATTTGAGAAGTAAATTTAGAGAGCATAGAGTAGAAAGATATAGAGAGAGAGTTTGTCCAAAGTGAAAAATAAATGTGAGAGCATAAAAGTCCCTACAAATCGGAAAAGTTGGGGCATTTATAGCCTTGGGGTTGGCCCTTAAGGGTAAGAGGGTAATTTCCTGTTAGGGAAAAACAGAGTTTTAATATTTATAAACCCCAAGTGCAAAGTGTATCGTTGAGTACTTGGGTGTCGTCCGTAGGGAGTTGTGTTTCCAATTACCAGAACTAACTGAAGCGTCTCGAGTTAGGCAAAATCGAAGGGGATAGAAAATAGAACTAAACCACTAAAGCGAAAACAAACGGACTATGATTAGACTTAAGATACACCAAGTAATCAAATCAAGCCCTCACCTTCGCAAGTTACGCTAGTATTCAGAGATGGTCGGTTACATCAATAAACCACCCAAGCCCTCTCTCAAGGGTCATGAACTAGTCTAATTGTTCTGACCTCCTATTTTCATGGGATTAGTTCAATTAAACTACAAAATTGACAACCCTTGACCTAGCTAGCGACGAGACTATTTTCATGTCCCAATCCCAACTATTCTTTCTACTCACACTAGACAATCGACCTCACCTCTCAGCATAAGTCAATTGCCCCAAAACATGGATGAAAGTTCTTTCAAGCATTTCATCGAACATTTGGCGGGCGTGAAAGAAAACTCTAAGTTCTAGGCATAAACAAGGTAGGGTTGGGGCCTAAACAAGGTTAATTAGCCATCAAGGGCTAGCCACAATCCAATCAACCAGGATTAATGACTACTAAAATACGAAAACATGAAAGCCTAAACCAAACCTAAACTAGCAAATAAGAACAAAAACATGAAAAAAAGAGGAATTAATCTAAACTAGCACGAATGGAAACCAAAGGAAACACAAAATCATAATAAAAACTAAACTGTTGAGTTATTATATTCAAGTTTTGATGATAACAAATCCAAGTGTAAAAATGTGTCCAAGTAGTGTTGCTCCAAACATGATCTGCAAACAGGCCTAACTGGTGTTTGTAATATTTACTGTATTAACCGGTTTGCTACATGTGAGAACAAGCCTCTAAAACAGGTTTTTGGGTGATTCTACATTAAGTTAAGAACGCCATCTCACAGTTGGTTGTAAGGCATGTTCCCAGCAGCTTCTCTAGCGATACAAAGAACAACCTCAGCAAACAAGGTAGCCTTGATGTTCACAGCAGCTCTACGGATCTTGGACAAAGATTCAAAACAAGAAGTCTTGGGTATATAGGCTTTATTTATTTAGACTCTTGTTAATATGCCAATATTGAAAAAGCTTTTTAAACATCTCTTGAATCGGTATTTGCGCTAAGTGCTTCAGAACACCAGACTGCGAACAACCGTGCAAACAGGGTGCCTAGGGTGTTTCTGACCTAAAGTGGCCATACCCGATTATCCTTGAAATTATTATTTCGGTTGGCCAAAATCTCCAGAATATTTTCAAATGTTATTCTTCTGGAAAATATATTTCTTGATTATACTATGGGAGATTTGGGAAAATAGATTTTGGGAGATTTGCCAAAATTAGAAGATTTTCTCTGCCCATATCTTCGGATGTGATAAAGTTTTTAAAATTGCTAAAGATTTCTGGTTGCCTTGCTTAAAGCTTACCCACGGCTATAAGGAGATAAAGGTTATGTCTTAAGATAACAAATCCCTTAGATTTTGGGAAATATTTTATCACTAGCCGTTGGGAGTTTTGTTTTGAAAAATCACCTTCCAAACTTAGGTGATTTCCTTTCCTCTCCTTGGATTTTGACCGTTGGAATTTATGGTTAAAAACAGCTTCGTTTTCACTGAAACACATAGAGAAACACATACTGAGCTATAGAGGGAAGAAAGCAAAAAGAAATCTTGAAACACAACATTCCCAAAAGGTAAAATTTCAAAAGAGATTTTTTTAGTGAAAAGAATTTCTGAGCTTCACTTGAGAAAAGAAAAACCAGTTCAAGTTGTGTTTAAAGCAAGCTTTCAATATATTGGCATAATAGGAACTTCATTGTACCTTACATCTGCTTAGTCAGAAGCACCCCAGTAAGGTGTTTTCAACCCTGATCTTGGATCAGAAAAGTGAGTGAGTGGTCCTAAGTCGTGTGGACTTTGGACGTGTCCAATCTGGTGAGATTTGGACGTGGTGTAATCTGCCTTGAGAAGGAGATTACGTGGTTGCAAGGTTGTAACAAGGTGTGTTGCAATTGTAACGTGTTAAGCCCGGTTTAGTGAAGTGGTTAAATCCTACACGAGGTAGGTCGTGGTTTTTCACACCTCAATTGGGCTAGAGGTGTTTTCCACGTAAAAATTGTGTGCTTTAATTCCGCATTTATCTTGGTGATTTTCGTATTTGCAATATCTGAAAACACCCCCTGTAAACAAGTCAACAGGGTGTTCGTCATCTGAGAACAACCTCAGTCAGGGTGTTTGTCATATATAACGCGAAAATCAGACACCACAATTCACCCCCCCTCTTGTGGAAGTATACTCTAAGATCTAACAAGTGGTATCAGAGCAGGTTCTCTTACAACAAGGCTAACACCTTGAGAGATTCTGAAAATGAGTACACCACAAGGAATTCTTAAAGGGCAATCCATCACTCGTCCACCCTATTTCAACAGCCAACATTATAGTTGGTGGAAGAACAGGATGGAGAACTACATTCAGGCAGAAGACTATGAGTTATGGATGCTCATCAAGAACGGGCCACTTGTTCCCTACAAAATACTTGAAGACGGCAAGAAAGTTTCCAAGGAACCTTCTAAATTTGACTCTGAAGATTACAAGAAAATGGAGAAGAATGCTAAGGCCAAGAAGCTATTATATTTCGGCCTAGGTCCAGATGAATACACTCGCATCTCTGAGTGTGAATCAGCCCAGGCTATCTAGAACGCCCTGTAAGTTGCTCATGAAGGTACGAGTCAAGTTAAACAATCTAGAATTGAGCTACTTATGCGACAATATGAGTTGTTTGATATGGGTGATCGTTAAACCGTGATGGATATGTACACACGGTTTACCCACATCACAAACGAATTAAAATCTCTGGGAAAGTCTTTCACCACTGAAGAGTTGGTGAGGAAAATCCTCAGAATTTTACCTCGTACGTGGGAGGCCAAAGTAACAGCCATCCAAGAGGCTAAAGACATGAACCAAATCACCCTCGATGAGTTGATTGGCAATCTTCAAACCTATGAACTCAGAAAGAACTCACAACAACAAGAGGAGCAAAAGAAGGATCGTGGGCTTGCCTTGAAAGCACATGAGGACACTGACTCTGACCTTGAAAATGAAGACATGGCCCTAATGACCAGAAAATTCAAGAAATTGTTCAAAAAGGTCAAGGAGAACAACAAAAGAAAAGAATTCAGTAAGTCCAGAAACACCCCTAAAGATCAACCTATAGGGTGTTTCAAGTGCGGAAAACCAGATCACTTAGTCAAAAATTGTCCTCTGCTTCGAGAAGATCAGATGCCAGAACAACCTCAAAAACAGGGTCGAAAACACCCTGTCAACAATCTGGGCAAGCGATTCTCGAAAGCTATGCTGGCTGCTTGGGGAGATTCCTCTGAAGATGAAGGAGAATCTGAACCTGAGGAAGAGGTCGTAGCATTGATGGCACAAAGTGACTCAGATTCAGATGATGAATCAACAATCAGCTTCACAGATCTCAAGAACAAGGTACATGGTCTTAACAAAGCTACTTTAGAAGAACTTTTATATAATGTGTTAGACACCTGTGCTGATCTAAAAAGAGAAGTTCGTGACCTAGAGCTTGAAAATGAAATTCTTAAAAATGAAAAACTTGGTTTACATGAAAATATTAACATGCTCAAAGAAAATCTCTTTATAAAAGAAGGAGATTATACTCGAGTGGAAGAAAAACTCTTTGAGGTGGAAGGAATGGTAGAAGACTTGCTCAAAGAGAACAAGAGCTTGCATGCTAATATAGAAAAACTGGAAACCGAACTTGCCACGACCAAGCATTGGAACAAGTCCTCACAAGCCCTTGATTGGTTAAACACTCACCACAGTCGAAACAAAAAGGGACTTGGATATAAGCCTAGACGGACCGTTTATCCCATACATAGGAAGTATGTTGGATTACCTGAAAATATTGTTTGCTTTCATTGTGGGAAAACGGGTCATTATAGATACACCTGCCCCTTAAGAAAACATGCCAATGAAAAGAATGAAAGGTATGTGAAACAAATCTGGATTAGAAAAGATGAGCTTTACATGTCTAAAGAAATGGGACCCAAGTGGATCTGGGTTCCCAAAACTAACCCGTGATTTGTTTTGCAGGCTGAAGTGCGAGAAAACAACCTTACGAACAACCCCACAAACACCCTTGAAAACAAGCAGTTGTGGTATGTCGATAGCGGGTGTTCGCGGCATATGACTGGAAAAGAATCAAACTTTCTCTCACTTACAGCTTTGAATGGTGGGAGTGTAGCATTTGGAAACGGCAAATCTGGGACAATTGTCGGTATAGGTAATATTGGTAAAACTCTGTCCCACTCAATTGATAGTGTGCACTTAGTTAATGGGTTAAAGCACAATTTGCTAAGTGTGTCCCAACTGTGTGACAAGAACAACCTAGTACTGTTTTCAAAAACACGTTGCTTGGTTGTGAATGACGACACAGGAGATGTTGTGTTGAGGGGGAAGCGATGTCAAAATGTTTATAAAGTTAGTATTTCCACTCTTCCCCAAAATAATCTGACTTGTTTAAATGCATTAAATGATGATATAATGCTATGGCACAAGAGACTAGGTCATGCAAGCCTGTCCTTGCTAAACAAACTTGTTTCCAAGGATTTGGTTGTTGGACTACCTCCTATCAAGTAGAATGATGATAAGTTATGTGAAGCTTGTGCAAAAGGAAAACAAGTCAGATCTTCTTTAAAATCTAAAAAGTGTGTAAGCACCACCCGACCTCTTGAGTTATTGCATATTGATCTATGTGGTCCCATGAGGATAGCTAGTAGAGGTGGGAAAAGGTATGTGCTTGTAATAGTGGATGATTACTCTCGATTCACTTGGACCCTGTTCTTAACCTCCAAGGATGAAACTTTTGAGAATTTTATTGCCCTTCTCAAAAGGATTGAAAAGAGAGTAGGACACACATTGGTTAGCTTGAGGTCTGATCATGGTACTGAATTTGAAAATGCAAGCTTTACAAAATTTTGTAATGAACATGGTGTTGATCAAAACTTCTCAGCCCCAAGAACACCCCAGCAGAATGGGGTGGTTGAACGAAAAAATCGTACCTTAGAAGACATGACTAGAGCAATGCTCATTGCTAGTAGTCTGCCTAAGAACTTTTGGGCAGAAGCCTTGAACACATCATGTTACATTATAAACAGATGCATGATTAGACCCATTTTGAACAAAACTCCTTATGAACTTCTTAAAGGCAGGAAACCCAACATTATGCATCTAAGAACATTTGGTTGTAGATGTTTCGTGCATAACAACGGGAAGAATGCCTTAGGAAAGTTTGACCCTAGGAGTGATGAGGCAATATTTCTTGGTTATTCCTCTCACAGTAAGGCATACAAAGTCTTTAACAAACGAACCCTGTGTGTTGAGGAAAGTGTGCATGTGTTTTTTGATGAATCTAACTCCTTGAATGAGAGTAATCCACAGGATGAAGAGTTTGAATTAGGTCTTGTCCAAAAGGAGCTGTTAAATCAAGAAAAACAAGGTAAGAACACCTTGAAGGAAACAGGTACAGAAGCTGTTCCTCAAAGCGATAGTCAAGGTGAGCTCCAAACAGGGGGAAACACCGTTGAACCCTGTTTGGAACCATGTTCTTCAGGAACCAGCTTGCAAACAGGTGCAGAAATAGGATCAGGAGGTGTTCTTGAGCCTGATCCTACACACACCTCAGTTAGAACAAAACATGTGGCTGTGGATCCAATTAATCCAAGATCATGGAAGCACCATAGTTCGCACCCTCTTGATCAAATCTTGTCAGATATTAATACTGGAGTGCAAACTAGATCTAAACTTAAGAATTTTTGTGCTTTCTATGCTTTTCTTTCTAACATTGAGCCAAAGAGTGTAAATGAAGCTCTTGCAGATTCAGATTGGATTGCGGCTATGCAAGAAGAGCTTCATCAATTTGAAAGAAACAAAGTGTGGCACCTTGTACCTAAACCTACAGACAGAACAATCATTGGAACCAAGTGGGTGTTCCGAAATAAGCTGGATGAGTCAGGAACAGTCACTAGGAACAAGGCAAGGCTGGTGGTTCAAGGGTACAATCAAAAAGAAGGGATTGATTACGAAGAAACCTTTGCACCCGTTGCTAGAATTGAGGCTATTCGAATCTTAATAGCCTTTGCAGCTCATATGGAGATCAAGCTATATCAAATGGATGTTAAAAGTGCATTCCTCAATGGATACCTTAAAGAAGAGGTGTATGTCAAACAACTCCCTGGTTTTGAAAATGGTGATTTCCCAAATCATGTTTTTAAACTTGACAAAGCACTTTATGGTTTAAAACAAGCTCCAAGAGCTTGGTATGAACGGTTGTCAGCTTTTTACTTGAAAATGATTTTAGAAGAGGCAAGGTAGACAATACCTTGTTTCTGAAATCTAAGGGGGAACATCGATTGATCGTCCAAATATATGTAGATGACATTATATTTGGTGCAACTCATCATGATTTATGCCATGAATTTTCAAATATGATGAGGAGTGAGTTTGAGATGAGCGTGATGGGTGAGCTTAACTTTTTCTTAGGCTTACAAATCAAGCAAACTCCAAACGGCACCATGATCCATCAACAAAAGTATATCAAGGAGCTACTTAAGCGTTTTAAGATGGAGTCGGCCAAACCCATAGACACTCCTATTTCTCCTTCAACCAAATTGGTTATGGATGATGGGAGTCCCTCAGTTGAGGAAAAACTCTATAGGGGCATGATTGGGTCACTCTTATACCTAACCGCTAGTAGACCGGATATCGTTTTTAGTGTTGGTTTATGTGCCCGTTTTCAGTCTAGTCCTAAAGAGACTCATCTTAAGGCTGTTAAACGGATACTAAGATATTTAAAACATACACCTGATTTATCTCTATGGTACCCTAAAGGTTGCAATCTTGATCTTGTTGGATATGCTGACGCTGATTATGCAGGTTTCCTAGTTGATAGAAAGAGTACCTCAGGTATGGCTCACTTTCTTGGACCTTGTTTGGTATCTTGGGCTACCAAGAAGCAACATTCAGTTGCCATGTCCACAGCTGAAGCAGAATATGTGGCAGCAGCCTCATGTTGTGCTCAGTTGTTGTGGATACGACAACAACTCAAGGATTTTTGTGTTGACACTGGATGTATTCCTATTTTTTGTGATAACACAAGTGCTATTAATATTGCCAAAAATCCATGTCAACACAAAAGGACAAAACATATTGACATTCGACATCATTTCCTAAGAGATAATGTGGAAAAATGCTTAATTTCTATGAATTTTTGCTCAACGGAAAAACAGATTGCTGATATATTCACTAAGGCACTAGCTCGAGATCAGTTTGAGAGAAATAGACTGGAACTGGGGTTGGTGAAAACACCCTGAGAACACCTGTTCTCAGAGGTAGATCAAGCTGACGAAAAACACCCTATAATACCTGTTCTTCTTTCTTGTTTCTAATGTTTATGGTCTGTGCTTAGCGAATATGTGTAGTCTGTGTACTCTCATGATTATGTACTGCTGTCTTGGGAGATGGAGAAAAAGTAATCATGACAGACCTTGGAATGAGAAAAGCATGCTCAAGAACAGGCGGCTCGAACAGGTATGCCTTAATTGCTTTTATTGATTGCTGCCTGCTAAAATTCCAGGTGTTCCCTAGGTAACCCTTCGTGACAGGTGAGGAGTTTAAAAACTGCCTTGCGTGCGTCTGTCCTCTTCATCTTGCTCTCTCTCTCTCTCTCCTCTGTTCTTGCTTTCAAACCCTAGCAAAAACCTTCCAAAACCTGAAAATCCTCCTTGCGATAATGGCTCTCAAACCTGTTTCTTGCAACTTGAGTTTACCCTCAATTCCGTCTCCTCCTCGCCCAATTATTCACAAAACCTTCGGGTATCTCACTCAACTAAACCTCAGCAGTGTTGGGCTTGGGTTGAATGATATTCCCTACCCCTTTGGTTGGGAATTAATGGTGTATGTGGGAACAATCCCCTGTCCCATTCCCTCTGCAGCATGTGCTGACTCTTCGGGTCTCCAAGACCAATTCTTGGAGAACCCAGAAACCATTGTTGGGGATGACTCTGTTCCTCTCGACTCTCAAACTGGAGAGAAGAGGAAAAGGGTTAAGATGGTGGCTAGGCGCACTCGAACGCCAAGAACACGACCACAACCAAGGTCTCGCCCCTCTCTAACTCCCTCTTCACCTCCTTCTCAACCTCCTCGCAAGTCTGCAAGAATTATCTTCAAATCAACTCCCAGAGCCTCTAAACCCTCCGTTCCTATTGTCGAAGAGATCTCCTCTTCTACTGAAGGGTCCTCGAGTTCTGACTCTGAAGACACCACCTTCAAACATGGGACACCGGTGTTCTCTGAGTCCTCTGAAGATCAAGCCCCTCCAAAAACAACCACTAAATCTGCTGTGAAGTCTTCTCCAGCAAAACCACCCCTCAAAAGAAAACCAAGAACAGCCCCCCTACCAAAAGCGACTACCTCTGTTCCTACCTCCAAACGCCCAAAGCAGTCCTCTCCCTCTCATATGTCTGACAAACATGCGCAGTTGCTTAAGCGCAATGTTGTCAGGGGGAAGGTAGTGTCTGTCAGTTTTTTTGAGGAACAGGGTCTGGGGGTGTTTTTGACCAAGCTTCGAGCCCAAGGCTGGCTTGAGCTGTTTGCAAACACCTAGTTGGGGTGTTCTGTGCCTGAATTGGCTGAATTTTACGCTAACTGCAGAGTCACCGAAGGGATGGTGACAAGTTCTGTGAATGGGCAAGGCATCAGGGTCGATGCGCCCACACTTGGGAAAATTCTGGGAGTACCCTCACAAGGTTTTGCTGTGTATGTGAGGGAAGACAAAACAGCCATGGAACAAGCCAGGCTCCTGGAAGTGTCCAAACGCCTAAGTCACAAACAGGGTCTGAGAACACCCTGCTATGTCAAAAAGGGTGATCTGATTCCTCCCCACCAACTCCTTTTCATGTTCGTCATTAAGAACGTGATTCCAAGGGGTCAAGGGAGAAACTCAACCGACCTTTTTGATCAGTGCCTGATCGACTTATTGGACAGGGAGGAACCCATCAATCTTCCGGCAATCATGATTCGCCACATTGGGCGAATTGCGAACACCACCCGGGCTCATGATCTCGGATATGGGTTTCTGCTGACAAGGGTGTTTGAGCACTTTGGCATAGTGCTCACAAGGCGAGTGGCTGCCCAAGTAATAGATGCAATTGGGATTGACACTCTGCTAGGGTGTGGCTTTGAGTTTGGGGAAGGGTCCGGTTCCAAACAGGGTCGTCGACCACCTCGACCACCTGTTTCTGAGCAACCATCCACCAAGGTAGAGGCTGTTCTTGAGGACAATGCACGCCTCAAGGATGAGCTCTACGCTGTCAAGGCTGCTCTTGCTGAAGAACAAGCCCTCTCTGCTAAGCGTCATGCAGACTTGCTTGCTCTTCTATCCCCCCTTGCTCCTAGTATTCCTCCCCTGCAGACGAAACCACCCCCTTGTAACACCCCCAGCCCCTAGGGCCGAAAGCGTTACGTTTTCCTAACTCCTTACTTAAATTCTGGGACGAAACAGACAGAACTTCCCCTGAAAACTGAACGTTCTCAGGCTAAACGCCTTACAATAAGTCCCTGTAAATCAACGGAAGCGTAAACATTTAAAAACATTACTCAACGGCCACACGCCGGAGTTCATAACTCGACGAGCCACCCGCTCGGAGTACACCAAACATAATAGTTCATTAATACAGAAACAGTAAAAGATACAACTCAACGGTTCACACAACCAGAGTATGGGGTTTACATCCCAAACATAACTAACTTCAATCAAAAGACATCTAACTACTGACTGGATGGTTGGCTCATATAGCCCTACAGAGCGACTCATCACCAATATGCGTTACATGAACCTCGAATACTGTTTACAAGCGTTTACAAACTAAAAATACTTTACATGACTTCATTAAACACATAAGTTGGCACAAATGACATCTTGCAAGCAATAATCGATTCCAGCTGACTCAACTTCTTCCTGTCATAAAGAAAACCTGGGGGAAAAGGGGAAAAAGTAGTGGGATGAGCAACCACACGCTCAGTGAGTGTCCCCCAACCCCCTTAAAAGCAAAACCGTTGCAGGCAATAATATCTTTATTAATCACATATCACGTATTCATACTATAATATCATAATAGGCATTCACGAAGTTCTTATAGAACTATTACTAACCATAAGCTTCACTTTACCAACTTAACATATTTCTAGGTCCTTAAATGATCAAACTTCTTGACTATAGGCAGTTAAACACTTAGGCAAGCAATGAAGCTAAGCACATAACGTTCTTTCTCATAAACATAACTCATAATATCCACTTAATGAACATTTAGGTCACACTATGACTATAATAATAAGCTACATGTCACAGATTGTAAACACTTAAACATGATAGGTTCTCAATTTCATGATAGGTTTTTAGTTTCAATAAAGGTAGCATGTTAGGGACTTGCTTACATATCATGTGACTCTAAACAAACTTGGGATGCGCTATCACCTATATGCTCAATATGTACTTTAAGAAGTCACCACATGATATATCATGAAAACAACATGGCCACTTGTTTGCTTGAACACATGCTTCTAACTATAATGCTTGTACACTCACTTTGAAGTCACATATTATTTACTATCACATGCTTTGAAGTTTCAAGTGCAGACACTTTCGTTTCTTTCTTTGCAAACATAACTCATTCATAAAGTATACTTAGAGCATGCATATAGCACACATAGGAGACTTTCTTGCTTTTTACTGAAAACACTTCATTTAGCTCTTGAGGCTCTTAAAAACTCTTCTGTTAGCCTCTTGGGGCTCTTAAAACTCTTCTGTTAGCCTCTTGGGGCTCTTAAAACTCTTCTGTTAGCCTCTTGAGGCTCTTAAAACTCTTTTCTTTCATCTTGGTCGCATAATGACCCTTCAAACTTTCTTTCTGAAATATTTCAAAAGGCAAAGTGCCAATTGCTTTTCTTATTTAATAGGAAACTACTTGTGGGCATAAGATCATAAAGTGCTGGTTGGGAGAGATCTACACTCAATCCCCTAAGCTCTTACTCCCGGGATGGCAACTAACTTTTTGGACCTTAACCCTCGTCAGGGTCTCTAGGGGTTACGCCCTAGGCTATATAGAGATTCCCCCGTTCAAGCAGGTTCACTCCCTATCTGATGTCCCTATGCACTTATCTTAGCCATTTAAACTTGGTCTTAACGACTAATAAGTTTGCTGCTGCCTCTTACAGCGAAATCTTTTATTATACAACTCACGCTTTTGTAAAACTCTTTAGGGATTCCCCCGTTCAAGCGAGTTCACTCCCAAAACTGCTTTCATTTACTTAAAATGGGCCATCATGCAATAATAGTTATGGCTACTATCATTTCAAAACATGAAATCTTTCTTTAAAAACTCACTCTTATGCACATAATGCAATATAAGCATTTAAGCACATATATTACATATATCACATTTAAGCACTTCATATCAATCATATCAATTCAACACAATAAGCCACACATGGCCTCGCAATCCACACGATTGCGGTCAATTCACAACCCAGTCTCCCTCCTCACTTTCACCGTACACAGAAGACCTCAAACGCTCATAATGTTATCCTCAAACCATCCAACTACTAGCTCGTTTCATCAATTTATTTGTCATAATAAGTTATCATATAGACTTATTTAAAAGAGGGTGAGGTTTAGGCTCTTACCTGTGCAAACAGCACCTTTCAGCCACATATAACCATATTCAGTCACCGCTTGACAACACTTTACTCGATTCCAAACATGATTCAAATCTAACATACACGATGCATTTTAAAGGAAGCTTTCCTAAGCATGAACGTACTTTGAATGAAGCTAAGCACATCTCAATAACTTCAAGTTTCATTCAACCACAGGCATTAGTTAGCTTAACTCGAATTGAAGCTAAGCATACTAAACTAACTTCGTTTTTAACCCTTTTTATACATTAGTTAACTTTAGTCACATTCAAGCTAACCATGTTCTTATAACTTCAAAATGAATCCTTTTTCATGAATCGCTAATTACTCGAATCAAGGCTAAACATATCAGAACAACTTCGTTTTTAATTCTTTTTAAACCTTAACTTACTTTAGTCGTATCCAAGCTAACTACGCCTTTATAACCTCCAAATTAATCCTTTTCATGAATCGCTAATTACTCGAATCAAGGCTAAACATATCAGAACAACTTCGTTTTTAATTCTTTTTAAACCTTAACTTACTTTAGTCGTAACCAAGCTAATTACGCATTTATAACTTCCAAATTAATCCTTTTTCATGAATCGCTAATTACTCGAATCAAGGCTAAACATATCAAAACAACTTCGTTTTTAATTCTTTTTCATGCATCAACTAATTAACTTGAATCGATGCTAAACACGTTAAATTAACTTTGAATCAACATCTCAGGCATCAACTAACTAGATTAACATGTATCGATTCAAGTCATTTTCTTGTTTTAATCAACTAAACTAACATTTAACGATTCGAAGTCGTTTTCAGGTATAAACTAACTAAACTTAGCATGCATCGCAACTTAAAGCTTAAAACGATTTCGAAATTAATACTAATTTAGGAAACGAGAAACACCCACCTCGATTCCACGCTAGAGACACGCGATTTAGCTTGAATTGAGGTCAAAATCGACATCAACAGCCAGGTCCTCCTCCACTCTTCGCGTCTGACTCGACCTAGCCCAAACCCAAAACCCTAACTCACGATTTTTGTCCAATTTTCACACAATTAGTGAGGGTTTGGGATAGAGATTCAGTTTAAAGAAGGATAAAGGCTCGAAACTCACCATGCTTGTGAATTTGGTATGAGTATCGGCTCTACCCGCATTGAATTCGGCCAAACCGTGGCCGATTTTCGCTCAATCACCGCGCAGAGGTGGTCGCCGGCTCCTGGGCTCACCCGTCGACGGCGATTGTGGTGGTGGCGGTGCATCTGGGTTTCAAACCCTAACCCTCAGCCTCACTCGATCTCTCACTCTTTCGCTCCATCTCTCTCTGTCGTGGTGCTGCGGTGGTCGGCCGATGAGTGGTCGCGTGCAGGGGACCGCCGTGGTCCCTCCCTGGCTCACCGGCGACGCTCAAATGGTGGTGGTGGTGGGTTTTGCGTGAGGAGGAGAGCGGAAGCAGAGGAGAGAGAGGGTCGCGAGAGTGAGAGAGAGCATCGGGTAGAGAGAGAGGGGGGGTCGGGCCTTGTCTTTTGGCTGAGAAAGGTTTGGGGCTTCGGTCCCTTATATTTTTAGTTTTATCTTTGGCTTAATAACATGCGTCAGCCAGGTTCCAACCCCAAACTTATTAATGAGTCTAAACTCGAGTCGAAACCTCCTACAATTAACATCTTTAATCAAACTTCGGGAATCAACTAAATAAATCGAAAGACGATTTTAAAAACTTCAGTTAGCATCGATTCAATAGTTTTATAAATAAGTAACGTCAATAATAACATAAATCAACTAATCGTCCTTTTTAATAAAATTAATCGTTTAACGACTAGATTAAACTATCAATATAATTTAAAGGCATAAATGACACGAATTAACTTTGAAATCAATAATAGAAATAATAATTCCTTTTAATAAAATTATAACTTCCAAAAGCAAATCGATAATCATTTAACTCATATAGTTACTAGAAATACAATTTTATAGCGTAAAAAGGTAATACAAGCAACTTAGTATAAAAATAACGAAAGCGGGTCTTACACTCTTTCCCCCTTACAAGAATTTCGCCCTCGAAATTCTAAATCTAAGTTCGGTCTTTCCTAGAATGCATGCACACAACTAAGATCTACGCGATAGGTTTTCAAAAGGTTTCATTTTGCAAACACTATTTCTTTTTAAATCAAAAGGAAATCGCTTATGGCATCCAGTCTCCTCCTCGCCAATCCTCTTCAAGCGTCTACTCACTCTATTTAGGCGCCGAGGGCAAATTGCATTGAAGAGGGGCAAATGAGTTGGCATGGACAACCATATTGGAACACGAAACATAGATTTTCGATGGTCTAAACTCAATTCGCATGACAAGCAATAATGCTAGACATAGGCATCAATAAGTGTGCATCTAAAGGCATGACAATCAGGGCAATGACATGTTAAGGTCATACGCTAGTAGTATCATACTAAAACATGAATTCAAGTCACTTTGAAATCACGACGATTAACATGGAGACACCCATAACGCATTAGAACAGAAGTGACACATAGCACCACATAGTATCATTTAAGCATAGTAGCATCACATAGAATCATTTAAGCATAGTAGCATCACATAGACTCATTAAAGTGTAATAGCATGACATAGTAGTGCATAGTATAAGCAATTCAACATTCTCAAGTTTAGGAACTGGAGATAACATGAAACGGATCGATATGCATATAATAAGCAATTCACAAAATGAAAACATGTATGATAGACAATCCAGGTTCATATGAAAGCAATCATCTTAGTCAAGTTCATTCAAAGGCAGAAAGTTATTGGATCATTCATAAATGGCTTCAACCTACAACATGAACTCAATCGCTTTCAGGGTCACATCGGTTAACCTTGAGACTGCTATAACACGCTGGAGTAATAAGGTTGTCACATAGCATCACATAAAATCACTTTAGCACAATGACATCACATGGAATCAACAATTCAACATTTTCAGCCCAAGAGTCACATCCAACATGCATCAATCCATCATGCAGATGTAATAAATCACATGAAAGAGCATAACAAATTCGACCATCATTAATCATGTAAGCACATAACTTAGGAGGTTACATAGCAAGAATATGGATCGATGAGCGGGAATAGGTCCGTACATGTTCACACATCAATTCACAAGGTACATAGGACTTAATCATATAGGAGATGAGTAACCTCCGTTATAGTCACGCATATCCCAGCATACCATTCAATGATGCATACCAAGGTAAGTGTTTGAAAGCAAAGGGTTGTAGCCACATAAGTATGTTGTAAAATATGTGCACAGCTAGCCATTTAACCACAACATAAAGGCTAAATGCCAAGTAACAGTTAGCTAACTATAAGTATATGAAGCGACAATTCACGTGGGTTGGACTATTTGGCCAAATTAGGGATACACCCAACAAGAATCTAGTCGAACATGCACCAGGTAGTTCATTTACTAAACCGTTCGCTCAGAAAACACATAACTGGTCAACAATCAACTAGCAGAGGTAAGAACAACGGTGTCATTGGTCTTATAGGTATGTGTGTATGCAACTATTCAGCTATGATATGGAATCATAGAATTCATGGAATGTGAATAACATGTTAGAGGTCGAGTCATGCCCTTCTTTACAAAACTTAAATAATTGGCTAATCAAGCCACATGCCAAGCCAACTTAAATCAAGCAAATACCAAGATATGCATTCACCAAGCCAATCATTCACATGATACTTGATAATTGCGCATGATGACATGACCCCGAGTATTCTACCATGCCACTTCCTTAAACATGAGATATATACTCTATACACGTAATTCAGGTAGACATAACTCTATTGTCATCCACTCATGCATTACATACATCGCGTTCAACTAATCCAACTCTAACACGAGATACAGTATTGATGGGTTGTAAATGATGATCCAAGAGTCATGGTGTGAAACTAAGTACATGGATCAATCATTCTAACTAATATAGTCACAGACTCACATGTTCAAGCAAACTCAAGCCAAGCAACTATAAACAAACTCACTTCGTTGGCATTTGTTCACAACACGTCAATGGTTACATACAAAGGTCATATCTATATGTATTCTTATGGTCTTACACGGCACATGACATCATATCAACTAGAAATTGGAGTTAGAATAATTTTTTATTCACCCATCATCTTTACTCGCTGGCCAGCCGTCAAGGTCTCTAACTTTTTTTAAAGGCTCTGTTTGGACTTTGAAAATTTTGATGGAAAGAAAACAATTTGGGAACATTACTTTTTTTTTTGTGCTAGTTTAGAGAAAATCTCAAAAAAAATATGGGGTAAAGTTAACTGGAAAAATTGTTAGAAATAAGTAATAAAATTTTCCTCATAAAATTGTGAGGAAAGTTTGAAGAAAATTCACAAACTCCTCCAACCTCGCATTGCTTAGATGACATCGACATGATTCAACTAGTCCATCAACATTAAAATTTCTTATCCAAATTCTTGTATTTTTTCCTTAATCCAAACAAGAGAAAAAAAATTCATTTTCTCCCTACTTTTCTTTTTCTTTAGAAGTGTTTTCCTTTAATTTTTCTTTTCACCAAATTTTCTAAAGACCAAATGGAGCCTAAATGATTATTTGTTGCTGAATATGTGATGATAAATCTTCCACTTCTCCAGGTCGTTTCTCATGTTAATTTTGGCTTGACTTACTGAATAATAAATATTTTGATTGTTGAATACTAATTTAGGAAGGCGAGTTTTAACTTTATACATGCCAACAAGGGCATTTTGCTCATTTTGGTCAGGGCACTTTCTTCCGGATGAAAATATGCTCTTTTCCATTTTTGTAAATGATAAGTACCCAAAGAGCATTTCATTTTAGGCTCATTTTGATGCGTTTTTAGGGGATTCATAAGCTTTACGCTTAGGTTTTACCCCAAAAGTCCCATTTTACACTTGGTATAGTGCTGTGATGACTTTTGCAGCTTTTGAGACTTTTTTGATCAAGAATTTACCTTTAAAAGTGATCATTCTAACTCACCACAAATGCCCCCCATCACCATGCTTGTGGAAGAAAGAGAAGAATAAGAGAACACTGAGCCAGTGGCCACCACGGATGGTCCGTGGTGGTGCCTACGGCCCGTGGTAGACCTCTTTCTCCTAAGGCTGCTTGTGTTTCTCGTGTCTCTTCAACTTCTAGGCAGTGTTAACTCCATTATTAAGCGTGGCTATTCAGCTTCCCGGAGTTTTGCTATAAATGGGGCTATTTGCATCCTTAATCCATCATCCTATCCATTTCCATTTTTCCTCTCTTCAAGTGTTTCCAATTAGATTAGGATTTAGGTTAGAGAGAGTTGAGAGCAAGTTGAAGGTGAAGCTTGCAAGGCTTTCAGATCCTGTTTGCAACGGCAGTTCAAGCACGCATAGACTAAGTAATTCCTCTCCCTTCTCCTGTCTTTTCTCTTTAGATTTTTATGCTTTTAGATTATTAGTGATTTTTATGTTAATTTTTTGATTGTTAATCTTGGAATTGAGTTGAATTCTTGTGAATGAACCAATTCCTGTTTTGATCTGAAACTGCTTCAGATATGTTGGATTCAGTCTATTGAATCTTAGACGTTGATTTGCTAGTAGGAAAATTAATCAATTTCTTACTTGTTTTGAACATTTGGTGAAGAACTGAATGCTGAAACAAGATGTTGGAAAACTAAGATTCAACTTAGTTGTGTTGGATCTTGAGAAAGATTCACTATTTAAAATGCCCTTGAATTTGATAATCTTGTTTTTAATGGTCTTAGATTAATTAAAAACCTTAGAGAAATGGTAGTGGACTAGATTTAAGATTTTCATTCCACCTTGAAAGAGGGCTTTGATAAATCGATTATCGATTTTAGAATTACCGATCTAAAGAAAAGACATTTGATTAATTCATGAGTTGGGAAATTACTTGATTTGATTAAATTCCTTGATGAGGTTGGAGAGTTGACATTAGATTAATTCATGAGGTCAAACAAATTACCGTTCTTATCGATATGACCAGGCAGGGGGTGAATGATAGGTTGGAGAGTTGGAGGCATACGTTGGAGGCTAGGGGCTTTCGGTTAAGTAGATCAAAAATGGAATACCTCCATTGTTGTTTCAGCGGAAGGATAGAAGAGTGAGGAGAAATCATACTGGATGGGAGGGCGATAACGAAGGTCGCTAAATTTAAGTATCTGGGCTCGATTATCTAGCAGAATAGGGACATTGATGAGGATATTAGCCCGCGGATAAGAGTGGGATGACAAAAGTGAAAGTCAACGTCAAGGGTGTTGTGTGACAAGAGAGTGTCACTGGGATTGAAAGGCAAAGTCTATCGGATGGTAGTTAGACCGACTGCTCTCTATGGATCGGAGTGTTGGCCTCTAAAAACGGCGTAGGTCCAGAGGTTGATGGTAGCTGAGATGAGAATGGTCAGGTGGATGTGTGGTTTTACGAGATTGGACAAAATTAGGAATGGAGTAATCAGGAGCTTAGCGGGAGTGGCTCCCATAGAGGAGAAGATGAAGGAATCGAGGCTCAGATGGTTCGGCCACGTAAAGAGGAGAAGTGTGGCCGCTCCAGTGCAGAGGTGTGAGATGATCGACCCCCCCCCCCCCCGCTGGAAAGAGAGGGAGGGGTAGGCCGAAGAAGAGCCTAGAAGAAGTGGTTCGAGAGGACCGGAGAGTTGTCGGTCTGACGGAGGACATGGCTTAGGATAGGAAGCTGTGGCGGGATAGGATTACGGTCTCTGATTGTAGGGGACCGGCTCCGTAGGTGGCAGCAGCTTCGGTGGCGTGGGGTGGGTAGGAATTTTGTCGTGCTTGTCTGCAGGTCGTGCTTTTCTGGGATGTGGTGGCATCAAACGCCCCTGGTTTGTTGAAGTATGTCTCCGCTCCATCTTTATTTGCTCTCTGAAACCTTTTCTCATCCTCGGTAAATGGTTTTGCAATCGTTTTCTCTTTAAAATTTTTCACAGAACTGTTTTGTGGGTCATATGGAATCAACCTCTCTATGGGTAGGAATACCGATAGAGGTAAGGTTGCCTAAAGCTGGATCTCCCCAGACCCCGCGAAAGCGGGACCCACACTGGGAGTTTGTTGTTGTTGTTGTTGTTGATTAAATTCCTTGATTGTTTACCTATTAGATTGGACAAGTAGCATAGTTAAATTTCATTCTCAAATTTGGATTTTCTTAGCATATCTTGATGGATATAACCCAATAGTTTGACCAAGTCTCCGTGGGATCGACCTTGATTTGCTACAATACCACCGTGCACTTACTGCTCTATCATGTTTTTGGTGTCGTTGTTAGGGACTAGTGTTGAATATTGGGTTTTTCTTGATGGGTTTAACTAAGCATTTAGTTTTTTTTGCAAAAAAAATTAAAAATTAAATAATTAAATAATTTTTGAAAGAAAAAATAAACAATGGTAATTTTCGATTTCCCCCAATTCGAGCAAGAATTATATTGGAGATATTTTAAGTGTTTAAAGGCTCTTCTTTATTAACGTGGTTATTGTGTGCGTAAATGGGAGACATTGGACATTATTGACGAGGGTGTGAATAGTAAAACCCGTATCCTTTTAGAGTATTGGGGTTTTTTTCTAGCTAAAATCCTCTATGAGGCATGGTATTTACTTGAGTGGATTGCCTGGGATTCATTTGAGCTTGGGAAGGCTAGTCGTGTTTCTAGATATTTATTCTCTGATCCTTGTACATTTTATTTTAGATCTTATTATGCCCCTTTTCGGTGTGATTTGTGTGATTCTTCCGACCACGCTACTAATTCGTGTCCTTATTATGTACGCTATGCGAAACCTGACTTTGCATCACCCTGGGACAATCATGATGTTGTCCTGACCTTACCTGATTCATCCTTTCCATTAGCTCAGACCACGACGCTTAAGGTGAGTGAGCCTTTTGGGGCAGTTGCTAGGTTTAGTGTTGTTGATGCATGTTTTGAGTCAGAAAATACATTAGAGGAGGTGCATGATCTAGTTAAGACTCCTTTGGAGGGTCATGTGATCTGTTTGTGCATAAGGACCTTCCTAGCCTTGATTTTAATAATATTGTTTCCCCCAATCCTATTGATCATTCCCATGTTTCACCTATTTATTCATTACCCTCTCTTTCCCATGAGTATTACATTGTTGAGCCCATTGGTAGTCCTATGATTTAAGAAACTAATATTGATTAGGGCTATGAGGATAACCTGTTTACTAAGCTTGGTGGGAATGTTGATGATTGTGTGTCCCTAGGGTACTTTGGATGGTATGATCCCTCCATTGATCCTTATTGTATATGCCTAGGAGACTTGTCTAAGAAAATCATGCAGACTATATTCTTTAATCCTTGTTATGATTTTTGTAAGGCCTTTGATAAGGTTAAGAGGATACTTAATCTCTTTGGTGTAATTTTCGTTATTGCCTCTTACCTTGTAGTTTCTAAATTGTGGTCTTAGGAGCTTGATGAGCTCCTGCACCTGTTGATACTGTCTAAATTGATGAGTTGAGTCTTGAAGTTGTGGTGGAGTGGCTGATGCTTTACTTTCCCCGTTTGCAAGGAGGCCTTAGCTGAGGTGCACTTGGCACCTAACATGGTGAGATTGTTACTTTTTGTTTCCTTTCTATTCTCTTAGTTTCTTTTCTTTGAACAATAATACTTTATCTAAGCATGAGGGAAGGGTAGCTTCTATGTTTTCTATTTTGGTTATTAGCTTTCATACATTTTAGAGCATATAATTTTAGGTTTCTTTTCGTTTGCATTAGTGTTTTGCATTCGGTTGCATTTGGGGACTTTATTTAGGGATGGCATAGATTGGTTTGAGATAACCTCTAATGATGTTTCTACTAGGCATGTTAGCTTTCATGACCTCGAGTAACTTTTGAAGTATAATGCCTATTGGTGCTAAAATTTATGATCGTTTTGTAAATATTTCTTGTTTTGACCCTTGTCTTGTTTGAGAACCTTGTTATCCCTTGGAATCGTTAACACTAATGTTGGCGCATGAGAGTCATTTTATGAGCTTAATGAGACTTTTGTAGATATACCGTGAGATTTTGAACCTTTTTTTAGAGTAATTCATTGTGTTTAGTCTCATGTTTCTTGCATGTGTACGAGTCTTCCACATTACATCTGTTGAACTTGCCTAGACTCTTGTTCAAAACCACATTAGCATGTGCATAGTTGATGACATGATAGAGGCATTCTTTGTTGTTGGACATTTCAGCCACATAGCCAAATAGCCTACTCTTGTGTTACATGTTTGTTCCCCTTTGTTAGCCCTTTGAGCTTCTTTCCGTCTTTGTTGTGATCCCTTCATATTAGCCCTTGGCCAAACACATATTCCTACATTTAAGCCAAGTCTATGGAGCATTACTTCATCTATGCAGTGGGTGATTTTGGGGATAATTGAGTTTAAGATAGATTTGGTATGTTAGTTTGTTGAGGGATTGATGACATTGAGCATTTACTTTGATTCCCTCTTGTTTGGGTTGTGTATGTATATATTTGGTTGTGAGTTGATAGTTAGTTATTTGATGCCTTTCAATAGTTGCAATTTTCATTTCATTTCCTAAAAAAAAAACAAAAAGAAAAAAAAGGAAGCACAAGTTATGTTGAAAAAAAAAAGAGAAAATCATGGAGAAAAAAAAGCAAAAAGAAAATGACTAAGTGATTGGCATTAGAGATGTAAATAGCTTGTTTTCCTTTCTTTGTCAACTCGTTTCCTATTTCATTTGTGGGGTATGTTCACTAAAGTGTTGGGGTTTGGAGTATTAGTGAACTTCATAGCTGCTTGGTCTTTTGGTTGGTTGCTCCCTAGTTACTTGGCTAAATAGCTCTACATTGCCAAAATTCATTTGTCCTCTCCTTTCCCTTAACCCTTCTAGCCCACATTACAACCCATATAAAGTCCTCTTGATTGTCTAGTACACATTGCATTTTATTAGTGGAGAATTTGACAGTCTTAGCAAGCATATGGTAGATTGCATCTTTGGAAAGAGTATTGAGTGAATCTATGTTATATTTCAAACACATGAGTGAGACTGATTCATATTTCCTAAAAGTGAGGTTCTACCAATCTGTTTAGCTCTATTTAATTCCATAAGCTTTTGGGGGTGATCAAGTTTGATATCGAGCTTGTTGTCTCGTACTTTTTCAAAAACCTTCTCCTCCTTCTAGTTTTGAAATGTTTTATGTGCTATTTGGGGTTGTCGTTGAGTGTCACTCTTGCTTGTCATATGCTATGACTTGCCTACTTTAAGGAGGTTGTTGTGTTTTGAGTCCTAGATGCATCTCTCCTTGTTCGTTTTCTCTAGTGTTTCCTTGAGGACAAGCAACCGTCCCAGCATGGGGGAGTTTGATAAGTACCAAACATGCATAACATTTTAGGGTCATTTTGACGCGTTTTTAAGGTATTCATAAGTTTTATGCTTATTTTCTACCCCAAAATCCCATTTTACGGTTGTGTGTAGTGCTTTGATGACTTTTGCAGGTTTTGAAACCATTTTGATCAAGAATTGACCTTTAAAAGTCATCCTTATGACTCACCATGGACGCCCCCAATCATTATGCCCGTGGAAGGAAGAGAAGAATAAGATAACACCGAGCTAGTGGCCACCAAGGATGTTCTGTGGTGGTGCCCATGGTTCGTGTTGGACCTTTTTCTCCCAAGACTGTTTGTTTTCTCGCGTCCGTTCTACTTCTAGGCAATTTTAATTCCATTATTATGCATGGCCGTTCCGCTTCCAGGAGTTTTGCAATAAAAGGGATTGTTTGCATCCTTAATCCACCATCCCATCCATTTCCATTTTTGCTTTTTTCAAGTTTTTTTAATTAGACTAGGATTTAGATTAGAGAAGGTTGAGAGAAATTTGAAGGTCAAGATTCCAAGGATTCAGGATGGGGTTTGCAATGGTGGTTCAAGGTTGCATCGACTGAGCAATTCCTCTCCTTTCTCTTCTCTTTTCTCTTTAGATTTTTATTCTTCATGTTATTATTGATTTTTATGTTAATTTTTAGGCTGTTAATCTTGGAATTGAATTGAGTTCTTATGAATGAACCAATTCTTGTTTTAATCTGAAAGTGCTTCAGATTTGTTGGATTTATTCTATTAAATCTTGGACGTTGATGTGCTAGTAGGAAATTTAATGAATTTCTTACTTGTTTTAAACATTTGGTGAAGAAGTGAAACGTGAAACTAGATGTTGGAAAACTAAGATTTGACTTAGTTGTGTTGGAACTTGAGAAAGATTCACTGTTTAAGAAACCCCTAAATTTAATAATCGTGTTTTTAATGGTTTGAGATTAATTAAAAATCTTTGAGAAATGGTAGTAGATTAGATTTAAGATTTTCATTCCACTGTGAATAAGGGGTTTGATTAATCGATTATCATTTTATAATCACCCATCTAATAAGAGACACTTGATTAATTCCTAAGTTGGAAAATTACTTGACTTGATTAAATTCTTTGATTGTTTACCTATTAGATTAGATAAGTAGCATAGTGAAATTTCATTCTCAAATTTGGATTTGCTTAGCATATCTCGCCGAAATATAACCTAATGGCTTGATGAAGTCTCTGTGGGATCGACCTTGATTTGCTACAATGCCACCTTGCACTTGCAGCTCTATCAGTAACCTTTAAACGTTTGAGGAAACGCTCTTTTAAATATCCGTATTACTTTTGTATATTTTATTTACAACTTTTGCATTCAAGTCAAATCAAAATAAGATTAATTTGCTAAATGTGACATGAGAATAATATTAATTACAAATTTTTTTTCTGTAAATACAATTCTCATATATTGCTAACTCATAAGAAATGAATGAGCCAAACATTCGATCTGATTTTTAAGGAGCATAGCAAGGGAAAATGGCCTACCATACTAGCTTTTATTTAAGAAGCATTTTTATATAAAATTCCATACGTAAGATTTGTTATCAAACCAACAAAATCATATCATTTTCTGAGTTTGTGGACTTTAGTCTTTCTGGTGCAATCTGAGTGATAAATAGAGTCCTTTAACTCTATTCCGATAGCTAACCCTTACGTTCATTCCAGGGTTCTTTTACTTATCAATAACTCTAAGTCTCATGTAAGGATGCTTGACTTAGTTAAATATGGTTCCTTCGCGGCAAGCTGGCTGATGTGATTTTGAGGCATTTGTTAGATTTGTTCTTCAATTAGATTGTCATGAATAGACTTATGAGTTGTTATAACCTATGCGAGCATGATTATAAAGATATTCAATTATTTTAATATTCGAGCAACTGTTAAGTTCATACAAATGAATCTGTCTTCCATTCAAGACATAAGAGGTAAGCGGAGTTCAAGTGTCAGTACTTGACTCTAACATTAAATTCATAGTGAGAGATTCCAACAACATATTTATTATCTACTTCGTTACTTTGCTTGATTATGACTGGGGATCCGCATGTACCTTATAGCAGATGATTCATCCTCATTATCATCAGACTGTTAGAGCTTTATACTCGAAGAATGCAGCGACTGGACGCCCATTGTGGACGAATTCTCAATAATTAAAATCACATCAACAAGCTACACAAGATATGGAAGGGCCTCCAAGGGAAAACAGTTATCAAAAGAAATCCAAAAGAAGCCTATGATAACATATACAAAGAGTAGTTTGCAAAAAAATTAGCTCCCAACGAAAATCATTATCATTGTTGATTTGGAATGGTGAAGTACATAGTCATGCACAAAATTGAAACCCTTTACAAGCATAATGAATAGTTTTAGTTAAGGCGTTATGCAGCTAGAAGGCGCTAACTAATTAGAGCACAATAAGAATGCAAATGTTGGCGTACATCTGCTAGTTGTGTTACCAAATACTATAGGTGAAAATACAGAATTGGAGTGCATGAAAATTTTTATTGTCGGTGTTGTTGCTATATTTGGTAAGGAATATTTAGAAAACAAACCCAAGACAGTGTTGATTATGTATTGGCACTAGGGAATACTCATGATTTTTAGATTGGGAGACATTGATTGTATGCATTGGGAGTGGAAGAACAGTTCTACGATTCGGAGTATTTGCTAGTGGACTTTGTAAAGCCCCAACTTTGTATTCTTAAGCTAGTTGTTTTCATATGACATTTAGATATGGCATGCCTTTTTGAGGTTCCCAAGAAGTCTCAATGGCATAAACAAGCTTGACCATTCACTAGTGTTTCCATGGATTGAGCTAAGAGTAGGCTCCAAAATATGAGTTTGTCACAAATGATCATAGCAATACTGCTAGACACTTATGATCATATGCATACTGCTGGATACTTTCTATTAGATGGTCTACATCCAAAATAGGAACCTTTTGCGAAAATAATCACTATAAAAAAATGGTCATAGCCATAATGTACTACCATTCTACTACAATAGCTCATGTGGCAATTTTGAAAGTTACCTCTAAGATACCAAAAAAATTACTTACAAAAGGTTCTTGTGGCAAAATTAAATTGTTGGAACTTAAGGCAAATCTAATTTGGCACAAGTACCAAATTGTTGCTACAAATATCTAGAAACCCTTACGTTGTCACAAAAATACATTTGTCATGTAAGTGTGATATTTGTGGCAATTGTATGTATATATGTATGTGTGCTTGCATATATGCAAGCACATACATATCTCTATGTATGTGCATGTGTGTGTGTGTATATATATACACACACACATAGATGATGTAACTATTTACAATAGTCCTCTGTGAACATCCTTTAAAGCATGTAAATGATAAAAGAACAATAAGCCCAATAATCCAAAAAATACTTCATGTGTGTGTGTGTGTGTCTATATATATAGATACATACATACATACAAATGTGTGTGTGCGTGTGTATATATATATATATATATAAATGTATATTTGTGTGTGTGTGTGTGTGTGTGTGTATGCATATATGTATGTATGCATGTGTGTATGTATGTATGTACACACACACACACACACACCCCTGCACACGCACATGCACACACACATATATATACATACATACATACATACATGCATACATACATACATACATATATATACATACACCCCCCCACACATATCTTTATGTATGTGTGTGTATATATATATATATATATATATATATATATATATGTATGTATGTATGTATGTATGTATACATATACATATATATATATATATATATATATATATATATATATATATATATACACATATATTAATTGAATGTAATAGTCACATTCATCACCTACATTAAGTGGGCTGTTACAAATTGATTAACAATATATTAATCTTGCAATAGCTATCTGATCATTTTGCAAAGCTTAGTGCCATTATTAATAAGAGATCAGATCAAGAAAATGTGGGACAACACTTTAACACAACTTGTCCACAACCATATTCTCTCTGCTCTCTCTCATGTTAATCCTACCATCACTCGAGGTTTGGGCTTGGGGTCAAGGACTCAATGGTGACTCTAGTAGCCACCTATTGATTGTTCTTTATGGAAATTCTCAAGCAACAAGATTCTATGCTTTGACTAAGGTATGTCCTCATTTTCAAACAGTGGTATCAGAGCGAAATTGCTTGGTGTTGGCCCCGATTGCTTGGAGCCTAATCTAGTGTACGATTTGTTCAATTTTCAAAATTATGCGTATTGACTTATGGAAGTAGGCTTTTGTGTGTGGTCGTTGCTATGTGTAATTGTATGCTGCCCTTGACACTAACTCACCTAAACCTCACCTCCTGACTAATTCCTCTAACCCTACAACATACCCTTCTATTAACTCGTCTTGTCCTAACCCCGACTATTTGACCTCTACAACCAAAGCCCCACCTCCACCTTCGTGGATGGGGCAACACTGATGCCAACAAGGCCTTCTTGACCCCTGAAATCGAGAGCACCCTCTATATTCTCCCTAATTTCTATCTACCGACAAATTGTGGCCTTAGTGGCAACCACCATAGTGGGGTATATGACCCGTACATCAAGCAAAACTAACATCCTTACCTTATAGGGCTTTAGTGGCCCATGAGAACGTCAACCTAAAACCCACCTCACACTCACACTACCCTGAGGCGGCTACTCTGACGACCAAACACCATGGGACCTTAGTGGCCTGCAGCAGTAGCGAATCTCCAACAACAATTAAAAAACATCGAGAAAGGAAAATCCCATAGAAGGCAAGAACCCGAGACTTACCCATCAGTCTTGCTTGGACGGGCGGCATGTGTAAGTACATGCCACCGATGAAGATTGATTTCAGCCATCTTCTTTGTCCAAAATCCCTCTTTACACCCGATCTATGCCATACCATTGAGAATTCAATGATCGACCACCGAATGAGAGGCGTTTACCTTTACGTACGATCACCTTGGTAGTTTCCAAGTGCATGGGTTGCGTCTAGTGACTCATTTTTAGCTAATCGATATGACGGCGATGATAATGTGGCTTAAGATGGCCAGTGATAGAGGTTAGGCACACATAATAAGGTGAAGGAGGGCATTATTGAAGTGGTCTCATCTTTGGGTGTCTTTGGGTCGTAGTAGGGTGGCTATGGCTAATCAGAGAGAATCGTCGAATGATGAAGGGCACAGTTGAAGTGCATGGCTTGGTTATGGTGACTAGAGAAAGAGCTTAGGGCTCCATTTTTTGGTGCTAGATGGAGAAGTCAGGAGGGCAACGAGTTAGAGAGAGGGGTAAGCGTTTGAGGGTTTAAGGTGGTTATTTTCTATTTGAAGTGTGACTACATTGGTTTCTTTATGCTCTTAAGCTTAGTCATAAAAAATACACTTAATCATATGCTAATTTAGTCTCTTAAGCTTAAATGAATATGTTTCTAAGCATTTGTTGATAAATTTATACGAATTCTCTTCATCGAATACAAGTTTGCCATATTATATGACCTAATTTATTCCCTTAAGGTTAAATGAATTTGTTTCTTAGCATTTGTTTATAAATGTATATGAATTCGCTTCGTGGAATATAAGTTCGCCATATTATATGAACTTGTTTCATATAAATTTATATTGGAGGTGTAAGATATGTGATTATTTTTATGAGTTTGTTTCATAAAATTTATATTCAGAATGATATATAAAAACTTTTATTAATAATATGCAAGAAAATTTGAATTCCTGTTTTGTATAATATAGAGAATTTTTAATTGATTTTGTCTTGTGTTTGAATACTTGCGATTAATATTTGAATACGTTTCATGTTGACGATGATTGTATAAATGTGTTTTATATAATGCTATTTGAGCTTTTGTAACATGGTATTATTCAAATATGTTTCACAATATAACTTCATTATATAAATATGTTCTATATAATAATATGAGTTTTCTGGTTGATATGTCGTTACTAGAGTTTTAAATGACGTATTTGTAATTTTATAAATTCGTCTTATATAATATAACTTCATGTAAAATTATTTTAGATGATTAAGTTGAATATCTTTGTGATATTTCTAAATGTGTTAATTAATTAAACAACTAAATAATGCATAAGCTTTGTTTTATGGAAAAATGTGGTAATTAAATTATAAGAAATTTCTAATTCATGTTTATATGAGAAGACTATGAGCTTATCAAAATTTTCGATCGTACAACATGCATGATGAAGCTTTTGATAATTTAATTATTTGAAAATATGCCTAGTGTCCATCTTTTAAATATATACTCCTAGATATGATAATTAAAATATGATTGGTGATTAGTTCACCAATAAAAATTTAGATAACACTAACTATGACACATGGTGTCATAAGATTTAGTTTCTTCTGAACGAGTGTAAAAGTGTTAAAACACTTGACGACTTCTACGTCGCCTAGAATGGCCAAAATGGCATTACTAGTGAGCACTATCAAGAGAGACTAAGGGCATACCAAAAGCAATACGAGAATTGATCAATTAACATGCTATACTATGTTGCATTGCATGCATGACTATCTGGTGGGGGAACTTGAAAGCTATACTACTACAAAGTGCAGGTGGTATTAGCTTAACATCATGTTCAATTAGATTCATTTCCTCTTGAACCTCTAAAGCCGAGGGTGGTTTTGCCAAAATGAAAAAGGGCAAGGGCAATAGAGAGAAGAAAATAGCACGTATGAAGTACTATAACTACGAAAATAAGGGCTCCTGCGCTGGGGATTGTCTTGAGCTAACTGAGGTACTTTCTTTCATAGTTACTCTTAAAAAATATTTATCTCCCAAGCATTAGTTGTCAACTTCGATCCCTAGTGGATTGTTGATACGGGAACAACCAAGCGCATAGTTTAGCATTGAGCTGATTTTGTGAACTTTCATCACTACCCAGTGGGTGTACATATTAACTCCCCGCTAGTTGGTACTTCATGTGTTCAAATACTTTATAGAGGAAGTGAAGACAACTAGTGATTCCATGTACTCCGCAATAGAATGTATTATAGAGTGCAGGAATCGTACATTGCTTGAGATGACCAGGTCAATGATGGCACATGCTAACCTCTTAATTAGTTTCTAGGGGGCGATGCGCTGCTTATGACAGCTTATATCCTTAATCGTGTGCCAAGCAAGAGTATATCTACCTCACCATATGAGTTATGTTTTGGTCAAAAGCCATTCTTAGGCCACTTACACCTATGGGGTCGGATACCTATGTTCACAATCCAACCCATAAACGTGAGAAACTCGGTCCAAAAGCTACTTGGACGGTGTTCATAAAATATCCCGCATATTCCAAATGATATGTAATGCACAAGGAACATCATAATGGTGGCATGATGGAAATCAATTCACGCAGTGTCGATTTTTTTGAGGATAAGTTCCCAAGCATTTGGTGAAATTTAAAAAAGGACCTCAAATTGTATGAGTTACAACAAGACCTTTACCCATCTCTCTGTAAAAGGGGAGATTTGAATTCTTACTAAGTCATGGAAGATGGTACATCCCCCTTATTTGATAGTTATGGTGAAGTTTTGTCTAGTAAGGACAATGAGATTTGTCCTCAATCTCTGAATGCTGAGGAGAATCAACCTCAGAATGAGATTTATCCTCAATCTCTTATTCCTGAACATGTAGTTAGTCAATACATTCAGGATCCCACACCTCCAATGGATAGTGGGAGTGATTCTTCACATGCTTAGGGTCTTGTTCCTCTTGGGGAAAGGGGGAGAGATTCCTTACCTAGGCAGACAAATAATGATCATCTTAGAATTAGAAGGAGTGAGCATTGAAGCATTCCTCGATGATAGTTCCAAATCGAGGGGGAAATATTCCTATATGATTCCTTAGAAGTTGAGGAACCTACCTCTTATCAAGAGGTGATTGATTCGCCAACGCCACAAAGAGTGGATGGATGCCATGAGGGATGAGATGGAATCAACAACAAGAAACAAGGGTTGAGAACTCATTGATCTTCCAACCCAACATAAGTCTATCAAAAATAAGTTGTTTTTAATGTAAAATACTGGGCAGATGGTTCAATTGATAAAGCTCAAGGCTCATCTAGTGGTGAAATGCTTTACCCAAATTGAAGGTATAAACTACAAAGAGACATTTTCTCCTATGGTGAGATTTGCCTCTGTGAGGCTACTCCCAGCCCTAGTAGCCCATTTGGACCTAGAGTTGTTTCAAATGGATGTAAAGATTGCTTTTCGCAACTATAACCTTAAGGAATAGATTTATATTGATAAACCCATTGGTTTTGTATCAAAGGGATAAGAGGCCAAAGTGTGTCCTCTTAGCATGTCCATATATGGTCTTAAGCAATCTTTCAGATCTTGGTACTTTAGATTTAGTAAAGCTATAATTTCTTTTGGCTTATCTATGTTTTCGGAAGACCATTGTTTGTATGTTGAAGGATTAACAGGGGCGATCATATTTCTTACTCTGTATATTGTTGACATACTACTAGCTAGGAATAACATGGAGATGATCAAAGCCACTAAAAAGTGACTCTCCTATGTCTGTGAGATGAAGGACGTGAATGAAGCTAGGTATGTCCTAGGAGTGGAAATAATCTGAAACCATCCTAAGAAGCATATATCAGAAGGTCTCACAACAATTTTAGATGCATAATTCTAAACCCATGTATACTCCGAGTGAGAAGGGTCTAACCTTAAGTCTTAAACAGTTCCCAAAAATAGATTATGAAATAGAGTCAACACTAGCGTCATAGGAAGCTCATGTAAGTCATGTTATGCACATGGCTTGACATTTGTTTTGCGATTGGTTTGGTAAGTCATTATCAAAGAAACCTAGGGCCTTCTAATTAGCAAGTGTCAAGAAAGTCAAGCGCTACGTTCGTGGTACTTGTTTAGCTTTAGATTATTACCTTTTATACCCTTTATTATCTAATATTTCCTCCAAATTAGTGAATAAATTTAGATTTTAATATGTTTTTAATTATTCTGTAGGAACTATGAAATCTAGGAAAATGAATGCAAAAATGACCAAATTGGATGCAAAGGGGGAAGAAAGAAAGATATGTTCTATATTGGATCATACTCCTTCCTAGGCTCCTTATTCTCTTTTATTTCTCTCTTCGTGCGCCAACCCAAATAGTCTCTCATTCCCCACAGTTGCTCAGCCAGATGCTTAGCCCCCTTTCCTTTCTCTTTCTCCTTTGTATGTGGGCCGACCCAATCAAAGGCCCAAGTGCCCCTGCTTTTCAGTCCGCCTCTTTCTTTCTTTCATTCTTCCCCTTTTCCTTTTGTTTTGGGCCTCGGCTTCGATATTCCTAGTGGCCCAATTCTCCCATTCTTCTTCGATATTAGGTCTGCTTCCCTTTTCTCACTTAATCATGTCACGTTTGTCTCACGTGACCATCCTCTGTCTTTCTTCTCACTTAGTAGGAGACCAGAGAAGGCCCAAAAGATTACTGCTGCTTCATCTTCCCATTCCCCTAGTTATGGCTTTCTCTCTCTCTCTCTTTCTTTTTCTTCCTTTAATCATCGACATTCAGTGCTCCATCATTCCATGTGACCGTTATTCACTCATTTCCATCATCATCACTCCTCATCAATTAGGGAGTCACAAGTTTAGAAATTGTGGGGGTCAATGCGGGAAAGTGTAGAGCAGTGTGAGGAGGGAATGATGCAGGAAAAGGGCTTAAAAATGAAGGTTGAAGGTAGAGAAGAAAGGGAGAGATAGACAACATAGAATAAAAGAGAAGGAGAGAGCATATTACTGTTCTAATTTCTTATGTGTTTGAGTTTTAGATTATGTTTTTATTCCCATAAATTTATGTAACTCAACTTCAATTTCGTCTACTTCAATTTAGAATTTTGGCAGTTTGGAATTAGCAGTGCAAATGGTTAATCATAATTAACTTCAAGTACTTCTCCTGTTGTGATTTGGCTTTGTCTAAGCTTGGCAATCTGCGCTAAGTCTTTTTGTCGTTGTCAAACACTATTTGGACATTTGTGTTTTATTGTGATTACTTGTGAGCCTTCTCAGAAACTATTTTGGCCTACTCAACATGTCAACATAATAAGCAAAAATTAGTGACTTTCGGTAATATATACAGAGCTTAGTTTATAATTTTCGAAGTTGTTTAAATGGTTCTTTGTTCTACATTTTGATATTAGCGTACACCCAGTTCAATAAGTTTGCAGTAGTTTGTTTTAGCATGAGTAATTTAGATTCCTTCATGACCTATGTTCATAATCCATCCCTAAGGACAATACCCGTAGTTGTTGCGACGACGAACGGTACACTTGCGGAAAATCACAACAAGTTTTTGGCACCGTTACCGGGGATGAGTTTGTAAAATTTGTTGTATCGAATCATTATTGCAACGTTTTTCAATCAGTTTATTTTTTTTTGTTTCACATTTTTTATTTTCAATTTTTTCTGTGTTAGTTTAGTTTTAGTTATGTTAGTTTAGTTTGGTTTAGAATATTTTTGATTTTTGATTTGAGTTAGTATTCTAATTTTGTTTTTATTTTGGATCAATCTAATCTTGATTTTTACTGCTCATTTTACGACTGAAAAAAAAGCTAACTAATCTAGTAAGGCTTGTGTAGCAACAGAATAGAAAAGAAGAAGCAGAAAACCAGGACCATTCCAGTACAAGTTTTTGGATTCTGTTTCAATTTTTTCGGAGCAGCTTTGGTGTGAATTTTTCTATGCTAATATTTTTCATGGATTCTGCATGTTTTTAGACTCTATGTGAATTTTTCCTTGAATTGTTAGGATTGTCTGAAATTTTTTGTGATTTTTCGAAATATTTTTCTACATAGTTCAGGGACAAAAATTCAAAAAAAAGAATATATTCATGTTCCTTGTAATTGTGTTGAATTTACTATGTATAGATTTCTAATTTTGGAGTTTTATTTTCTGTTTTAATTTTATTTTAGATTTGACTTGTTTAGGTTTTAGTTTATTTTTCATCTTCTTTTAGTTTATTTGTTTTTTTTATTTTTGTTTTGTTTGTAGGATTGCATCACTTTTCTTTTTTATTTTGTTTTTAGGTTTGATTCACTTTTTGATTTTGTTTTGTGTGTTAAAATAAAGAAAAATGAATAAGAAAAATCCAAAAAAAATTAGAAAAAGAAAAAGACAAAAAGGATATCCATTTGTGAGGGTGTGCGATTTACATGACTTGTTGGGTTAACCCTGAAAGTAGCAGACTTGCTAGGAGTGAAACTGACCTTGACCTAGAACCCGTGCCTGAATCCAAGTTTGAACGAGAATTGCAAGAAATGACACAAGAAAGATCATTGACAACATTTTCTACCCTCCTAGAACGGCTTTGCCATCTTATTTTACTTTACTGGACCCAGGATCTAATGTGACCTTCGAGTTATTATATCCAAATGCTCCCTAAATTCATAGGTTTAGAGGATGCTTATTTATTTTTGAAGAAATTCAAAGAAGTATGTTCTATGATGCATTTTGCTAGTATCCCTATTGAAGTTATGCGAATGAAATTAATTCCTTTTGCCTTGAAAGAATTTGCTAAACATTGGATGTATGGTTTGGCTGCTAATTCTGTTATTTCTTGGAATGCTTTTGTTAGATTGCTGTTAAGAAAATATTTTCCTCATGCCAAGCCTGTTAAGCTAAGAAATAAAATCAAGCAATTTGTGCAACTAGACAGGGAATTATTTTGGAAATACTTTGATAGGTTCAAGAATTTGTTGGCCCAATATCCCCATCATCGTTTAAACCAAGCATAATTGTGCTAAATTTCTTATGAATGACTTGACCAATAGATTAGAACCATGTTAGAGCCCATGGGTCAGGGTGACTTTTTTTCTAAGAGCGTCATTACGACTTGGGAATTTTTAGAGGACTTAGCTAACAAGACCATACAGTGGGAAACTACTAGAGATGACAATCTAAGTTCTAGGTTTGCTACGAATGAGTTGCATTCTATGTCTATTGCGAGTCACTTAGAATCTAAGATTGCTATGTTAGAAAACATGTTGAAGGGGTTGTCTCCCCAGATTCGCCATATATCTTAGATTTATATGGTGTCTTATTCTCACTGTCAGGCCTTAAATCATTCTTTGATTGCTTGTCCTTATTTTGCTCACTAGTTATCAACTGGACAAGAGTAAGTGAACATGACCTTTCAGAGACTGAAGAATGACCCCTTTTCCCCTTACTACAATCTAAGGTGGAGAAATCATCATAACTTTTCTTGGAGTAGTGTACTAAATGCTGCGATTGCTAACTCTCAGCTTGGAATGTTTCATGGAAACAACTCCCAACCCATCTCCAATCCCTCTAATGCTTTTCAGAGACTGTCTTTTCTAGGTGTGCCTAGTGGACCTAGACCTCCACCTCCTATAGCTCAAGTTCAACATCTTCTTGGTTACACTGACATTGATAAAATTGAGAGGAGAATTAATAATAATTTGGAGAGAATGATTAAGGCTAATATGGAAAGAATGATGAGAATGATGACTGAATAATTTTTCCAGTTAGCATCATCTTCTAGGGAGCCAGGTACTTTTCCACATAAGCATGAGGTGAATCCTAAGGGTTACACACTTCCTCTTCTTTTGGTGTTAACCCTAGTGAGCCTATGCGGAAGGTGAATGCAATTATATCTCTTTGATCTGGTCGGGAGATTAATAATCAAGTGAGAAATCCTAATGAGCCTTGCACATATCCTTACCATTTCTTCCAAAATTCTTGTCCTTCTTCTTCTTCTTCTCTAGAAACTGGTTCATCCAGTAAGACAAAGGATGCTGTTGATGGTGTCCCCAATTATTTTGCTAGTCCTCTACCTTTTGAGTCATCTTCTGACAAAGCAGAGTCTAAGCGGAAAGATTCTACTATTTCAATTGATCCTTCACCTCTTGAAGATTCTTCTTCTCCTTCTTCTACTAAGAAGATCCAGAAGCCTTTGTCTCTTTTTCCGCACAGGCTTAAAAAGAAAGACCAAACTCATGTTAAGAAGATGAGAGAAACCTTCTCCCAAGTTAAAATTAACATTCCTTTACTTGATACTCTTCAAGAAATGACTCCATATGCTAGATTTGTAAAGGATCTGTGCACCACCAAATGAGCCACTAGTGTCCATAAGAAGGCTTTCTTAGCCTTTGGCACTAGTTCCATCCTTTCTCATCGGATCTGAGTGAAGTATAAAGACTCTGGTTGCCTTACTATTTCTATAGTCATAGGGGCCCACCTTATTCATAGAGCCTTGCTTGATCTACAGGCCAGTGTTAATTTGATATTGTGTACTAAGTATGAAAAGCTAGGATTAGGTGAGCTGAAACCTACCAAGATGGTCATCCAATTAGCTGATAGATTGACCAGGTTGCCATGGGGTTTAGTTGAGGATGTTCTAATTAGAATGGGTGAATTTATTTACCTTGTGGACTTTGCCGTAACTGAGACTGAAAAGGTGTCCAATATTGCTAGTTAAGTCCCTATGATTGTACGACGTCCTTTCTTGGCCACTTCCAATTCCCTCATTAATTGTAGGAATGGTATGATGAGACTATCTTTTGCCAACATGACCTTAGCATTCAACATCTTTAATATGAAAAGAGGGCATTTAGATTTTGATGATATGTAGTTTTCTACTCTTAAGTGGGGAAAGGTTCTATATTCAATGATGATGTTGATCACATGTTTGCTGCTGAGTATGAGTTCTTTTCTTATGGTTAATGAACCTGAATATGATGTGCTTGAGTTTGATGACTTGTGCTCTGCTGTTGGTTGTTCGCTTACTATTGTTTTTGAATATGCTCATGAGTCTGTTTCCCCTTATGCTCTTGAATTAAAACCTCTTCCTGACTCTCCTAAGTATTCATTCCTAGGCCCTGATGAATTATTACCTGTCATTATTACTCCTAACCTAGATTGGGACCAAGAGGACAAACTGATTGCCATACTTAGAGAGAACAAGGAAGCTATAGGTTAGACTTTAGGGGATATCAAGGGTATTAGTCCTCATAGAATTCATTTGGAGGACAATGCTAAGCCCTACTGAGACTGTCAAAGGCGTTTAAAGCCAACTTTGCAAGAAGTAGTTAGAAAGGAAGTATTGAAGTGATTAGACCATTGGATTATTCATCCTATTTTTGATAGTGAGTGGTTTAGCCCTGTTCATGTTGTTCCTAAGAAGACTGGTATTACTGAGATTAGGAATGATAAGAACCAATTAGTTTTCAATCGAGTTTAATATGGGTGGCATGTTTGTATAGATTATAGGAAATTGAATGCTGACACTGGAAAATACCATTTTCCCCTTCCATTCTTGGACCAAATGTTAGAGAGACTATATGGGAATTCCTTATATTACTTTTTAGGTGGATATTCTGGCTATACCCATATCACTATTGTTCTTAAGGATCAGGAGAAGACTTCTTTCACCTATCCATTTAGGACACATGCCTTTAAAAGGATGCATTTTGGACTATGTAATGCTCCTGCTACCTTTCAGAGGTGCATGATTTTCATTTTCTCAGATTTAGTTGAGCACTGCGCGGAAATTTTTATTAATGACTTTTCTGTGTTTGGGTCTTCCTATGTTGGTTGTCCATCTAATCTGAGAAAAGTGTTCAAACGGTGTAGGAGGAAAAACTTGACTTTGAATTGGAAGAAATGTCACTTCATGGTTAAAAAGGGGATAGTCTTAGGCCACATTATTTCTAGAGTCGGAACTGAAGTAGATAAGGCTAAGATTGACTTGATTATTAATCTTTCTCCTCCCACTTGTGTAAAAGAGGTGAGGGGTTTCCTTGGAGATGCTGGCTTCTATCGTCATTTCATTAAGGACTTTAGTGGGATAGCAAAGCCCTTAACCAACCTATTAGCTAAGGATGTGCCATTTCACTTCTCCGAGGAGTGTCTTGTTGCATTTACTAAGCATAAGGAAGCATAAGGAAGCTTTAAGCTCTGCTCCCATTCTTCATCCTCCCATATGGGGAGAACCATCTGACTTGGCATGTGATGTATCTGATTATGCAGTTGGGATTATTCAAGGGCAGCGTCTTGATAAGAAGTCCCACATTCTCTATTATGCTAGTCACACAATGAATGATGCCCAACTAAATCATACTATTATTGATGAATAATTTTTGGTTGTGATATTTGGTTTTGAGAGGTTTAGACCATATCTGATTGGGTCTCATGTATCACTCTACTCTTAAACACCTTCATTTTAAGAAGGGTGCTAGGCCAAGATTGGTGAGCTAGATCTTGGTTTTGCAAGAGTTTGACTGTGAGATTAGAAATAAGAAAGGTTCTTCCTATTTGTAGCTGCCTATTTGTCTAGGATTCTCTGTGATGGAGAGAGTGAGTCAAGTATTTCTGAATGCTTCCCTGATAAGTAGTTATATGCAGTCCACCCCTATCCTTGGTATGTTGACATTGTGAACTACCCAGTTTCTAGCAGGACCCCTGAGGGTTGGACCAAGAATGATAGAGATAGGTTCTTCCATATTATGAAATTCTTTGTTTGGGATGGCCCTTATTTGTTAAGTATTGTTTTGACCTAGCTTTTAGGGGGTGTGTTCTTGACCGTGAGGTGAGGAATGTCCTTTCATTCTATCATGAGTAAGTATGTGCGGGACATTTTAGGGGGAGAAAGACTGTAACCAAAGTTCTTCAATGTGATTTTTGTTGGCCAACCCTGTTTAGGGATGCTTTTGAATACTATAAGAGTTTCCCTAGGTGCCAACAGTTGGCTAGACTAAACAGGAAAGATATGATGCCACTAAATCCTGTCATTGTGGTGGAATTTTTGATGTATGGGGTATAGATTTCCTAAGACCATTTCCATCATCTTTTGGGAATGAGTGACTATGTTTCTAAATAGGTAGAGGCCATTCCTACTAGGACCAATGATATCGAGGTGGTTGTGAAGTTCCTTAGGGAAAATCTTTTTGCTAGATTTGGCATGCCACGAGCTATCATTAGTGATTTGGGTACCCATTTTAATAACAGATCTTTTGATGGCTTACTAAGGAGGTACTCTATAGTCCACGGACTTACTACCCCCTATCATCCCCAAACTAATGGCCAGGTAGAAGTATCAATTGTCAAATTAAGCAGATTCTAGAGAAAACTATGAGAAGAAATAGGAAAGATTGGATTGACGTGCTTGTCTGCTCTTTAGGCTTATAGGATGGCTTTCAAAACTTCCTTGGGTATGTCACCTTATAGCATTGTTTATGGTAAGCCTTATCATCTCTTGTTGAGATAGAGCATAGAGTTTGGTGGGCCATTAAAATACTCAATTATGACTTGACTAGGGTCGGTGAGGAGAGAAGACTGCAACTGAGTGAGCTTCAAGAGATAAGAGCTGAGGCTTATGTGAGTGCTTGATCTTACAAAGACACGGCTAAGTTGTTTCGTGACAAACAAATTCTTAGAAAAGAGTTTGCCCTAGGAAGGAAGGTACTCTTATATGACTCTAGGCTCCATTTATTTCTTGGAAAATTACAATCCCGATAGACAGGTTCGTATATTGTGTCATGTGTTTTTCCTTATGGTGCAATTGAAATTCAGGATCTTGAGAGTGGTGCCACATTCAAAGTGAATGGTCAACAGTTGAAGCAATTTTCGGAGCTTCCGAATACAGAAGATGTGGAGTGTCTAATACTCAATGAGCCAAGCTCTAATAAGTGAATATGTTTGTACTTAGCACTCGACCTGGTTTGCCTGAAATTTTTTCCTTCCTTTCCCTTTTTCTCATTTTTCTTTTCTTTTTGTATAGTTGGGTGCTTTTTCTTATTCCCTTGTGTGAATATGTTTGTACATTTGTTTTTGAGTCATGTCCTTTTTGTTTTTGCATCTTATTTTTCTTTTTGTATATTTGTTTTTCTTCTTAGTTTTTATTTTTTGTTTTATGTTTCCTTTCACTCCCAAAGAAAACATTGTGAGATTTAGGTCTGGGGATGGGGAAACTTTGTTTGAAAATTTAAGAAAATAGAAAGAAAATGAAAAAAATTGAAAATTCAGAAGCATTTTTGTTTCGTTTTTACAGAATATGTGTTATTTTGATTAACTATGTTCTCTTGTACCCGAGCTATTAGGTTGTACACATATGTGGATTGATAAAATTTACTCCAAAGTATGATATTTGTATACAATACTAGCGCTCGCATTATTTATAGAGCAAGATTGATTTTGGTAGAGACCTCGTGAGATTTTGAGCTTTTTAGACTAATTTATCATTCTAGTCTCATTTCTCTTCAATGAGTGACACTTACATGATTACATCTATAGAGCTTGCTTTGATTCTCTTTGAAATCACATTTAGCATTTGCATTATGATAATATAATAGAGGCATTCATTTGTTTTGTGAGCTAAATAGCCAAATTGTCGCCTTATGTTGAATGTCTACCTTTTGCTTAACCCTCTGAGCCTTGACCTTTTTGTTATGAACCCTTCATTTTAGCTCATGGCCAAAACACATTTTCTATACCTAAGCCAAGACTAGTGGACCAGTACTTTAATTTTTGGTGGATAGGTATTAGGTGTTTCTGTAATTAATGGTTGATTTTGGTTATATGATTGTACGATAATCTTGAGAGTAAAATGAAGTGCCGCAAGTGTATGACTATCTTCGTAGTACTTAAGGGTCGCCTCTACGGGGACGATGGAAGATATTAAGGTCACTTAGCACAAGTTTAAATTGCTCTACGACATCCTAAGCTAATTAAACAATAAACAAGTAAAATATCGATTATAAACAAATAAAATTCTAAACAGTCCCTAACTATGCTCTAACTCTAATAGGATCTAAATGGAGAAAATTTAAGTATTTTAAAAATGAATGCAATCAATACATGCACAATCCGGGGATGAAATATACTACACAATCCATCAACAGAAGATTATGAATAGCAAACAGAGCGACAACGGGAAAACAATGTTGCCCAACTAAGAAGGTTTGAGGAATGGTTTAAGTGCATCAAACGAAAGCATTGATTGAGTAACGAAAACTAACGCTTGAATTGAAACAAAGCAACAACCGAACCAATTTAAATCATTTAAACAGAACTAAAACCCTCAAACTCACAGCCACGAATCAAAGCCAAACATAGTAACGGGTATGGTCACATCAAAACCTTCTAGTTTCCAAACCCAGAAGAGGGCTACAAGGGAGAAAATGAGCAACTGAGCAACGAACTATTTGATCACGTCAACCCAACTACTAAAGCACAATCAACTAAATCAACCGAACTACTAAAATATACTAATTCAACTCAACTAAAATCATAATATAATCACATCAACCAAACAACTAAAAAAAGGCAAAAGAAAACTGAGCTACTAGGACGAGTTTGAGAACAGAAACAGAGGAAGAAAACTGAAGCAGAGCTTACAACATCCAGTGATAACATATTAAACAGTCATCAGAAAGCAAATAAGAAAAACAGGGGAGGGGGATTTTTGGATTTCCTCAGCAGCATTTAACTTAGAACATTGCAAGGGATGGAGCACAGAAATCAAACCCAATCTCTTGACCTTGAACAGGATGAGGCCAAGAACGCTACTCCACCACAGACAAGCTTCGATTGCCACCAAAAATGGTGGAATCAACATAAACACGCCTTGAACTCAAGGCAAAACAGCGGATGAAAATAAGAATGAACAGCAATCCAACCCAGAAAGATCAAATCATGAGCAGATAATCCACTTCCAAGTTGAACCAATTTCATAAATCCCAAACCCTAAAATAACTAAACCCTGCAAATACAACTCAGAATCGATGCAATCAAACCAATTTACATGAATTTGAAAGCTGAAGCTGAGTCTAGAAGTCAAAAGGGATGAACGGGACAAGAACCCTAATTTTGAATGACTGAAAAACAAAATTAAACCTAAAATTAAACATAAAGCTTAAACTAAACCTAACCTAAACCCCAGATTGTTACCTAATAATTCTTCCAAAAGCGTCGCTACCCTTCAATTTATATAGCTTCCCTTCTCATCTCAATTCGTCAATCTGGGTACGCGTTGATGGTGAAGATGATGCAAGCTGGCGATGTGTGGAGCGTTGATGGTGATGCTGCTGGCGCTCGATGATGATGGCGATGTTGATGGTGCTTGTGGTGTCCTGGTGATCAAAAGAGAGAGAGGGAGATGGTGGAGAAGAGGAAGAAGAAGCCGAGAATTGGGGTTTCGGGGTCTGGGTTTCTTGAAAGCCCGAGAGAAGAGAGAAGGACAAATTATAAGAAATGAAAGGGGGGGTAAGGTCACGCGAGCTTCACGTCGGGGCTGTGGGATTTTTCGGTTTTATTATTTTTTTTCTTTTTGGGTTATAAAAGAAAGCGGACTATTGATTTTTTGGGTTGGGTTTGAGTCCATCTGGCCCAACGCTTCGTTTTCAGCATTGTTTTCATTGTCTTCCCGCATTTTGTCCGAATTATTCAATACCTACAAAATCAAATAAAATCAAATCAAAATTTGAAAATAACAATTATTTTGAGCTTAAATCATGCATAAAAGTATCTTAAAAATAACATATTTTTAGCACGAACAAATACCCCCGCACCAAGATTTTGCTCGTACTCAAGTAAAACAACCTGAACTAGCTAAAAAAAGAAATACAAAATAAGAAAATCCTAACTCACTGTCGTATGAATCACGGTTGTATTTAGCGTATGCAACAAGCCCTTTAAACCCCTCGGTCTCCCAAGTGGACGAGTAAGGTCTCGTGAGGGTTTTTAGGTGAAATACCCATAAAACCCAAGAAGAAAATAAAAGCAGAAAATCAAAAAACTTTTTGGTTTTTTCTCAAAGCTAATATGTACAAAATTAGGGAAAGATATATACACGTTCTAATTAACTAAATCACCCATGTAACCAAGATATCAACCTGCATATAAACAGAATGTACTTCAAAGTCCATTACACCATAAATGACATCAAAACACTAATTTTTCACCTCACTATACATCAAGATTTTGAATCCATCGCAGTGCTCGTGTACAAGTGTATCATCATCCCAAGGCTTAGATTTGCCAGAATCAGAATCAGACTCAATCCCACTTGACTGACACATCTATATTATTGACATATCAATATTGGAAGCAAGCTTTCCTAGTAACAGTATTGCCTCAAAAGATAACACCCAGTAGCACGTGCCTCAAAGGGTAACGCCCAGTAGCACATGCCTTAAAGGGATACTTGTCATTCCAAATTTTATTTCATCTCTATCTTTTCTATTCTTTATTATTATTGTTTTCCTCTTTTTCCGAAAGTGGTGAAAATTAGAGTAATCGTGTCACTAGCAAGTGGGGAATCATTCATGGAAGCCTAACACCTAAAGATAATGATGAAGGAATAAACAAGGATTGGATTACACAATCTACAACGAACAATTGGAGTTAGAATTAGGGCTTAGAATGACACACTGAGGCCAGAAACCTTTCATACACATCCTACCTACATACAAGCTAATAACCAAAACACAGGGGATTTAAGCTCATCAGAAAGAGTATAAACATCTCCAAAACAACAAATTCATCAAAATTTTTCAAAAATGGGCACCTCACGCCCACACGAAAATCTCACAATGCCCTCATTGTGGGAACTAAAGCGCTAAAAAGCAATCACCTCAGCTATACAACCATAAAACCACATGAAACCACAAATATATACAAACTAGGACATGATGAAAATAAAAAAACAAAACTAAAAACAAACATAAAATCACCGAAATCAAAATCTCAAAAGAAAAGCAAAAACAAAACTAACTCTAAAACAAATTGAACCACTAAATGACCAAAATCAACTCCAAACCAAAACAAAATAAGACCCAACCACAAAAATCTAAATGCAAAATAATTAAATAAAGAAAAACAAAAACGAAAACCTAACAAAAGAAAACAAAACCAATCAAGACCAAAACAAGCATAATCACCCAAAATAGAACAAAACCAAACCAAAGACTTACTAAACACCAACATAAATTAAAAGAAACCTAAAACAAAACAAAATACAAAGTAAGAAACGCTAAATACAAAACAAAAACAATAACACTAAAACACCAAAAAGGAACTATTAAACAAAAACAAAACCAAAGGAAAACCAAAGCTCACCAAACTAAAGAAACAAGACACCAAACCAAGGGAACAAAACACAAATTCAAGGAAACCAAGCAATGAAACTAGAACATACACAAGGACAATCCCACATATTCATAACTATTAAGTATTCACGAACCACAACGAAGGGTGATCATAGCCAACACGGCTCAACATATCCCAAATTGCTCCTCAAGATTGATCACCCATACAATGACAATCCTAAATATCCACAACTAAGTACGAAAAGAAAGAAAACAACCCTAAATATCCACAACTAAGTACAAAACGAAAGAAAAGAAAAGCAAAGGAGAATAGGGGAAAGTGGAACGATCGTACCAGGTTGGATACATATTGCACCCAAACTAAATGTCTCACTCAAATGATATCGAGGATGACCATGGAGCATTAGCCGCTCCATATTAAGCTGAAAAGTGTTACTCAAATCAAACCTCGTTAAAGCACATCGTACCTTATCAAACAAAGAAGCACAACTCTCAATCACATAGAAACAGTAATAAGCAGTGAATTGGAGCCAAAAAGAGTACATCCACCTAGCTAATAAAGCACCAGTAAGGACCCGCTTCAACTTATCAAATAGTTGAGCCCAATCAGAAAGGAAACAAACAAACTCAGAACAAGCCAGTATTGAGGTCATTGTCCTAGAAACTATATCAGCATGAACCAACAATCTAGGCAAAAGAGTAGGTGCAAGGTTCACAAGTCTGTTAAGTCCAATATGCATATGAGTCTACTCTAAAGCAAAATTCTTAGTGGCAATATTCTCAAACTGAACAAATTCAGACTTGCAATATTAAAAAAGGGAGTCAGTTTGAATGTGGTCAAAAGAGAAGGACTCATAGTCAGCACAAAAACTATCATCAGAACATCCATGGATTGTTCACCCACCTCAAACTCAGAAAAGTCGTTCAGAGCTAAGACATCATCAGTGATGCCCTTAGGTGAGCTAGTGCGGGGTGCAAGGTCAGGTGATAGAGACATAGGGAGGTCACTCTCTTGGTCTAGACTAGGCAAATACATGTCTTCATTCAAGTCAGACCTAGCAGAATAAGAGGGTGCAAAATCATCATATACATTAATGTCAGGTTTAGGAGCTCCTAAACTAGAATCTAGCTCACTATAAGTATCCCTATTTTGGCTAAAACATTGAGAACATGCAGCAATTGTCGCTTGCATTGTCTCTATCATTTGATTAGTCATTTCATTAATCTTCTTTTCAAAACTTGCATATGTAGCATCAACATAAGCACAAAAAGGACAAGTATGAGCATCATAATCAGATGATTCATAATAATCGCGGAGGCATATAATACTGAGATGGGTCATGTGAATCTATAAAGGGATCCTGTAGGCAAGGTCTAACAAGAAAAACAAACTCACTATGAGCTGGGTAACCAAAATTATCTCTAGCTTGTTCAAACTCAAAAGTATCCCAAGCTAGTTTTTCAAAGAAATCCCAAACCTCATCTTGAGTTTTAGATAATAATTCTATTAAACCTCCATGATAAATTGATTGAACATGACACCTCGACTCAACATTCAGACCCACATCAATGACCTGACAAATTTTCCATTTTTCAAAATTATAATTCAGTTGAGCACGATAATCATTAAGCCTTGAAAGATAACTTCAAAAAGGTTCATGCTCATATTGTGGGAAATGGAAAACTGGCATTTGAAGTTTTTTTAAGTTTTCAAAGTTTTTCCAATTTTTAGGGGTTTTCAAGTTTTTCTATTTTTTTGGATTTTAGGCTTTTCTAATTTTTTTGAATTTTTGAATAATTCAAGGAATGCACAAAATCAAGTCACAAGTTAATAATAAAGCAACCTAATATTAAAGTAGCTACAAAAAAGAAAATGTGACCTAATATTATGTTGTCATCCCCAGCAACGGCGCCAAAAACTTGTACGACAATTTTGAGTGTAAAATGAAGTGTCGTAAGTGTACTACTATCGTTGAAGTACTTGACGGTCGTCTCCACAGGGATGGTGGAAGAGATTAAGGTCACTTAGCACGAGTTTAAACTTCTCTTGCGACATCCTAAGCTAAATAAACAATAAACAAGTAAAACATGGATTATAAACAAATGAAATTCTAAATAATCCCTAACTATGCTCTAACTCTTAAGGGATCTAAATGTAGTAAATTTAAGTATTCTAAAAAACACGCAATCAATACCAGCACAATCTAGGGTTCAAATATACTCTGCAATCCATCAACTGAAGATTATGACTAACAAACATTGCCACAACGGGAAAGCAATGCTACCCAACTAAGAAGGTTTGAGGAATGGTTTAAATGCATCAAACGAAAGCATCGATTGAGTAACAAAAACTAACACTTGAATTGAAACAAAGCAATAACCAAACCAATTTAAATCATGTAAACAAAACTAAAACCCTCAAACTCACAGCCACGAAACAAAGCCAAACATAGTCAATGGTATAGTTGCATCAAAACCTTCTAGTTTCCAAACCCACAAGAGGGCTATAGGGGAGAAAATGAGTAACTGAGCAACGAACTATTTGATCACATCAACCCAACAACTAAATCAACCGAACTACTAAAATCAACCAATTCAACTCAACCAAAATTAGAATATAATCACATAAACCAAACTACTAAAACAAGCAAAAGAAAACTGATCTACCAGGACAAGTTAAAGAATAGAAGCAGAGGAAGAAAACTGAAGCAGAGCCTACAGCATCCAGTGACAACATATTAAACACTCATCAGGAAGCAAATAAGAGAAACAGGGGAGGGGGATTTCTATATTTCCTCAGCAGCATTTAACTTAAAACTTTACAACAGATGGAGCTTAGAAATCAAACCCAATCTCTTGACCTTCAACAAAATGAGGCTAGGAATGCTACTCCACCATAGACAAGCTTCAATTGCCACCAAAAATGGTGGAGTCGCCATAAACACGCCTTGAACTCAGGGCAAAACAGGGGACAAAAATCAGAATGAACAATAATCAAAGTCAGAAAGATCAAATCATGAGCAGATAATCCACTTCAAAGTTCAACCAATTTTATAAATTTCAAAGCCTAAAATAACTAAACCTTGCAAATACAACTTTGAATTGATGAAATCAAACCAATTTACATGAATTTGAAGGCTGGAGTTGTGTCTAAAAGTCAAAAGGGATGAACAAAACAAGAACCCTAATTTCGAACGACTGAAAAATGAAATTAAACCTAAAATTAAACTTAAAGCTTAAACTAAACCTAACCTAAACCCTAGATTGTTACCTAATAATTCTTCCAAAAGTGCCGCTACCCTTCAATTTATGCAGCTTCCCTTCTCATCTCGATCGTCGATCTGGGCACGCGTGGATGGTGAAGATGATGCAAGCTGGCGATCTGTGGAGCATTGATGGTGATGCTGGTGGTGCTCGATGATGATGGCGATGCTGATGGTGCTTGTGGTGTCCTAGCGTTCAAAAGAGAGAGAGAGATGGTGGTGAAGAGAAAGAAAAAATCGAGAATTGGGGTTTTGAGGTATGGGTTTCTTAAACGCCCAAGAGGAGGGAGAAGGAGAGATTATGAGAAATAAAATGGGGGGTCGAGTCACGTGAGCTGCATGCCGGGGCTGGGGGATTTTTCAGTTTTATTTATTTTTTTCCTTTTCGGGTTATAAAAGAAAGAGGACTAATATTTTTTGGGTTCGGTTTGAGTTCATCTGGCCCAACTCTTCGTTTTTGGCATTTTTTCATCATTTTTTCGCATTTTGTCTGAATTATTCAATACCAACAAGATCAAATAAAACCAAATAAAAATCTGAAAATAACAATTATTTCGAGCATAAATCAGGCGTAAAGGTATTGTAAATATAACATATTTTTAGCACGGACAATGATGGAATTTGTCATTGTGATCATTTGGAAATTGAGTTGTGTTATTTTTTGTATGCCATTCATTCATTTTCTTATTGAAAAAAAAAAGAAAAAAAGCAAGACAAAAAAATATGTAAAACGTTTCCAAGGAAATATGTTGAAAAAAAAGGTGAAAAAAATTCTCTCAAAAAGAGTTATGAATAGGAGTGATTGATATGAATGTTATTATTGTATGTATGCTTTTCTAATGGTCCAATTTTGTGGGGTGCATCCTTGTTTTGATGTTGAGAGAGTCTGTGCTTATTATGGTTCGTGTATGTGTTGGGTACCCTTTTAGCTGCTTATTTTTCCAAATCATTTTTCCATCTCTTACTCTTTACCCTTAGCCACATTACAACTCTCAAAATCCCTCTTGATTATTCTTTTGCATATTACACTGCAATGGTGGAGAATTGAGAATCTTAATAAGCCTATAGTAGTTTGTATGATTGGAAGAGAAATGAGTGAACCTTGTTATATCTTAAACACGTGGCGGGAATGATTTGACATTTTCCTAAAGTGAGGTTCTACCAGTCAAGCTTGTACACAATTTCTAAGCGTGATGAAAGATTGTGTACAGATGTCATTGGTGGGGATTAAGAATATTTGATGTGTACATTGTATTTATATATGGTCTAATTCTTTGGTTATTTGAGTGATATAGTTGGTTGGAGTGTATGTATATATATTTTCCTTGGTATTGTATATATGAGTTTTTGAAAAAGGAAAAAAATTTAAGATGTTATGAGTAAATGTTTTTCAAAACTTCACGAAACCTTCCTCGTCCACTAGGGGTAACCTAGGGTTTTAAAAGGCTTGTTGAACATGCTAAGTGCAACTGTGATCTCTACGAAAGTAAGTTATGATTTTCTTTTTCTTTTTCTAGGATTTTTAGTTCCATTTTACTCAAGGACAAGCAAAACTTAGGTCTTGAGGTGTTTGTTCAACCTGAAATTATGACCTTTTATACCCTTTATTATCTAATATTTGCTCAAAATTAATGAATAAATTTGGATTTTAATATGTTTTATTATTTTCTAGGAATTGTGAAATATAGGAAAAAGAATGCAAAAATTGATCAAATTAGATGCATAGGGGAAGAAAGAAAGGTGTTGGATCTGACTTAAGTTAAGGAAAAACACGGAAAGAGGATTGAAGCCTAGCTTGGGCCCAACCCTTCACACGACCCAGACTCTCTGAAGCCTAGCCTATGCCTCACCGTTTCTTACTCATTTCTTTCTCTCCCTCAATCGGCCTGGCCCAAACACTCCAGTAGCTATGGTCGAGGTCTAAGCGTCCCTTTTTACCCTTCCCAAGCTCCTTATTCATTTTTATTTCTCTCTTCGTGGGCCGGCCCAAATCGTCTCTCCTTCCCCACAATTGCCCAACCATGTCCCCCCTTTTCCTTTCTCTTTCTTTTTAGCATGTGGCCCGGCCCAGTCAAAGGCCTAAGTGCCTAGATCCTTTTCAACCCACCTATCTCCTTTCATTCTTCCCCTTTTCTTTCTGTTTCGGGCCTTGACTTCTAGATTCCCAGCGGCCCAGTTCACCCCTTCTTCTCCCTGATTTGGTCTGCTTCCCTTTTCTCGCTTAATCTTGTCATGCTCGCCTCACGTGACCATCTTATGTCTTTGGTCTTCCTCAGCAATAGACCAGAGAAGCCCTAAAAGATTGCTTCCCTTTAATCACCCACATTTATTGCTCTATCATGCCATCTGACTGTTATTCACTCATTTCCATCATCATCACTCCTCATCTATTTAGGAGTTATAATTTTAGAAATTGTGGGGGTTAATATGGTAAATAAAGAGCAGGGCGAGGAGGTAACAGCGCATAAAAAAGGCTTAAAAATGAAGGTTGAAGGCATAGAAGAAAGGGAGAGATAGAATAGACGAGATAGAGAGAGTAAATTAGTGCTCTAATTCCTTATGCGTTTGAGATTGAGTTTTTTTCCCAAAAATTTATGTAACTCAGATTCAATTTTGCATCATTCAATTTAGAATTTCGGTAATTTAGAGCAGGCAATGCAAGTGGTTAATCGAAATTCAGCTCGAGTACTTCTCCTGTTGCGATTTGGCTTTATCCAAGCTTGACAATCTAGGCTAAGTCTTTTTGCCATTTTTAAACACGATTTGGGCATTTATCTTTTATTGTGATTGCTCCTGAGCCTGCTCGGAAACTATTTCAATCAACTCAACATGTCAACATAATAATCAAAATTGGTGACTTTGGTTAATATATACAATCTTAGTTTATAATTGTCCAAGTTGTTTAGATGGTTCTTTGTTCTTCGTTTTGACATTAGCATACAACTAGTTCAGTAAGTTTGCAGTAGTTTATTTTAGCATGACTAATTTAGATTCCTTCGTGACCTAAGTTCATAATGCATCCCTGAGGAAGACACCCGTAATTGTTATGGCTAGGAACCATGCAGTTGTAGAAAATCACGACAGTACTGCTTACTTGGTCTCTTGCTATCAAGCAGGAGACTTCAAGTGGAGAGGATACTCAAATGTCGATTGGGGCGGTGACTCGAATGAGTCTCGGTCTACATGATGATATGTCTTTGCCCTGGGTGGGAAAACCATGTCATTGTGCAGTAAGAAGCAAAACTATAGAGCAATGTCGGCTGTGGAGGTAGATTGTGTATCTTGTTACCATAGAGACAAAAGGCATTACCATTAGGTATGTGTAAACACTAGCAAGGTGATTATATTCCCTTGACTAAACCTATTCCTAATGATGCGTTCAAAGCTAATTTCTAGTCTAGAAATTTATAAGGTCTAGTAATTGGATGTATCTTGTCACATGATGGACACGTTTCCTTTGCAAATGAGCAAAATGCTCATGATTTATTTTTGTGTGTTAGTAGGCATATTGAAATGTCACGCGCTTCTGATTGGCCTAGTCACATGGACAATCGCCCTAGTGCTTGAGTGGTGGGCAAGATGAGACTGATTATATTGGCATTAGGTGTGCAATGTTGATTACTCACACCAGAAGTGTATGAGTAAAATAAATATAGTCGCCTTAATGAGTCAAAGATAAGTCTTGAGGAAGTCGAATATGGAATAGGACTTCATATTGAAGCCTTATAGTCAAATCTTGAGTGCTAAGATTAATATTAGGTACATTGATCTAATGGCTCAAGTTGGTTTTTCAAGTGAAAGCTAGAGTTACAATTCACATGGCATAGAAGAGTGATGCACCCAGCTTAGTGGGAGCTATGTCATGACATACTCTCATATTGTCTGTGCTAAATGACGACCTGTTTGGTGAGTGATAACTGAATTCCCTTTCATTCTCACTGTGTGATCTGTATTGGCAGTACTCTTTGACTTAGAATTATGATATGAAGCAAAAGCTTGATGCTTAGTGTGTTATCCAAGGCTAAGATGTACACGGTCTAGTAGAACACATTAGAAAAGCAGTTGTGTTAAGATGGGTTATTTATAATTTTCCAAGGAAGAATCATTTCCCCATCACCATCTCAAGCCCGGGCGAATATATTCAATATATAATCATTTGATATATCGATAGGCATAAAGGGACAGTGTATGCCATTAGTGATGATTTAAATGATTCGGGGTATTGTTATTGTTATCAAAGTGTTATGTCAGTTAGATGATGACTTGATATAATACTACTAGTTTCTTTTTTTTTGGTCGTACGGCCCAGTCCCAGTAAGAAATGTGAAGAGATGTGTTGATAGAGAGACATATAATTTATGGCCTATGTGACTTAGTTGGAGTTGTTGACCGAATGTAACAGTCATATTCATCAACCACATTAAGTGGGGTATTACAAATTGATTAACGATGTATTAATCTTACAATAGCTATCTAATCAGTTTCCAAAGTTTAGTGTCACTATTAATAAGAGATCAAAACAGGCGAATGAGAGACAAGACTTGAACACAACTTGTCCACAACAACATTCTCTCAGCTATTTCTCGTATTAATCCTACCATCACTCGAGAGTTGGGTTTGCGAACGTGGAATCAATGATGACTCTACTAGCCATCGATTGATTGTTCATGTTGATTCGTGGGTGATTCTCGAGCAATGAGATTCTACGCTTTTGCGCTGAAGTGTGCTCTAATTATCCTAAAAAGGTTAATACTACTCCAGAGGATCATATTCTTTCCTAAGTCCTTTTCTACTCATCTATTGGTAAGTTTCATGCCTGAAAAATACAAAAATGATAAATAGGCATTGATAACTCTCTAAGCTGACTGAAGCACTTCTGTTGTACTTCAGGCTAGTATATAGCTAATACAAATATTAAAAACTTTTCATGGAAGGCTAATCTACAACGAAATTCATAGGTAAAGACAGTTTTTGAGCAAAAAAAAAAGAAAAAAGAAAAACAATAATGTTGCGGACACATTTGACGGAAGAATTTTGCCATTTTGAAAATTTCTCCAAAGGCATAGAACAACCCATTGGCCAACTCACTACAATGATAAACCACCTAAGATCACCAACTTACTGCAAATAGCTAGAACTTTAAGGATGAGAAGAAGGATAACATGAATACAAGGAAATTAATTTCTGTTAGCACAATCATAAGGCATTGGTTAAACTTCATCAAGCTAGCTAATGGATATGTTGAGATAACAAGATTGTAATTTTTGGTACTCACTCATAAATTCGATTGTAAGACAACATGTGACAAAACTTGCATGCTTGGTGGATTAGAACCATAGCAAACAAGAGCAAATCATGAAGCCCAACTTGAAACAATTGGTTGTGGTATATATATTTATATATTCTGTAGCAATTATGAGGGAACTATCCATAAACCAATGCGAAATAAGAAATTTAAGAAAATTCTACGGATAAATGCAAAAGTTAAACAAGAAAGGAAGCCTTACTCAATGTGAACTATCGGCATATAAGTTGAGCAATGAATTCCTCTATTGTAATAAGTTTACATAATGTTAAAACACCATAACAAATCCAAGTTCAATTTGGCAAGAATAAAGAAATATACCATTGTGCTTTCTCATTCTAGACTTGCTACAATCAAACAAAACAACATATGGCCAAGAAATAATAGGGAGAAACGACAACAAAGGTAATGCATTCCTCACCACTAAAATTAGGTAGAATTTAGACTATTGATCAGCCTATAAATGGTAAAGAATTGTGTAAGCAATTAAAAATAAATAGGACGACTAGCTAATACACAATCCCCACAAGGGAAAGTGCAACTTACACAAATAGACCACTTGAACAACAATTGAAAATCCAACTCAAGGTATCTAGGTTAATTCAAACCTTACTCGGAGTTGAAAGAACAATGTTGCCCAGTAATATTAAACATAACTAAGCAAACTATCCTATGTTGAAGTTTAATTAAAATTAAACTCTAGCAATGCCAACAAAAAGAAAACAATTTTCATTTTCAAAGTAATTTCTGAAGAACACATAATAATAACATGACTGAATGAAGCTAATGACAATTGTTGGAAAATCTCATTCTAAGCTAGATGTTAGAGTCAAGCTAGCAACCTTGAACTTCGTACTTGCTAAATGTATTGAATGAAAGACAAACTTTATTATACATGCCTATGATGAAAACCATCTTCAAAAACTTAAATCTCACATTATGTACACGCTCACAAATACCAAAACTCTACAATAGTTAAACTATACAAGAACGGATTTGAAGTGATGTAATTAATTATACAAAGTGAACACAATTAGGTTGCTTAGTTGTTGTGTTAACTCATTATTAATGTTAAGCCTGAGGCATGATAATAGAATCAAAGATAAGTATCAATGCAAAGCAGGGGAACCCATATGAAGCACACTCTATATCTTTTCCTTGCATAAACTTGGGCACGTTAGATCTAGAAACTCATATAGTTATGCACTAATTTAGTTACTTCTGGATTTTGAATGACAAAGTTTTTACGAAGGTAATTTAATGATAAATGTCCTATTAAGTTAAACCGTAATTATAAGATAGTTTTCCTGACATGATCTTTATTATTACAAAAGAATATGTGTTGCATCTAATCTCAACGATTGAGCATTACAATGAGAATTGAATTATTAAAATATTTACTTTTGATATTGATATGATATCATACATGGTAGAATTTTCACATCTTATTTGTTTGAACATGTGAGTTAACTTTGCATGATACAATAAGAACACAAACAAAAAGGGGATTTCCATTTTAAGTTTCATTATTGCAAAGAGGGGAAAATAAGTTTTCATCAAGAAAAAGAAGTTTTAGTGGATAATACCAAAGTTATCATTAACAAAGAGGAAGGTAAAGAAAGATTATCTTTTCACTTTGGTGAACAATATTTAAGACATTAGAATAACAACTATTTCATGCCAAAACATGGCTTGAGAAGCCAGCTAGAGAAATCCAAGATTTGTTCTCATTTGGTTGGCAGCAGAGCCAAAGTTCAAAAACAAGTCAAATGATCTAAAATAGAATGGCTAAATGACACAATAGCTAAATGGCATCCCCAATAGTCTTCTAAGCTATAAGAAGACCATAAATAAAAGACCAAGTACTTGAAGAGTGCAAGTAACACAATTAGAGCTCCACTCATATCTTAATGTTCTCCTGTACTCAAAGAGTTGTATCATCACTCAAATTATAGTAATCCTCTTGTAAGCACTTATGACTCAAAGTGTTGAAAACCCATTTGTAAACAAAATGTGTGTTGCTTCCCTGAGAGTTCAAGAAGAAGTTCCAGATAGAGTCAAAGACTAGATCTAGGATTTCCCAAGAGTTTGGCAAGGACTTCTGTAGTTAGACCTCAAAGTAGATCATTTCTTGAGAGTTCATAAAGGGCTTGTAGAATTAGAACTCAATGTTGTAATTTCCTAAGAGCTTAAGAAGGAGTTTAGAGTTAGGCTCAATTTGTAGCTGAAGGAGTTGATAAAAGTGTTGAAATCCTAAGGTGAGATCTTAGATGGAGATGTAGCCCTTAAGCAGTCCAAACTTTGTGAACATACATGTGCCTTGTTTTCTCTTGCATTCACATCTCAAAAACTCTAAGCATCTCTAAATCCCTTACTTATTAGCTCTAAATCAGTACTTGCCTTATTACCGCCTCATATACTTCATTGATTTAATGTTAGAGTCTCTAATTAGGCACTCACAGCTAGTATTACATTCATATTTGAAGTCATTTTAGTGTACAATTTTTAGCATTAACCATATTCATCCCCATTGTAGGGTGACTTAATCTCGACCGTAAGACCAACAATTGTTTCACTATAGCCAATTGAATGCCAATAAACGACCTCAAAACTAGAGCAAATACAAGGCTAAGAAGAAACAACAACACCCAAATTGACCCCTGAAACAAGTAGGCCAATTATTGAGAATCGAGATTTGCCTTTGATCAGCAATAACACAACCTCTTCGCCTGTGGGCTTGGCTAGAATTCAATATACCACTGTGTGATCTCTCCCTAGACCTCACATCATATTAAAATCAATTAACTTCGAAGCATGATTGAATAATGCACTAGAATATAACAGGATTATACATCATACCTGGAAACTGTGATTAAGATTCCATCTCCAATGTAGACATGATAGAGTTATTAGATTACTGTGGAGCATTGGGAAACACAGGAACAATGTAGTTTTTTCCAGTGAATCTTTTAACACAATATTTACCTTACTGCAAGCGCAAAGGGCAATTGCTTAATGGCTCAAAAGATAGACTCACAACAAATATCTGACCTCTCCCCCCAAACCTTCTTCATGTCATGATTTCAAAACAAACATCAAAGTTTGCAGGACACAATCTAGGAGAAACTAACGAGAGGATTCATCCAAATCAACTTTGACGGATCCAACATAGTAGTGGGGCGATAATCGATCGTGGATGGGATAACAAATTTACTCAAGCAACATCTTTTAATTTAGAATCAACTTCATTGTGCTTGCAGAAGCAACAACAATGAGTAATAAAGTCAACACAATAGTTGAAGATGGAATCATGCACACCCCTCTCGGCGGAGATAAGTGCACATTCAACAACTTCAAGGGAAAATCTGAATCCCAGAAGGATCCCAACACCTATTTGATATATGTTTACACATTTACAATCATGTACTTTGCTAGAGTATTCATATGTTCTCTATAAACGTAATTGAACAAGTAACTAGCTAACCATGTACTTTGGGCTTGGAGGGGGAAGAGTTCGGAGATGAAGGTACTAATTATTAACCTTTGGATTTCCAATTGCTTAATTCTGTTCCTTTTTTTCTTATTACTTGTTTAGCCTTTGAATTTCCAATTGCTTAATTTCCTTATTTTTTGTTCCTTTTCCTAATTTTTTAGGTTTAGTGACTTTAAAAAAATTGGTTCCCCCTTTTTAATAATTTTTTCCCCTATCCTTTTTTTCATTTTACAGCAAAAATTAGCATTATTTAAAAAGATTCCTTTACTCTCTTTTTTTTTTTGCTATTTTGAAAAGGTTTTAGTTTGCCATTTTTATTTTTATATTCTCTTTTTTTTATAACAATTTTTGCATTCTCTTGAGTGGAGCATTCCAAAACAAATGCCGCTGATGATGAGGTCTGGTGTCTTGTACGCAAACAAGTGAATTTTTTAACAGGTTCATTGCGAAGATGAGATAGTTATTTATTTATAGATTCATTTAGTTATTTTCTTTAGATTTTGTTTGTTTAATGACTATTTGCATTAATGAACATTTAGTTAGATTTTAGCAAGATTGCAACTTTCAAAAAATTCTTGACCCCTTCTATAAATGTAAGTTAAGGACCTAACCCAATTAGAGAGTCTAGCATGTTATGAATAACATTCAAAAAAATGCAAAAATTACATATTTGTCCTATTTACACTATTAAGACCTCTCAATCTGTTGGGGAGAAACGAACTAATAGATTGTCCCTGAAAAAGTCGAACAACTTAGAAGGCAATCCTTTTGTGAAAATTTATGATAATTATGAAGCTCAGTAGGAATATAACGGACTACAAGACCACCCCTGAGTAACATGCTCATGACCAAAATGATAGTCAACCGCTATGTGTTTGCTACAATCATAGTGAACCGGATTCACAGCCATGTAGTAGGCACTTATGTTATCACAATAATTCTTGGTAGAAGAAGGAAGTGAATGCAAAGATCATGAAGATGCTTATGACTCCAGATCCTTTTAGCAACAGCTTGATACTCTGCTTTAGTTGAAGACTTATCAACTGTTGGTTGCTTCTTGGAGTGCCAGGAAATAATATTTGGTCAAAGAACACAACATGACCTATCGTAGAATGTTTGGAATCCTTGTAACCTACCCAGTTAGCATCTGAGTAGGTAACTATAATAGGAGTGGGAGTAAGATGTACCTGCCAGCTAAAACTCAAAGTACCCCACAAGTACCTGAAAATACATTTGACAGCATGGAGATGACTAGTTCAGGGAGCATACATATACTGTGAAACAATATGAACAACATAGGCAATATCAGGTCTTGTTATAGTCCAATATTGCAATGTACCTACCATAATCCTGTACTCAATAGGATTCGCAAGTAACACTCCATTTGTAAGGGTAAAAAAAGGTTATAGAAATAGATGGGCTATGAACAGGTTTAGCAATATGCATGTGAAACTTATGAATGGGATCGTGGAAATATTTATATTGGGTCAACAATATGCCTTTAGGAGTTCGTACCACCTGAACACCCAAGAAATAATGTGGCTGGCCCAAGTCCTTTATAGCAAATTGATGAGAAATAACATAAATAAAACTATGAAGGATCGATGTGGTACTACCAGCAAATATAATGTCATCGATATAGAGAAGCAAAATCATAGTGGTAGAATAATGATGACAAACGAACATAGCGGTGTCACATGGAGAATAAGCAAAACTATGAGAGAGAAGAGAACTGTTGAATTTATGGAACCTGACTCTAACCTCTTGTTTGTGTCCATAAATTGCTTTCTTAAGCTTACAGACATGATGGAGAAAATGAGCATGAACAAACATAGGTGGTTGTCGTATTTAAACATCCTATGTAAGGATGACATGAAGAAAGACATTCTTAACATCTAGGTGTCATATAGACCATCCAAAGGTAAGGACTAAGGAAAGCACAAGTCGAAGGAGGTTTGACAATTAGACTAAATGTCTCATGGTAATCAATGCCAGCATTTGGGTGATTGCTAAAGGCAACCAACCCTGCCTTGTATTGTTACACAAATCCATTACAATTAAATTTAACTCTATAAACCCATTTATAACCCCCTAGATTTTATCCCAATTGGTGTTCAACCAACTCCTAGTTCTCATTAGCTAGTTTGGCATTACATTCCTTAGTCATAGCCACTTGTGACTTAGGATATTTTAAACCTTGTTTAAAAGATGTAGGTTTAAGACCAACAACACTTGTGTTAAGAAACAAAAAATGCTTAGGTTTCCTAATACCACTCTTAGCGCAAGTAAGCATATGATGTTGGTTTGTAGGTTGGATACTTGACTGAGAAGTGGGTAGGATAGGGACATGGAAAACTAGTGAAGAAGATGGACTGGGGCTAATGGATGAGGGGACAGATGGTGGACTAGAAATGAACGTTGTGCCAAGAGAGGTAGCACACAAGGGATACGAGACACTCGGGCTAATAGAGAAAACGACAGGTTGAGGTGACGTTATGGGCTGGACGAAGTCCGAAACTAGGGTCGGGGGCCGTGGAGAGGTCAAGGGTGAAGAAGAGATGGGCTAGATTGGGTCGACACACTAGACCATACTCAACAACTCAAGAAAAGAAGAGACCAATGGGAACGCGGCTGGAGCTAAGGATAGGTGAGACAAAGTGGCCATTTGGCCTAACAAGGCACACGATGCAGCAAATGTAGGTGTGGGCTAACATAGTTCTATAAGACACTCTAGGGAAGGGCAGGCAGTACGGAAAAGTGTGGAGCTGGGATGGTGTAAAAATTCCGAATAAGGAAATTCATGTTCATGAAACACTACATGTCGACTTACGTAAATATGACCCGTAAGAGAATTAAAACATTTACAACCTTTATAATGAGGGCATGATCGAGGAAAATACAACGAGTTGATCTTGGTGCTAATTTATTAGAAGAAGTGGCTAAGAAAATTGTAATTAGGAGACTTTTGAAATTATTTTTCAAAAGGCGATTATCCTTGAAGATTAGGTGCAGGAAGTTGGTTGGCAACAAACACCGTAGTTTGAGTAGCATCTATCCAAAAAGTGGCGAGCATATGTGCCTCAACAAGAAAAGCTCGAGCAATCTCATTGAGGTGTTAATGCTTGCATTTAGCAATAACATTCTATGCCTGAGTAGCAGGACAGGATTTTCAAAAATAAATTCCATTTTTCAAAAAATGAGCAATAAGAGAAATATGATCAAATTTACGCCGACCATCACTTTGGAACATTTTGATTTTTGTATTAAACAAAGTTTTTACCAACTTCTAAAAGCACCAGAAAGTAGGACTTACATCTAATTTTCGCCTTAGTGGATAAACCCAAGCATAACTAGAAAAATCATCCACAAAGCAAACATAATACCGATAACCCATGTTAGAAAGACTTAGGAGATTGAAATAAAATAGAATGAATTAATTCCAAAGGTTTTTGACAAGTATCGTCCACTAACTAAAAGGGTAACCGATGAGACTTTGCTGGTCGACATGAGTTACAAACATCATGAAATTTATCCAGAAATGAAACTAAGCTCCTATTGCAGAGAGAAGACAAAATCCTAGCTCTACAATGTCCAACGCGATAATGCCAAGACGATGCAGTGTCTATAAGTGTAGCAAGAGTTAAAGGGGGAGAACAATGGATAGCTAAGGAGTAGACATTGCCAGTTGATGAAGCATGCAGTAGGATATTACCTAAGGTTTTGTCCTTCACACAAATAGAAGAATCGCCAAATACAATAATGCAATTATTATCTTGACAAAGTTGTTTGATAGACAATAAATTGTGTTTTAAAGATGGTGGCAAACTAATTCGTTGGTGTTGATGACATTCAAGGTAGTAAAATTAGAAACTGATGGAGGCTGGGAGAGGGTGTGATGTTGTGGGCAACCCATAGTTGTACACCCTAGGGCAAAACAAATCTGACAAACAATGTTAGCTTGTGAACCTAAACCCCTTCAGACGAATTATTATGTGAGAGAAAACATTAGTAGGAAATGGAGATGAACATTGAATACCAGACTAAGAAAAACAGTATTACCATAGCCATTTCCTGTAGTATTACTCATGTTGCCAAAATGACCTTGATGTTGATTCTGATTAGAGTTGCGATTTCTACCTCCTTGATTCTTGTTTCCCTTACAATTGCTATTCCTTCCTTTTCACTTGTTACCACCAGCCGCATTGCCATGATTAGAGATGGTAGATTGCGAAACCTTTATGGACTCAGAAGATGTAACTAAAGTAGCTAAGGCTTGATGTTGAACACCAAAGAGGTCCTTGGTTTTGAGGAATTTCAAACGCCGCTCGTAATGAACTAGTTTGGAATGAACATCATTGAAAATAATTAAATTGGTGCCATAGGATAGTGTGGTCACCAAAGTATGATAATCTTCATCTTCATCCAAACCATTCAACGTTCATTAAACTAAATCAATGTCATAAACAGGAGTCCGAATAAAAGCCAGGAATCGATCATGTGCTTAATCCTCTGTTGATAATCCTCCATACATTGTTTGGGATCTTTAGACAAATTAGATAAAGTTCTCCTAAGATCTATAGCCCGCGCAAGGCTAGCAATATTAAACTACTGAGTTAGGTGTTCCCAAATTTGTTTAGAATGAATCAAATCGTGGACCTCAGTTAATAGTTTAGGTGAAATAGGGGCAAATAACCAAGATTGAATGAGTTAATCCAATCATAACCAAACAAAATAGGAGGGATTGGGATGTTGCACTCCATTAAAATCAAGATTACAAGAAGGTGGAGTGTCAATCGTACCATCAAAAAGTCACTTGAATGTTGAGTAACAAGAAAGATGACAAACTGAGTGCTCCAAGAGAGGAAACCCTCAATAGTAGTGAGTACAATAATAACAGAATTCTTGACATTAATGGAGAAGAAGCTTGGATGGACAGGAGGCAAGTGAGAGTCGAGGGATAACCAAGGAGAGGGTTCCACCTGGAAGGGCTGTGAGGAGGAAGCCAAGAACCAGCCAGTCTATTCGGGAGGAGAGGACTTGAGTGTCGCAGTATTGATGCTGAGGCTAGACATCGAGTAGGGCATGGGTTGGAGAGCGTTGGCACCCACTCTGTAAAGGGATGCAAAATCTAACACTTATGGGGTAGGAAAACCATGCAACGGGGTTGCTGAACCAATAAACAACAGAGGTGAAGGCAGCGGTGGGAAGAAAGTTGAGGTGCCCGCGACTGAGATGGGAAGCTTGGTAGCGGTACTTAACATCTCACCACTAAGCGGCAAAATGACCGGCACCGTGATACCGAAAAGAGGTGATGGAGTCACCGGAGAACTCACCTCGATGGACATGCTGGATGGTCAACGACATCTAGGGTTTCGTTGAGAGGAATAGAAAGAAGCTCAAGATCCTACTTTCTTGAAGAGGAAGAAAGCAAAAAATTAGGTTAGCATTCGTACCTTTGATACCATGTAAATGTAAGGCAAGGTTCTAACCCAATTAAGAAGTCTCACACTGTATATGTAACATTTAGGGAACATAAAAATTCATATTTGTCATCTGTACACTATTACCTTCGACTTCAAATTTGTAAGGTACTAGTATCCGTTATCCCCCTCTACCTTCCCGCCTCCCCTATTGTCAAAGCTATGTATGAACCCTCCCTACCTCCTTTAATCCATCACATTAATTATGCAATCAATGCTGTTACAGCAGTGACCACTAAGGGCCTGTTCTTTTTGTGGGTCAATCCACTTTTACCCACTTCAACCAATTTCAACCTACTTCAACCCACTTGAAAAAAAAATACCAACTTCAACCCACTTCAACCTATCTCAACCAACTTCAACCAACTTCAACCCACTTCAACCCACCCCTTCATAATTTTAATAATTTGTAAAGTATCATGTGAGATTTAGGGCATGTTGTTTTCGTGGGTAAATGAGGTAGGTAAAAGGGTGAAGTAGGTTGAAGTTGGTTGAGGTGGGTTAAGGTAGGTTGAAGTTGGTATTTTTTTTTTGCAAGTGAGTTGAAATAGGTTGAAGTAGGCTGAAGTGAGTTAATGTTGGTTGAATTCGGAATATTTTTTATGTGGTGGGTTGAAATGGATGAAAATAATG
>JACYFF010031958.1:37113874-37150356 GCA_017589665.1 Selenicereus undatus | reverse complement strand
ATTATTTTCATCCATTTCAACCCACCACATAAAAAATATACCAAATTCAACCAACATTAACTCATTTCAGCCTACTTCAACCTATTTCAACTCATTTCCAAAAAAAAAAAATACCAACTTCAACCTACCTTAACCCACCTCAACCAACTTCAACCTACTTCACCCTTTTACCTACCTAATTTACCCATGAAAACAAGAGGCTCTAAATCTGACATGATACTTTACAAATTATTAAAATTATGAAGGGGTGGATTGAAGTGGGTTGAAGTTGGTTGAAGTGGGTTGAAGTGGGTTGAAGTAGGTTGAGATAGGTTGAAGTGGGTTGAAGTTGGTATTTTTTTTTCAAGTGGGTTGAAGTAGGTTGAAATGGGTTGAAGTAGGTTGAAGTGGGTAAAAACGGATTGACCCACGAAAAGAACAGACCCTTAACCTATCTCAACCTAACTCAACCAACTTCAACCCACTTCACCCTTTTGACCCACCCAATTTACCCACGAAAAGAACAGGCCTGGTAACCATCGGTATCAAATTAATCGCAACCATTGTTATTCAAAATTCAATCTCAAATCTAATATAATATCTTGATTTGAATTATCTTATGAAATAGAGAAACCAATTAAAGATAATTTATCAATGCCTTGTTTGCATGTAGCTCCAATCAATCCTTGTTCAAAGCCCCAAAAGGCGGAGGTAGCGATTATAATTCTAAAGGAATTAATTAAAGAATGAAAACTGAGAAGGAATTTGCATCGCTACCTTTGCTTTGAATTCAATTTTTAATATGTTTTCCTGTTGCTCCAGTTTAGATATAATGACATTCACCAATTTGAGTCAAAAATCTCCCTCCATTGCATTCCATTCCCTAAAGCTGCATGAAACTTTTATGAATTTGCATCACCATCTCTCAGTATTTCCCATTTCCAATGACTTCCAAGTGTCAAGAAACAATCCAAAATCTCTGTATCAGTTACACGGACACATGGACACAGAGAGAGAGAGAGAGAGAGAGAGAGAGAGAGAGAGAGAGGACTCCATTCTTCAGTTCCTGCAAGACCCAATAGTGAAATCTATGGTTTGCTGCTGTTGATGGGGTAATGGTAGTGGAATAATCTATAGAGTACATATTGGAGAGATCAAAGGAAATACGGATACACTTACGGCTGTGTTGTGCAAAAAAAGAACGTACTTTTTGATTAATCAATGAAGGAGCAATATTGGTAGATTTAATTACTTTTCCATTTTATAAACTAGTCTGAACCCGTGCTATGTACGGTGCATGTTAAAATAGATATTTCATGACATATACTATGCAAGTAATGAACCGATAGCCATTGTAGACATAGTTAATAATATAATTTAGGAAAGATGATAAAATAATCAACTAAAACTATATGCGGATAGCAAATTCATATATAACCATTGGGATGAACAACTAAAAACCACCTAACTTAGAAAAAAGTTTATAATAGTATTATAGAAATAGTAGATAGTGATTATGACAAAAGACACGCTAAATAACATGATGAGCAACCAATCTATCACGCCAATGACGAAGAATCCACCTCCTCCTTTGATACCAACAGAGGAAATAAAGTTTCAGAAATAATTTGAATGACAATGAGGGAGTTGAAGTTTATCTTTACACGTGATCTACCTGGTGTACCTAACATCGGTCTTTCGTAAGTAATAAACCCCTTCCTACCAATGAACTGGTGCAATCAAAGTGATAGGAACCTCTACTTCATAGTGTCATGGGGGCTCCATGACAAATACCCATGGTTGACCAATGTAATTATCTATAATCGCATAAAGCAATAGGTGACCATATGGCTGTAGAAAATATTAACATAGGATAGTCAATAGTAAAAGAATAAACTGTGTTAACTCTGATACGTAGGGGAAACCGTAATACCTGCGATGCATACACATCCAACTGGGTAGTCGTCGTATGCAAAAGAATTCGAGCATCCTCATGAAGAACAGTAAACTCTCTACAACCTGTATTATCTTGCAAGAGAACTCTGAACATATACCTATAATTTTAAATAGCACAAGACGATTATAATAATGCAAACATGTATTTTGAAAAGTAGAACAAAGTACATAACAATAGGCAATCAATTACGCAAACCTCTTTCGTGTCAAATTTGGAGATTGACACGTGCAGTAAAGTACATTCAGAGCAAATACGTAAGAGTGATCACTTTTTTTGCAATTAGTGTAGGCATCATAAATCAACGGGTGAATTTCAATGATATATGCAAAAAGTCGGCAATATCTGACCTGTATATTGTGAACTGTAAAGATTATGTTCTGTTAAAAGAATATATGCAAGCATAAAGTTACATTTGTAAGGGAAATTTCTAGCTTACGTTCCGCGTAGATGCATATTGATATAATCTAATCCTTCGAGCGTCGAATAACTCTTTGAGATTGTACATACGTAATGTTCTCTTACGCATGAAATCAAAATGGGTCATCACACCCTTAGTGCCAGAGAACCTAATACATGTAAGGAGGGTAACACGTGTGAGATCAAGTTTATATAACTTCTAGGGGAAATGGAAATTAAAACTAATATTGTTGGTTGTATATACCATCCTTCAAAGTCTTCTGTTGCTTGATTGTCCGGGTTAATCACCAATCTACTAATTGGTAAAGTAGAAACCGACATTCCTAAAAGTATATTTTATGCAAGAAAACATATTAATAAAGTATACCATCATAGTGATGTTAACCAATCTGATGGGGTGAAAGTATATGAATTGGATGTGATGGTACCTTGATATTCTCTAATGTGCACTCTAGAAGCAAGAAGTATATTTTCAGTACCCAAATGTTGCTGAAGGTGGGTGCCCTCAACTTCCGCGAAATCTCCCCATAAAGTTAACCTCAACGGGCGCATGCTACATATAAGAATTCGATGTACTAATATTATTAGGGAGAGTAATATGTATTAATAGAAAAGGAAAAATTTATACTAATGGAAACACATACTGCATATCAGAAAGTAATAATTCGCACCTTGCAGTGCCCCTGTTCCTTGTCGTTTCTAATGGCGATATTGCCACTACCATGCCAATGACGTCTGTACAACAAAATGATATGAAAATGTTATAGATAATTGAGAGGAAATACATATAGAAGTATAGGTAAGTAAGTACATCGTGTTAATTATACGTACCTATAACATTGTCACGTGTTCTTAGACGCCGAGGGACATCAATGAATGACACACAAGGTGGTAGGTGCTGATGAGGAATATCAGCACAATCCTCAACCACGCTAAGGAGTCTCGATCTCTGCGTAAAAACCAACTTCAAATTGTTCTTTACCACGTTCCTTTCTCCATCTGTCGCAGCATCAACCAAGAGCCCAGAGATGTGGTAAACTTTGCCAGCATCGAGTATAGATCGCCATTGGTTAATTTGAGCATCGCCTTCTATGCTGGCGAATATCTCATCACAATATAAAACAATCAACTCCATTGATAAGCAATACACTTGTACATGCTGAGAAAATTTTTATCAACTTCAATAAATCAATACCTGATAGTCCATAAATATAACCTTCCACAGTGTGCGTTGCTCATATACTCGAATCGTCATTGATCGCATGAGTCGAACAATTAGGGTGACAGATCTATTGCCAGGGTTAATGGCACATATAGGCATAGAAGTATGTACTAAACCTGACATATCTGTAACCATAAATAAGAGAAGAAAACATATTAGTACAATCTAATGTAGTGAACACATCATAATAGCGAATGAAATAATAGTAATCTATATAATACCATTGTTATATGATTAGAAGGGACTGACCAAGCATCAGGAATGCCATTAAAAATTTCATGGTAGACAATGTTTTTAGTCATATTGTGAGGCACATCCCTTTTGTTGTAAATTAAGAACTTCAGCCCTGAAGGACAGGTGACGCGAGAGATAGCTACATATAGTTGACCGTGGGAGAACACAGGTTTTGGGAGATAAACTCCTACACACTATAATGTTTGACCTTGACTTCTATTAATTGTCATTGCAAAACCCAATTTCAAAGGGAACTGTCTCCTCTTTAAGGCAAATGGCGAGTCCTTAGCTGAAGGACTTAAGTCAACCCGTGGAATAGTCACTACTTGCCCAATATTTCTTCTAGTCAAGATTTTGGCTTCGACAACCTTAGTACCAAGTCTTTCAATAATCAAGCAAGTGTCATTGCATAACCCAATTCATGGGTCAAGATTTCTTAGTAGAATAACAGGGACACCAACTTTGAACTGAATTTCATGATTCGGAAATCCTGAAAAGTTCATACAATGAAGCATCTCTGGTGGATTAATGTCATCAATGACGGAATCAATGTTAGTTGGTAGGAATGTGTCAGAACTCAGGTATGTACGGCGACAACCAGGAATCATTGATAGAATCTTAGAATTTATTTCATCCACATCAATGTTTAGAGGGGCCAATATACAACGGTCCTGAAAGTATGACCCGTTTCTGTATCTTTCCACTAAACCCGGATACACAAATTCGTTCAAGTTCATGAGGCTGTTGTTGTCATTCTTAATGAGAAATTCTTCAGGAATCTTTATCCAATCCAATTCACTACCGCCTAAAAATGAGTATCCTTGCACACGACCATTACCAACATTCAAAGTCCACTCTGCAAAACTTCGTAACCGCTCATTTTCGTTGTCACTTAAATTTGAATGCATAAGGCGCATGTTGGTTCTAAGATGTTGAATGTTGCAGTAAGACCAAAAGGTTTCCCTTGATATTGAAGATGCAACGATATCTGCTCTACTACCCTTTGTAACAACAGGAAGTATTTGTTTGAAATCACCTCCAAAAATGACCATTTTCACCCCAAATAGTTGGTTCTAATTGCATAGATCTCGTAAAAACCGTTCAACTACTTCTACCGTGTAGCAATGTGTCATGGGAGCCTCTCCCATATGATAAGTGATGTTTCCCTAATTAGCTGTGCTAATTTAGACTGTTTAGAAATGGAGCATGTGGATGTCTCATCTGCATCAATTGGTATTTTAAACATCGAATGAGTTGTTTTCCCAAAAGGTAATAATAATGCAGCTATTCCAGAGGATGCCATGGATAGCACTATCAAGCCTTTTGACCTAAAATATATTACGATAGTTTTCCAAAGATATGTTTTTCCAGTCCCCACACTGCCATAAATAAAGAAGCAACCTCCTCCTCCATGTTCATCTGCTTGAATTATTGGAAAACTCGTATTTGATCTGAATTCAATGTTGGTAGCAACATTTGTAGGTTATGGCTTTCTTGCTCTTCATCATAATCAAGTTGTTCTCTAATAAGTCTGTTACCAAGTTGATGCACCAGATTAGGTGATGGCAAAGGCATATGAGGGTAGTCCCTTAATGATCGGCCATTCTTATTCAAAATCATCTCAATTTCATAAAGTCCAAGGTCCTGTCGTTGTTTGATAGTAATCTGTAAACTATGGTCTCTGAGATCCCTCTCTATTCATCTTTGTAAATCATCAGTAAGATCTTCCCAATGTTGCTCCCTCAATCGATGGGGGTCAGACACTTCTGAGAACATAAGCATTGAACAAAACAAACTTCGAAGTTCAACCCCTGTTGCCCATAGTGATGCTTCTGCTAGTGCCTCATGCCACTCATTAGCATTATCAACCAACCCTCGTGCCAAGCAAGCTTCCTTAAAAGTTAAATATAATATTCCACTAACGGTTCATAAATCCTCATGCGATGTAGCTCCTTGAACAATATGCAACAACATTCGCAGATAGTATCTCTCGCCCATGTTTGGCTGAGCATAGGGCAGTCGGCCAATGCATACCCTTTGTTTTCTTTTAGTCCATTTCCTCATTCCGTTATTCCATACATAATAAGATGGGAATGTTACATAGGTGTAACGTCTTGCTTCAGGATCTTCAATATTCGCTATGAACCAACCTATGAGCATAGTAACCCTCTGTGCTCCTTCTTCCACAACCGTATGAAGTCGATCACGATCATTGAATATAACATATTGTTGTCCCGGCAAGTGGTACTGCAATAGTTCAACTGACGGATAACGTTGCGTGATCTCGAATTCAAATATTCTCCAGACAGCATCCACCGGTGACACATAACGGCAATCCAAGTATTGTTTAATCTCATTGACATCTTCATAGTTATGAGGACCAATCCCCTGTTGAGGATTCTGGACATTGTCCTCGATCACTATTGTAGCTCTATCAGCTCCCTTATGCATGTATTTGTGAAGGTACTTAATGACCTTCTTTTGTACACACCGCTCTAAATTAATATGTGCATCATATTTGATACATAGATCACGGTTATATGGGATTACCCATCTATTATCCATTCTCTCACCATGAATAGTTACACTTCGACCATCATCTCGGCGTCTGTATTTCACAAAACCATTTTCTTCAATAATGGTCTTATCACAAAAACTCTTAGGGTAATGCTTTGTGCACGTGTTACCATCCACGCATGGAGCATACGGGATGTTAGTGCCACATGGACCATGTATCATATGTCTTGTAACAGTTTCAAATGCGAGGGGGTCAGTGTCTTCATCAGGGAGTTCTGCACATATAATACGGTCGATGTCTTCAGTGCACGTAGGCTTGTCCTCACTTGCAAGGGTTAATAATATATGGGCATGTGGTAATCCTGGTTTCTGGAATTCAATAACATGGATATCTACACATGTAACAGATAAGTATAGGTTCCGAGGATTAAAATAAATGCCAATAAATAAAGTAAGATAGAGATTTAATAATATGCTAAATATATGACATAGTTAGCTGACAACATTACCTGCAATAACTTTCCCAAAAAGATTTCTCTCCTTGAAGTCTCGTTTTAGCTCTTTTAGCCTTAAGCGAAATACTCGAGCAATAATGTCTGGCCGGTAATTCGCATATTGGCCCGGTTGTTGTGCTAGAGCTTCTTGGATTTCCGGCCAATTAGGATTGCAAGTGAATGTGATAAAAAAATCTGGATAACCCATTTGGTTGCAGATGGCTATTGTGCCTAAAAAATGTTGTCTCATATAGCGTGACCCACTTGTGAATGATGCAGGTAGTATTAACCTTTTTCCTACTGCATGAGCATCATTTTCACCCGCAGTAATAGCATCTTACAAGCCATTGTATAATTCTGCTCGCAGTGTGCTTTGGTGATTTTTGATATATAGCAACCTCCAAGCCTTAATTGCAGCGTAACAATCCATAATAAATTGAAGGAACAATCTGCCGCATCGAAGTAGAATATTTCCTTCATCAAGCCTATATTGTATGAGGAAGGCATAAAATTCTCTCATTGTCACCATTACTCGATTATTGCTTGATCCCCCCACACATTGAATGTAAGCTACCCAACCTTCCGTTCCATAAGGAAATAGGAGTGGGTATTGAAGGGGCATATACGATGGTTGCGTTTCATATACTCGCTGTAAATTTTCGCCAATTTTTCGAACAATAATATCTCGATGCTCTTCCCCTCCAACATCACGACCGACTATGAGAGTTGCAACTTCATCCGTAGTGGGTAGTGTGTATTGTCTTCCAGGATGTGCTTTAATAATGCGAATGCTTAAATTAATCACAGCATCTGCCTCGAAAATATCACGTGCATTGCGAAAAACCTTGACATAAGGGTTCACAGCATCAAGCATATGTTGTAAAGCCTATAATGTTTCCTCATCAACTCCACCCACTCTTTGTTGACCATGTAAAGCCCGACATCTATTTCACACTTCGTCATGTGTGTCATAGATATATAGTTGACCAAATTTTGGTCGTTGTCCTTCTATAGGGAGTAATGAACCAATTCGGTGGTAATTATTTCCACTTATTCTGAAGGAGTAAGGACCATGCCCATCCATTACAGAGTGGTGGACAGCTCCACCCATTGATGTGAATGATAATATGGAGTTATACATTCTTATATTATCAAGAAAATTAGGTTGATTCAACAATGTGTTTAGCACTGGAGGAGGTGGGGGCAATGGCGGCAACATAACACATCCACTTTGACAACAAAGCATGAATCGAGGTTGTGCTACACTACCTCTTGCGACTCTCTTATCCAACCACTTGGCCGCGCGACAGTGCCCACAGGAAACCAAAGTTCCCGTGAAATTCCAACGATTTATGAACCTTGTTGTAGGTGGAGTGCTACGTGCAATTGCTAGTTGAATTTCTCTAGATTGTGACTGATACTGCTCACGTTCTGCGATGAAGTGTGATTGGGTGTGATCTGGATGACATCGGCTAAATAGCCTCCATCTTGCATTTTGTCGAGCAAGTCTCGCTCGAAGCCTTCTTACAGTGATGTCACCACTTCCGGTTGGGGTTTCCATCACTACTTCAGATAAATTATGTGTATTATTATTATTTAAAATTTTATCATTATGGTCTTCGGTGAAGCAGATTTAATTGCAAAAATAGGATATTTAGGCTCTGTCCTTTTTGTGGTTCAATTGCAATTTACCAACTGTAACCCACTTCGACCTACTTCAATCTATTCCAACCCACTCGGAAATAAAAAACCAACTCCAACCTACGTCAACCCATTTCAACCAACTTCAACCAAACCATACTTTTTATTTTTATTTTTATTTTTTATTTTGTCTTTTTAAATTATTGTTTTTATTTTTATTTTTCGTATTTTTTATTATTTTATTATTTTCTATTTTTATTTTCTATTTTTTTTTGTTTTTAATTTTTTTTTGTTATTTTTAATTTTAAATTTTAAATTTTAATTTTAATTTTTTTATGTTTTTACATTTTTGTTTATTTTTGTATTTTTTATTTTTAACTTTTTTATTTTCTTATTTTTATTTTTTTTTAATTGTTTTTATTTTTTATTGCTTAAGTGTTTTATTTTAGTTTTTTTTTTTACTTTTTTTTAGGGTTTTTAATTTTCTATTCTATCTTTTTTTAGTTTTCTTATTTTGTTATTTTTTATTTTTGTTGTCTGTGATCTAGATTGCGCCGAGTAAACAGTCTCCATCTTGCGTTTTGTCGAGCAAGTCTAGCTCGAAGCCTATTTACAGTGCTCTCATCACTTCCGCTTGGAGTTTCCATTACTATTTCAGGAAAATTATGTGCTTTATTAGGTAAAAGTTCATCATTTTATTGTTCAGTGAAGCAGATATAGTTACATACATAGACTATTTGGTAACATATTTTTTCCTATACAATATGATTGTGTATAGATTTTTAAAGGAATTTCAGGAGTGTCATAAATTTTGATAATGGAAAGGATGTTTTTAATTTACTTGGTCTGTAAATGTATCTAACTGTTTGTCAAAATGTGACTCCCACAGTATGATTGTGTATAGAAGTTTCCTCGATTTCATGCTCTTTTAGGTTCCATTGTGTTGTTCATTATGTATTGCATGCTTAATATATAGGAAATGAACTATGCAAAATATTGATAATTTGACGAAAATCGTATACTTGGGGATAAAATCAAAGGGAAATTATACTACCTCTTGTATGATGAAGGACTTATTATTCATTGAAGTAATTTTAGGAGTGTCACAAAGTTTGACAATGTAGAGGGTGTCTTTAATTTCATTGGTATGTAAATTATCCGACTGTTTGTTAAAACATGACTCCTATAGTATGATTTTGTATAGAAGTTTCCTCAATTTCATGCCCTTTTAGGTTCGATTGTGTTGTACATTATGGTTTGTGTATATAATATTGAGGAAATGAACTATGATTAATGTTAAGAATACTGCCTCTTATTTCACAAAAGACGTATTATTCATCGAAGAAATTGTAGGAAGGTCACAAAGTTTGATAATGTAAAGGGTGTTCATAATTTGCTTGATAGGTAAGTATAAATAATGTAAGGAAACAATTTCTAGTAACCAAATACGTAGTATAATAATTATATATGTACATTAGTTACATTAAGTATTGTAATTGCTAATTATGTAAATATGTAATTTACATCATAAATATTGTGGTAATGTTTGTACGTGGAATTATTATTCTCTTAATGTTGATTTTTAGGTTTTCCATCTTAACCAAAGATAAGTATATCAAATGTTGGTTTTAATTCATGTGGAGATGTACACAATGGGTTATTTGTATAGCATGTGAAAGCTCTAATGTTAACATCGATATATTTTTTATAACGCATACTATGCTTCCTATATTGATGACAAATATGTGCATAAGAGTACTCAAAATATTAACGAACAATATGTGCATATTATTCCCACAAGGAAATTTTAAAGCATTGGAATAGGAACAAAGAAGAATACACGAACGTAATGAGTATAGTAATATGATAAACTAACCTCAACAAATATCAATATTGAGGGCACACCTGCGAGAAAAGAATGCAAACTTTATTTTATGCGTTTGTCAAAGAAAAAACAGAACACAGCAAAGATAATTTTTTCAGCACTGAGATCTCAAGTTGGGGAATGACATTATTAATCTAACCATAAAGAATTTTAGATGAATTATTGTACAAATATTACTTTCGCATGTGTATATGTATTATAGATATGCATTTATCTAAAATCATTGATTTGAATTTAAGGTGCTTTATCTAAAACTTGTGCAAATTTGCTTATCAGATTTAAAATATACAGTATGTGTCATTTAGTTCAACTAATGCAATTTTTGAAAGTTGTTTTCAAAAATCCGAGTTCAAATTCTGCCTACATTGATCCAATTACAAAAGTTCCTTTGTTCATTGTCAATGATTTATTCAATAAATATTTTTTTTATCTCTTTACATGACCAATTATATATAGTCGACTAATAATATATATTAATGTGATATACAGACAATATATATAAAAAAAAGTGGCAAACATTATTTTCTGCTAGTTGTCATAATAACATATAACATGTGCACATAAGTGCATAATTATACCTAAATAATGAACAATATGTCCATAAAAAAAATATTTATACCTGATTTTTATAGTGCATAATTATACAGATAGATATTACGCTCTTACTAATTTTGTTTTCCTTAATTAAACGAAAATATGAAATAAGTGTAAAAAAATTAATAAACATCATTTTCATATGGTCCATTCCGAATAGTTTAAAAGGTACCTGATTTTTATAGTGGTTTGGACAGTAACTCTAATTTTAATGCCTTCTTTGACTAAGAAAAGTTCCATGACAGGGTTTGGATATTTGGGAGTATTTAGTGGTAATGACTATGCTATACAAAATAACGTAAGACATGTCATGCATAGATGTGCTATTTACCTGTTCAGCTCTTTCTTCTGTTCATTTAGTAATCTTATGACAGTTTCTCTTGATATCGTAATGGTAATGTGTAATCTTCACTCTGCATATCATGAGATTTTTATTTGTTCATTACACTTGTCTTCGTGTAGGCATATGGGATGTCTGAAGTGTAGGCATATGAATAGAATAGAATCAATGATCTGGATAGCATAGAAAAACATTTTCAAAAATTGAGATTAGGCTATAATTTGAAAGTTGCGAACTATGTAGAAAACGACGGTTAAGAAAAGGTTGCTATTGTATATAGTAATGGATTATATTATAGATATTATGGATATAGATTAGACTATAGATAGATAGATAATTTTTTTAAATTAATTTGATTTTTTATAATCCAACTACAATCATTATTAAAATAATCTCAATCTAATGGTTGAAAAACTCTAATTTTGAGGATTTTAATGGACGGTAGGATCCATAAGATTGCTATTATGTATAGAGATAGATTATAGATATTATGGATATATATTGATTATAGATAGATAGATTTTTTAAAATTAATTTGATTTTTTTATAAATCCAACGGTAATTATTAAAAATAATCTCAATCTAATGGTTGAAAAACTCTAATTTTTGAGAATTTAGATAAATAATAGGGTCCACAATATTACGTACTAGTATAGATATAGATGTGAAGTACTACAGAAGCAACTGTAATGGAGAAGGGACTAAATTAAGTGCATAGTAAAGCCCGTTGTCCACCTTCATGAATATGTAATATATGTACACCATCACAAAATTGTCTCACAAAATAAGAGAACTTATTAGCTTTTTAAAATGTAGCCGCAAAATCATGCAAACTATATGCTTTTAAATAACTTATTGGTATTTTTAAATTTAGCCTCAAAATCATGCAAATTATATGCTTTTCTCAAATTTATAAACTTGAAGTGGCATATATATTACAGATTTGCTGACTATGCAGAAAACGACGGTTAGGAAAAGGTTGCTATTGTATATAGTAGTGAATTATATTATATATATTATGGATATAGATTAGACTATAGATAGATAGATAATTTTTTAAAATTAATTTGATTTTTTATAATCCAATTACAATTATTATTAAAATAATCTCAATCTAATGGTTGAAAAACTCTAATTTGAGGATTTAAATAATGGTAGGATCCATAAGATTGCTATTATGTATAGAGATAGATTATAGATATTATGGATATATACTGATTATAGATAGATAGATAGATTTTTTAAAATTAATTTGATTTTTTTATAAATCCAATGGTAATTATTAAAAACAATCTCAATCTAATGGTTGAAAAACTCTAACAAAATAAGAGAACTTATTAGTATTTTAAAATGTAGCCGCAAAACCATGCAAACTATATGCTTTTAAATAACTTATCGGCATTTTCAAATTTAGCCCCCAAATCATGCAAATTATATGCTTTTCTCAATTTTATAAACTTGAAGTGGCATATATATTCCAGATTTTCACTTCGTTTATTTCAAAGAAATAAAATAAAAGAGATAATCAGCTAGATTTACGATTAATACCTATCAATGATATACCAACAATGATCAGAATTTAAAAAAGTAATCAATCAGATTAGCCACAAATATCAAAAACTCATCACAACTACCAACAAAATTAAACAAACCAAAACAACTATTCTATAATTTTAACATATCACACAAACTGAAACCAAATAAAAACACTAACCAAGAACAAAATACAGTACACTCTTCCCCCAACCCTTGCATCAAGCAGAGCTGAATTTGGGTGACATATTAAGTAGTTGTCTAAAACCATAAAAACACTATTTAAAAGTGCATGCATCAAGCATCCATATAAACCCAGCGAAAACACTCCATACAATTGCATTGGTAAGGAACCACTTTTCCTAATGCATTATCTATCCCATCAAACATCAAGCATAAACAGCAAAACGAAAAGATTCAGGACTACCTGGCTTCACTGAAAATTTACAATTAACAAACAATAACCAATACAAAACTAATCTCAAATTCCTCTTCAGAGTTGTATACATGAATCAAATTTATAACTTAAACTAACAATAACCAATACAAAACTAATTACAAATTTCGGAATTACCTGAATCACAAAAATTGAATACAAAACTAATCGAACAGAATCCGAAATAAATCACAACGTGAGGATTATGCTTACCTAGGAAGATCAGAATCCTTTGCAATATGTTTAGAAGAATTCACTTGATTAATTGCAAACGATGTATGAGATAGAAGAGGATGTTGTGAGGTAAGAGGTGAGAATGAGGGTATTGACAGACTATGAAAGCCAAAAGCACATAGCCGTTTGAGGAGAACTTCAGCAAGGAGAGCAGTTATAAATTGTCACTGCATTGGAGAGACGTGGGGGGGCCAAGTTTGTGAGTGTTTAGGAGTCTGACGGAGCTAGGAATCATATAATAACCGAGCAAGAATTATTTTAAAAAAAAACAAAGTTAAATTAACAGAAAAATTGTGGAACATATCTCGAAATGCCTTCCACAAGCTCCTTTCTCTCTCCTGCTTCAATCTCCTCACCTTCAATTGCAACGACCAATTCAAAACCGAGTAATATTTATTTTGTAAAAAACAAAATCAAAGATGAATTAAAAGAATAATTTTGCAACATAAATTAAACAACCAGAAACACACTCGAATCAACCAAGAGCACAAAAAACCTCTCAGATCTACCGAAAACAGAGCAAAATTATGATGAGGAACAACCAAACCTGATAAGGGCTTCACAGAAGAAGGCTCAGACCGATTACTAAGAACACATTCGAATCAACCTAGAATACAAAAAACCTCTCAGATATTGCACACAAAGAAAAATCTCAAAATGGATCTGGAAATGCCAAATGATCGAGACCACACTCGATTCAACCAAGAACACAAAAACCCCTCAGATCTACCGAAAATAGAGCAAAACATAGCAAAATTATTATGAGGAACAACCACACCTGATAAGGGCTTCATAGAAGAAAGCTCAGACCGGTTCGCTTGATAGCACAGGTGGCCGAATCGAAGACCTTGCTCCAAGATTCCACTGTTGGGCTTTGAAACTCGAACTACCTATTTGTGAGTTCGATTGATAGCACACTTCAATCTCCTCTCTTTTCTCTGTGAATGCGGGAAGGAAGCAGAACAACACTTCTTTTGCTCCTTTCTCTCATCTCCTCCAATCTCTTCACCTTCAATTGCAAAGATTTGGAAATTTTGGGGGTTTCGTGCCAGAACGCTTGGAGAAAAGCAGAGAGAAGATAGAGGCCAGGCAGTGAGAAGATGCTTTCCAGCGAGTGACAGAATACGAAATTTGATTCAAAAAACTCAAGAAAGTGCCACCAATATACAAAATCTGATTCAAAAAACTCAAGAAATTGCCTACCTCTTTGTAGAGTTCCTTGCACTGCTTGTCAAGAATTTGTTTTCCCCCTTTTTTGAAGAAAATATTTCACTCAAATATACTTTCAAAGGAATGATACAACAACAAATTTGCCTGGCAGGAGAAATAAAAGACGATTTCAAGCCAAATGACAGCCTAAAACGCAGTGCTAGTCAAGGATCTATGTGGACTGAGGTAGAGACTCTTCTACTTTTGGAGTCTGTACTGAAGCATGGAGACGATTGGGAGCTTGTTGGCCAAAATGTACAGACTAAAATGAAACTCGATTGCATTTCACGGCTCATTGAGTTGCCATTTGGGGAGCTCATGCTGGGTTCCCATGGAAGGGACTCGGCTAGGGGGCTTATCGATGAGGTTGATACCAGTGAATAGCAGAAGGCTCTCAACTCTCTAGGACGGTGAGGCAGATAGAGGGGCAGGGGTAGAGGGAGAGAGAGAGAGACAGAGGAAAACAGGTGGGTGGAAGGTTCTGGGAAAGTGGGGACGTGGGAAATGATGGAGGGCCAGGGTAAAGACACACGAAAAGATGTGTGTGTCAGGTTGTGGGAACGTAGGTAGTATTGGGTAATTAGTTAGTATAGAATAATTATTTTATTTGTAGTGAAGGTGTTAAAATCAACGGCTATGATTTATTTTTATGTAAATCAGACGGCTGAAAAGTTCAAATCGCTGAGAATTAAGAAAATGGTAGTTATTGAAACTTTACTATTATGTATTAGTATAGATTACTTTAGTACTAATACGTAAATTAAAAGTAATCTATGGTTGAAATTAAATATTAAACATCAATACTTGTGATTAGTTGCATTGTGTTACCGTTAGCCGTAACCGCTGTAAAAAAATTAGTTTACAGTACTCTTAATGAGAAGTAAATTCTTTTTTTGGTCTATCGGGTAAATGTTATGATCAGTTTGAAAGAAGCCTATGTTTTCTTTTCTAAAAACTCTCAACTTTATGACATTATGTAAATTAATTCCCTAAGCGAAATATATATATGAAGGGATCTTAAAAATTGTAATACAAGAAATAACAAATGCATGGACATTAAATATAAACACGTTTTTAATTAGTTAGTAAGTCAAATAAATTATTGTGATATGTTAGATTTTTATTTTTGTTGTGGATCACTATGACTCGCTTTTAACAAATGAAATGTCTATTTGGGTAGAGGATCAAAATTAAGTTTGTCATCTACGCCCCCCCCCCCCCAAACAAAAATGGGGCAATTTTTTATTCTTACTTTAGCTATGAAATAGAAATTCAATAATTGTAAGGCCTAAATTGGGGGTTCTTTTGTAATGGGAAATTTTTTTTTTGACTTTGTTGGGGAACAATTAGGGGATTCATTCATTAAGGAATTACTCTAGAATGAACCTAATACATATCTAATGTCATAGAGATTTGTCGAATTTGGTAAACTAATTTTACCATAAATGTAACAGCAATGACCTCTTCTTCAGTTATTGTACCTTATTGTAACTTTACAAAACGTCTTTCATACATGTAGTTCTACTCGTGGTTTACACAATAAATGAATCAATCTAATATCTTTGGGCCATCTAACATAGAATCCCCCAAATAAGTAAATGAATAATAGGCTTACAAAAAAATAGGGAAACAACAGTAGTCATCAAATAGAGAGATTGAAAATTCACTATCATAAAAACAAATTTTATCATGACTAAATTAACAAACACTCAGATCCTGTTTGGACCTAGAAAGATTAGGTAGAAGGAAAATTTAAACAAAAAAATTTGAAGTGGCAAAAAAAGTTAGAAGTTTTTTTTTCTCTTATTTGGATTAAGGAAAGAAAAATCAAAAGAAAAAGATTTTCAAATATTTTTGGTCAAATCCCTAGACCCTCGCCACCCCTCCAACTTGCTACACTAAACCAGCCCCCTTTCTCTCTCAAACTTTCTCTCTTTTCTTTCATTCCCTTTTGTTTTTGTTTTGTATGTCCTTAAATCCCTTCTTCCCTTTTTTGTTCTTATGCCTCTAGTTCGAATTTGCCCAATGAATCCCCTATAACCATCATCATCATCATCATCATCATCATCATCATCTTCTTCTTCTTCTTCTTCTTCTTCTTCTTAATTCATCTATTCAAACTCGAAACCACCATGCACCCCCTTTAATTTTCTGACTCCTCCATCACTCCTTTTCTTCTTTTTGTCTTGTCTTGGATCCTAGACCTAGGAAATTGATTTCAAGAAATTGCTTCTAATTCAATCACAATGATGATGCTATTGAGTGAAAAACTAGATTGTCAATTGGTGATTATCACTGGCTTCGACTGTCCTGACGCTGATAAGAAGATTGTGGTGGCTTCCAATTTGAGATGGAAGTCATTGTAGCTGGAGAGAAAGAGAAGGTATACTAGAAAGAATAGTGAAGGACAAGTGAGAAGTGTGGTTTACAATTTAGGGAGGTCGAGATACTGGAACAAAAACTTTCTCTAACCTTTGCTACCAAAAATAGGAGGAAAAATTTTATGGTCTAGCTAGTAAGTTTCCATAATATTTTCCATCACATTTTTTTTCCTTGTTCATTTTCTTCAACCTAGACATCAGAAGAAAAAAAAAATCATTTTTCAAAAAAAAATTCTTACTATAGTGTTTTTCAAGGTTCAAACTGGCCGTAAGTAAAATAAGAGTTGAAGAAACATGGATCTTATGATTAAAAAATAACAAAGAACTAAAAAAAATAGTAAATGTTGTTTAAGACTATCACATATAATTAATATCATGAGACAGATGCTTTTGTGGTGACTATTAATAATTAATTAGGGTGAATAATAGTTCATTCAGAGGACTCGAGTCTAAATTAAATAAGACAAGAAATATGGACAAATTTAACTTGTATTGATTTCAGAAGATATGAGTACAATCTCTATATATTTATTACAAGATGAACAAACAAATAATTCCTCTAATTCGATCTCTAATTTCTACTTGAAAGAGGACCAACTGGCTTGGATTTTGATGAAGTTGGCTGATTTGACTTCTTTTGTATAAACATGAATGAATTTGATCTTAAAAGATGGCCTAATTAAGAGGTATAATCTCAATTAAGATGAGTTTTCTTTGATCTTTGAAAGTAGACAACACGTGCTTGAGGTGTTTATTATCTCTTTCTAGCGAAAGGTTGCTTGAGAGCTTAAGTTTTCATAATGCCTTGGGAGTGAATGATTTTTCCAATAGCCTAAACACAATGAAGGAGTGCTTTATTTATAGGGAAAGGATTCCTCTCTCCCTTCTAGGGTTTACGTCTTTATTTGTCTTATTGGCCCATTGACCATGCCTTCGACCTGATAATCTATTTAGTACGACTTATTAATCAATTTGACCATTGACTTGACGACTGTCTAAGTTGCTGCTTGATAGTTGATTTGGGCTTAACTGAATAAATTAATTAAATTAATTAAATGAGTTAACTGAAAATAATCAACTTCAACTTATTTTTAAAGTGCCATATATAAATAAATTTTTAGTGCCTACAAATTGCCATCTTAAGAGTTGGCCGCTTCCATGACTTTGAAATGCTTAATGTAGATAGGTCTCGAAATGTTGATGGTTAGTGAAGCATGTATCTATCTTGAGTTGTTATACCATGTAGGTGTAAATATACTTGGTCTAAACATCCTCACAATTGAATAATGCAAACTAAGAAAATTGGGCCTTTAAAATTCATTTGTTTAATATATGGCCTTTGAGAATTTCTGCAACTGAATAAAATAAATAGATATATATTTTATTGTAGCTGCTGTCACTTTTTGATTTATGTTTGTGAGCTATGAGGAAAACCTAGTTCCTTGTTGTTACTGCCCTTAAATAAGGTGAGATAGGGTGCATTACGGTACTACTTTGTCACCTTTTCCAGCCTCGCAGACGCAGCAACACGAAAACCACCATTCATTCGCTCTGTTTGGTTCCTGCTCGAAGCACCCAAACAATGCCTTGTGACTTTATTTATTTATGAAAAACAACAACTAGTTCATCGAGTGAGAAATGAGAGCAGAAGGTATCATAGTCACAACATCATAATTGCCATGCAAATTCCTTTGAGCAATTGCCTATAGTAGCATTCCCACCCTTAATATCAAAGTTGCAAGCAATAAAGTTCAAACATCCTCTTGAAACCAACGAGACCAATTTGTTGTGCCACAAATTCTCCTTTTGTCTTTTTTTTTTAAAGAGATTTAGGTAATCAACAGTTTGTTTCCTTCAGTGGCCATGGTGCCTTCCTGGGAGTTGATTTGGCTGAATTGAGTGTTGTTCCCAATTTGAGAAACAACTTATGTAATTTTGCTAGCTCTAAGCTAATCCTCTGAATTTGTGGCTGCCCTGAGAATTCCTGACATTTTATGCTCTTCCTGACCAATTGTGGTAGATTTAGCTTTTTTTTTTGTTATTGCTTTTTTTTTTGAATGACAACTTCATCAATTGTTATGAAACTCTTCAATTTCTCTTCGAATATACAATTGACTTGATCTTTGATTGACCTTTGACTATCATACCCACTTGGGTACATCAATGGATTGATCTTGAATTATTTCTAAAATGAACATTTCCAAAGGAAAAAATTCTTTAAAGGCGAATTTGATTTAATGATAGGGTAACATTTGAATGTCTAACCCTTTTGGCTACATCAACGGGTTAACCTTTGATTTTCCTAAGGCGAACATTCCTAAAGGAGAGAATTCTCTAAAGGAAAATTTGATTTAATTATTGGTTAGTCTTTGAATGTGTAACCCTTTTGGGCACATTAATGGGTTAACCTTGAATCCTCCTAAGGCAAAAATTCTCCAAAGGTGAATATGGTTTAATTATCGGTTAACCTTGAATCCTTCTAAGGTGAAAATTCTCCAAAAGTGAATGTGTAACTCTTTTGGGTACATTAACGGTTTAACCTTGAATCCTCCTAAGAACTTCCTCAAAGGTGAAAATTCTCCAAAAGTGAATTTGATTTAATTATCGATGACCTTTGAATATCTAACCCTTTTGGGTGCATCAGTAGGTTAACCTTAAATTATCATAAGGAGATTTGCATCACCCATGTGACAAACTCTAGCATTTGCACAATTTTTTTGTTTTGTTCACTCTTTCGCAGTTTTGTTATTTGAAATATCAGATGCTTTAAACTTTGGATCCAAGGGATAATTTTCTCTGTGACTTGCCACAAGCAATTCAAAAGTGTCTCTCATCCTTGAATAGCTTGCCCGCATGGGTCCACCTTCAGTGACTTTTCCTATTATGAAGATGGAGGCTATGTTGTTGTCGTCACCAACTTAAAAAAGGACACCCTATGATTTGAAGTTGAAGGTTGCTTACTTAAGGAGGACTAATATGTTGTCATTGCCCCAAATTTTGAAAGAATCCTAAGAGTCTACAACTTAAATCATTCAAGAGTTGACTTAGTGCCTTTAAGGTTCACAAGTCTGGATGCCTTAAGGCTTATAAAGTTTAATAAGGTCAGAGTCCACCACTTTGGTGACAATTTAACGTAGTTTGCTTAGATGACAGGAAAGTCTACTAAGCAAATTCGATGATTTGGGGGTCTTGAATTTTGAAGACTTAAGAGTCTTAAACTTTGAGAGTTTTAAACTTTGACGACTTTGGAGTCTGTATCTTTGAAGACTTGGGAGTCTTTAACTTTGATTACTAGGGAGTCTTTAATTTTGATGACTTGAGAGCCTTGAACTTAGGAGACTTAGTTGTCTTTAATTTTGAACATCTAAGAGTCTTTAAGTTGGGAGATTTAGGAGTCTTGAATTTTGATGACTTGCGGGTCTTTATCTTAGTTGACTTGTGAGTCTTTGACTTGGGAGACTTAGGATTCTTGAATTTTTAGGATAGCATTAATGACTTGCGGTTTTATAAGGTTGACTGGAAAGTCTTTGATGACTTCAGTGTCAACAACAATGTTTGACTTATGAGTCTGTCAATTAGATGACTTGAGAATCTTTAAACTTTAATTATTTGAGAGCATATGCATTTGATGATTTGAGAGTTTACCATCTTGATGACTTGGGAGTCGTTGAGTTCAGTACAAACTTTGTAATTTCATTGACTTGATAGCCTTTAGGAGACTTGGAAGTCTTTTATTTTCATCACTTGAATGTCTATGACTTTGATGGCTTTAGAATCCTGTGGGTGACTTGACAGCGTATATTGACTTGAGAGCCTACAAGTTTGGACTTGGAAGTCTTGTGGGTGACTTGACAGCCAAAATTGTTGTGACTCTTGAGTCTTTAGGGTGACTTGAAAGTCTTCAACTTGACAACTTGAAAGTCTTTAGGTATGTCTTGTGAGCATAACTTAGGAGCCTTGGACGTTTGACTTAACAGTGTTTAAGTGACTTGGAAGTTTCCCTCCTAAATGCTCATTTTGGGTCGTTCTTCTTCTAAAGCATTTTTCGATATAATCTTGATAGACAATCAATCCGACTCTTTGGTGTCTTCTTCATCTAATGTGATCTTTCCTTCATTTGCGAGTTGCATGACTTTCCCCTAGAATGCCCTGCACTTCTCTATAGGGTGGGTGATGATCCTGTGATAGTAGCAGTATTTGCGATCATTGGTCCTTCCAACTTCTTCAGGACGCTTTGATTGTAGACGTTCTATGAGTCCCTCCTCAAGAAGTTTGTCAAGCATTTTTGGTGCATCAGACTTAAAACAAGGATATTCATTCTCTTCAAAATCTCTGAGCATAGAGCTTCCATTTCTTGGCGATGCCATTAATTCATCACCGTTCAGCCGTCTTCCAAAGTAGGCAATTGTAAGCTCCATATCATGAGCCCGTGTTGCTAATTCTTGGAATGTCTTGGGCTTGTTCACTTACGAAGCATACAATATAATATATCCTAGTTCATCCCTTGAGCACACATCTCAATAGTAGTGGTTTTGGACAAGTGATCTTTACACTTCAAAGAGAGGGCACACCAACGATTGATATTATATGTGACTGGTTCCTCATCACTTTGCCTAGTGTTAGGCAACTCGCTCATGTTGAGCATGCGGCATATGCAGGAGAAGCAATTCAAGAATCCATTCTCCATATGCCGCCAGCTATCAGTGGGTCCAGAAAGAAGGTTAGTATACCAATGGAATGCAATACCTTTAAGAGATCACCCAAATTGCATCACCAAGTGGTCACCTTCTGTGCTAGAGTTAATCCAAGTCTTGATGAAGTACGCGATACGCTGCTTGGGGTTCCCCTAGCCATCAAATTGTTGAAACTTAGGTGGTCGATAGCAATGAGGCATACGAAGTGTATTTATCCTCTTTGTACAAAGTTTCTTATATAAAGAGTTTTATGAGAACCTCCTCACAGATGGGCCTTCATCGCGTCGACTATCAAGCTTTGAATTTGCTTAATTGGCATTGAGCTTAAGATTGAATTGTTCTTTGATTTACGTTCATCACCAGGCTCTTTGCTGTGATTAGACTCTTTATCAGAATCTTCACCACTTGAGCCTTTGTTGGGGGCTTCAGATGCTCACTTCTCCAATTTCTCTGTCAAATCAGCCACCTCCTTGTTTTGACGCTTGATTTGAGAATCCTTTTCTACACTTTTCTTTGATAGTCTATCCAACATGGCCTTCATGTTTGCCAATTGTTCCTCTAAGTCGGCAACCTCTATCACCATAACTGGCATGATGATAGTGTCAAAGAATTCGACTGCGACTTGCGAGAAAAGTGAATCCCTTGGAGACGCTGGTAAAGGATCACTACTACCATAGTCATCATCCTCCTCACTAAAACATGACAAACGTGATTGGTGTAGACTTTAAATTCATGCAATCCTTGCTGTAGAATCTTGCTTATGTTTAAGACATCAAATGATTTTAGTTTAGAATTAGGGAGACAAGAAGTTTGATAGACTTCGTCAGTAAGCAAGTTGGAGACAATGTTTTGATTTTTGCCTGACTAAAATGTTGGAGCCATGACTTGGTGCTTTACAGCGATAGAGGCAGCAGCTTTGGTCATGCTCCTGGTCATTGCTCCAGTGCTTCAATTGCTAGATGCAATATTAGCCTTTATGGATACGTTAGATGTAGATATAGTGCTCCCCTTCATTGAAGTCTTTGAAGATTGAGGGATGGCGTTCTTAGGAGCCATGTCTTCTTCAAAGAAGTGTAGAACTTCTTAATTTGCGGCGAGACAGAGATGAGAGGTGAAAATGGCCCCACTAGGCGTGCCAAAAATTTATAAACACAAATTTCGAATCTGAATTAAATAAGACAAGAAATATGGACAAATTTAATTTGCATTGATCTAAGAAAATATAGTTACAATCTCTATATATTTGTTACAAGATGAACAAATAAACAATTTCTCTGATAAGATCTCTAACTTGTAATTGAAATAGGGCCGACTGGCTCGAATCTCGATCAAGCTGACCGATTTTACTTCTTTTATATAAACATGAATGAATTTGATTCTGAAAGATGACCTAAGAAGCTTAATCTCAATCAAGATGAGTTTTCTTTAATCTTCGAAACTAAACAGCACATGCTTGACGTGCTTGTTATGTCCTTTTAGGAAAGGTTGCCTAATAGCTTGAGTCTTTATAATGCATTGGGAGTGAATGAGATTTCCCACACCCTGAATAAGAGGAAGGAGTGCTTTATTTATAGGTAAAGAACTTCTCTCTCCTTTCTAGGGTTTGCATCTTATTTGTCTTATTGGGCCATCGACTAGGCCTTTGACTTGACAATCTATTTAATTAACGACTTATTGGCCAATTTGACCATTGACTTGATAGTATTCTGGGTTGCTATTTGATAGTTGATATAGGCTTGATTGAATAAATAAATTAAATTAATTAAATGGGTTCAACCTAAATAATCAACTTCAACTTATCTTTAACGTGGCACATATTAATAAATTTTTGGTGTCTACAATACTATTATTATAGTCACACCCAAATGAACTATTAGCAACTCCTGAATTTAAAGGTTATTTCAGAAAATGTTACCAATCATCAGTGCAAAAACTAAAAAGTCACTTCTAAAAGAGTCTATTGAGTTCGTGTCACAATAACCCTTATATGCCCAAGAATTTGTGGAATAGAAGGACCGGTTTTGCTATTGAAGAGGAGGACAAAAGAAGAGATGAAAGACGACTAGTTTAGCTCTTGGCCTTATTTATTTCTTCGTATCTTTTAATTTGGCACTTCGTAATTTCCAGATATTTTGATCTTGTCAGCAATTCGTATAGACCAAGAAACCATCTAACAAGAGTTCCTTGGATCTAGAGAAAACGTTTCAACATGGATACGTGTTTTCATGTAGATTTGTCATTTACGAGTAATTTCGTTCCTTTTTTATTCTAATTTTGCAGTGTCTAACCGTCATGCAGCCATATCCAATTGTCGTGTATCTCCAATTTAAATAGGGAAATTCATGCATAAGCACCCTAATTTAACAATATGATTATTGGTAAATAATTCAAACATTAGTTACATGAGTACCACCAAAAAAGGTTTAAAAAGGAAAAAAGGAAATCAGTGTCTGATCAATCCAAATATTGCCATCAACACGAGTGAGAAGCATATGTGTTGACACGTCCCTTGTACTTCCCCCCCCCCCCCCGAAAAAGGAAACACTCTTGGAACTTACGCTGCAAGATGACAAGGGGTAGGCTTAAATTAGTATTGGTGTCTTATAATATAATTTGTGTGCTACAAAACTTTAAAAAAAGTGAGATTTTTCATCCCAGAGAGGGGCACATAGCGACATATTTATGTAGCTAGCTGCTGTTCAATTTCATCAAGTCGTTTTTCCTCATCAAATCAACATTCATGTGTTCCGGAAATAACCCGTTGCATGCCAGAGGAGCATACTTCCACAACTCGTCAGAACTCAACAACTGCAACCAGTAAATAGAAGAATCGAAAGATTAGACTATTATTCAATATTAAAATTTGCAAAGTGAAAAATTTGGCAAACAGGTAATTTCAGGTTATGTTTTGATCGAACTGTACGTAAATCATGTCATTTTGAAATCCATTCGTATTCTAGCTTGTCTTTGGCCTATGAGGCACACCCTCTTTCACGGTTGCAAATGCATGTATGGCTTGGTCTTATGAAGTCTATGGACAATAATTTTCTGGTCAATCGATTTGATCTTTTGATGCATTTTTCGGATGGATATCCTATAGTATTTCATTTACCTTGATCTGAAGCTGTAAAAACTTCACATAATGGACAGCTTCTTCAAGCATTGTGCTTATGTCAACCTTGGTTCCATTAGGCACAAGGTTCTGCAATGTCCTCAATCTCTCATTTATCCTCTCTCTCCTTTTCTGCAAGTATGCCAAAAAACAGAAAATCAGTGGAAAAAAATAAGGGGCCCGTGTACTCAAATTCTGCTCTAAATTTTATCTGTTGGGTTGATCATCGCGTACCCTTGCGTAGAGACTCTGGGGATCTGCTGCTGAGCCCCTGCTAGCTCTGGTTTTCCCATTCAAGTTTGCAGGTGAACTCGCATTCGGGCTTAGGAACCATGATGATCCTCCTGCAGTGCTCATTTCCGGCGACCCATTTGAGTCTTCTTCCAAACTTATGCTGTTCACCTCATGATCAGGCTCAACAACACTTTGGTTCTTCTTTGATCTGACATTTCTCTTCCGTTTCTGTACATTGATTAACGTCAATATATTAGTTAAGAAACCCGAATTTTGGCATAAAGACGAAAAAACACAAATCAAGGAGAAACAAGATCTTACTTCGGAGATCCGCGATCTCTTTTTGGTGCCATTTGAGTCGTCACCGCTTTTGTCTTCGCAGCCATCAGAAGCTACAATTTCTGCCATTTCTTGTGGACACTTGAGCTGTAAATGGGTATTTAGAAACTCGGTTTGGGTGTCTTCGGCTTCCATTGTGGAGTTACCAAGAAAGACAGGAAGGAAGCCTTTTGGATTGGATAGGACAGGGAAACCAAGGGTGGGTAATGAGGCATTGTTTGCGGGCAAAAATTCTTGCCAATCGCTCAAGTAGTAGTTTTCTTGACCGTAACTACTCCCACTCCCTTGTGGAAAGCTAGAATACAAGCTAGAATCATCAGAAGAATAAAAAGAAACATTGTCTACACTGGCATTGCTCATACTAGGCTCATGGGGAGCCCAGAAGGCCAAGTATGAGCCATCTAGCTCGTTGTTGGTGAGTAAATTATAGCTAGTAGGAAACATATGAGCTAGAAACTTAGGTTCCTCATTCACAGAAACTCCATTGAAAGAGCACCATTCTCCTCCCTCTACCATCGTCCCAACGAATTCCATGATGGGTTTGATCTTTTTCTTAGGAGAAAATTTTCTTCTTCTTTTTGGTGTATTTTAATGTAGGATAATATTAAAAGAAGCTCGATTTTCTTGGCGTGATTGAGACTTGAGGAAATTCGAATGACAATGTACAAGTATTTATAGGTACCCAAAATTGACTAGGTTAATATTAACATATATTAAGGCCCCCATCAAGTTTTCTTAAGTAGTTTTCATAATAAACGGACAAAAGAGCTTAGCCAAATGGTATTTAAAATAAGGTTAAATGCTGTTTAAGCTCTTTTGATATGGCGCAGAGGGCTGAACATGAAATATAAAATGTAAGAGCAATAATGGTGAAGAGGTCTAAAAAGGACTGAAGGCGAACTAGAGAACGGGCACTTCGGCGACGCGACGTGCAGTGTTAGATTATTTGTAAAAAGTAGTTCAACTTGAAGACAATGATTGAGGTTCAATTATATATTCTTTATACTCATAGTTAATGTATTTCAATTTTGTTGCGAATATTTAACTAAAATAACGTTCCAAGGGACAGTAGCGAGAATAAAAATCATCCAAAGGACCAGGACTTCATGACTCGTGAGATGGTGGGACGTTTAGAATTGCAATTGAACTGGACAAAATATATAAATGCAGTAGATCTTTGTCGTGTTTGTCCCCTTCATTTTTCAGTGTTCACGATTACATAATTTCAATATTTGGATAATGATATTGCCGTGGTCTGCATCATTGTAATACAGTGTATGCTTATTTTCAAATTTTGATTGAATAGATTTCTTTCTCATCCATAAATTTGTAAGTATACAACAATTTTTTCAGTAAAATTGACATCAACTACTATAAAGCGACGTCAATGTTAGGTGAGGAAACCAATGTTTACAACAACATCGGGTTGAATTAGCTACTCCCACTGCCAAATTATGTTAAAGATTTTTAAAAAATTATTTTCTTCAAAATTCAAATAATATTGTGATTGTATAGTCATTGTTGGATTCTATATAATCTAAATATATTCATAACCTTCATTATTCATCCACCAGTTAAAATTTTTGTGAAGTTGATTTGTCTTACTTGCATAATCCATTTGAAAATCAAAGAATATGTCAATATGCCAGACAAAATGGAACAATTAGTGACGCTGATCATTGGGTGAAAGCACCCCCTTCGATTGAAGGAGCCATGATTTTAATATTGTGGGACTGAGTTAGATATTCCAATCGTATGTTTATGTTTGTTATCAACAATTTGATCACAACAAATCTATTTTCCTTCTCCTTTTGCTCCCCTCTGGGTCTCCCCCCCCCCCCAAAAGGAAAAAAACATAAACCTACATACTATTAACCCACGTATGTCCGACTCATTTATTGGGAGTAATTTAGTGCCATATAATAACAAGAGGTTGCAACAACCAAAAAAAATAAAATAAAATAAAAAAACAGCAAGGACCACTTTGATCAAACTGTGGGGAGTCCAACATGTTGGTTGTGCTAACCAAACCTAAATTATGTAAAAACTATACATACACGTGAACAATGGACAGTAAAAGCCATATCTATAAGTAGAATGTGGCCTCACCATAAGCCTCATTGCCCATATCATGCGTAGGACAAGTAGTAGAGTCTATGTCATGCGTAGAACTAGTTACTACATCCAATAGGGATAGCTACCAGAACTCAAAATAAGAAATGTCGGGATTAAACAAAAATAAGAAGGCAAAATCCTAATTTCTTAGTCCATCGGTAAATCACTAACTTAACCAATTATTTAACATAAAATTAATCAAAATTAGTAAATTAAATATAAACAAACAAGTGATAACTAATAACCAACCAAATCACCCCAACCAGAAGTCCACAATCAAGAAGGCAAAAATCCAAATTTCTTAATTAATGAAAAAATTACTAAATTAACCTGTTGTTTGACATGAATTTAACCAAATTAGTAAACATAAACAAACTAGTAATAACCAACTAAATTACACCACCCGTAATTCCAATCAAGAAGGTAAAAAAAACCTAATTTCTAATTTATGAGCAAATTACTAAATTAATCAATTATTTAACACGAATTTAGTAAAATCAACAAATTAAACATAATTATTTACAAATAAATAATTATAAACTAAAATTACGAATATATCTCAAATTTAGATTTAACTTTAGGTTCCAATTTCAAATTGAGAACAACTGGGAAGGGTGGTGACAGGGGCAACATCATGCATTCTCGATGACCAGTCTAGGCTTGACTTGGTTAGTTGGTTGTTTGAGGGAGTTTACGAGGGAGAAAGCATTGGGGGGGGGGGGGGCCCAAAACCCGGGCCATTGGGGTTTTTTTTGAGGGGAGGGGGGCTAGAGCATGGCGTATGGGAAATAGGGGCAAATTGAATTTAAATGGCGAAACTTTTTAAAAAAAACTAGCAGCAAATCCTTGTATTCAAACACAAGTCCTATGAATAAAGATACAAAGTTGAGGAGCTAGACCACCAGACTAGTGAGGATTATCAAATTTACAAGCTATCTAAAAATTATATATATGTATTTTATTGTTTTCAGAATTTTACACATTATGAATTTTTTTACCCAAAAAATTGGGATATCAATTGACACCCCTTGTACTAATGTGACGACACCACTGCTAATGAGGCGAGCGATTTGCATTCACATCCGCTGCGATTCCCTCTTCAAGATCCCCCCCAACTTGTGTGAAGCGTATCAACCTTACACAATTTAATGCTACAGTAGTTTATTAATTAAGGTTATTGAATTGTCAAATATATATATTTCTAAATTCAAGTCTCTTGGTTATATTAATTCGCAATTGTATTCACTTCTGTGTCCATTGGCAAAGGGGTTCTTTAAAATTTATTTTTTTAAGGGGTGGGAGCCTTTGTTTTTTCAAAAAAAATTAAATAATAAGGTGGAGAGGGTTCCAAAGCTTAACGTAGCTCTATGAGTTTACTACATACTCAGTCCTTGGTTATGGCCAGGGAAAGACGCAGGAAACTTCGCTCAATAATTCTCGTTAGATTTGAACGTTAAAAAGGACCAAGAATAGGGTCCCTTTCTCTTTAAGAAGTAGAAGCCAAAACAACATTGTCTCTTTCTCTTGAGCGAACTTTGGTCAAGTCACCTTCGTCACGTGAAAATAAAAATAATATTTTACAAAACATAGTTAAATTGCAGCGGTGATCGATAGATCTACATTTAGGCTTTAAAAAATATATCAGATTAAAAGTGAAAATATAAGTTAGCAACTTTCCTGTTAAAATTAAAATACAAATCTTCGTGCTATTGCTGGTTTGCTGCGAACAGATAATTAACAATTTTTTTTAGGGAATCATTAAGAAGTTAAAGGAACTCTAGTTTTTCTCATTCCAATTAGAACTGTTTAATTAAGAATATTCTATTTTTCAGCTTCATAAAATTTGTTGAGCGCCGATTAATTTCAATAGGTGTTACTTTTAAAATTTTAAGGTTTTTATATAAAAGCTCAAAAGATAAATTCTTTATAAATTTTATTATTTTGGAATGAAATTATGCTAGAAACAATGGTTCAAGAACCAACTCAACCAAAAGGTTGAGCTAATGGTTGAAGACTCAGAAACATGTTTATCCCACAACAAGCACCCTTACATAAATACCCTTTGGGCTTGAAGCGTGAATGCTGCAAAGACTGCCTCTACCTTACGCAATAAATCAATATAGGGGCTACTGAGATTGAAACTTAAGACCTCTCGTTTGGAAAAGCTCTGATATCATGTTCAAGAACCATCTCTATTAACAACTTAAGCTAATGATTAAAGGCCTACGATTACATTTATATATTGACAACAAAGAGCAAAAATTTCACTAAACTGATGTTTGCAAGTAGTCTTATTCTCTTGGATAGCGATCTAACTAATGGCAAGTATCTTGCCAACAATATTATTTCCTATAATTCCTGTATAGCAATATGATATATTAGGACAATGTGCATTCTGTTAGGATCATGATTTGTGTAGTTCCCTTTTGCACATGTTTCCTTTGTACTTGTATAATTCACATATATATGAAATAATCATAACGGTGAAGATGGATGAGAAACCATGTTCTTCCTCAAACTTGCGTAAGTTTTCCATGGTATCAGAGCCTAAGTCGAAGGGGTGAAACCATGTCAAGTGATTGTTGTCATTGTCACCCTATTATCGAACCACCCAAGATACATAATAAGTCTTGTGATACTTAACGGGGACAACTATGGGAATTGGTCTCGTCTTGTTGTCAATGCACTCAAATCCAAAAACAAGTACGTTTTTGTGAATGGAGATCTAACTAAACCATAATCTATCGCACTATAAGCACATGCCTAGGACAAGACCAATTCGATGGTTATTCCCTACTGATAATGTGATTTACAAGAATTTGCATAGGTCTATGGCTTATGTGGACATGGTGAGAGCAATATGTGTTGATTTGGAAGAACGGTATTGACAAGGAAACACAATAAGGATTCATCAACTAAAAGAAGAAGTCACCTTGGTGAGTCAAGGAAATCTGACAGTAACTAAATTTTTCACCAAATTAAAGGAACTTTGGGACGAATTGGGAACTTACCAAGTGATGCTGACATGCAAGTACAGAGTAGCCAAGGAATACTCATGCAAGAGAAAGTGCGCTAGTTTCTACTGGGAGTGCACACAACAAAATCCCATGGAGTTCGACCAAAAAAAAAGGATATGCTTCCATTATACGTGAAGAAAGGCAACTCTAGCTCACTCAAGGGATGGAAGCAAGATGAGAATGTCATTATTTGTGATACAATGAAAGTTGTGATATAGACGCATTTAGAGGTGAAATGCATCTAAAATATTTTAGGCTATGAAAACAGTGCTACATAAATAATGATTAGGGAGAATGCCCGGCTCTTGGGAACACTGACACTTAACGAGATAGACCTAGAAGTGGGAATCCTAGAAGACCCTGACGAGGGTAGTATGTTCCCAAGGGAGTAGACCCAGAAGTGGGAATGTTCAAAGATCCCGACGGGAATAATATGAACTGTGAGTGACGATCTCACTACTACGATGGAATGTGAGTGATGGCCTCACCCGTACCTAGCATAGATATGAGATTTCGATGACTGTTTGTATGGGATACATGATGTGAATGCCTCATTCGACAGTGATATTGGTGTAAAGATTGGAAAATGTGCATTTTTTGTTGAAAAGAGTTTTTATTGAGTTTTAATTATCTGCCAAATGCATAACGACGGTTTTGTAAGAACTCTCATTGATTTAAGCAATATGCATTAATCTTACTCTTTTGCAAAAAGAAGTCTCACTTGGTTATTTTGTTTAAAATCCTTGACGTTAGGTGTTTATGTGTGAACTAAGTGTTCTGTTGCATCCAATGCCTGAATTATTGCATGAGATAGCTTATCAATGAATCTTGTGTGCGTGTTATGTGACGTTATGCTTACATTGTGTGATCTTTCGTTGATATAACAAGAAATTACCAGCAATAAGCTATAAGAAACTTAGTTCAGGTCGAGTATAGGGTTACGTCGTACTAGAAAGGTCATTGAGGTGACGACATATGTAGAAGAACCTATATGCTTATTATATGATATTATATATATCAGATTGTGTGCCTAAGTGCTACTAAAGTATGACGTGCGGCTTTTTTCTTTTCTTATGGTTGGGAGTCATTCACTAAGCGTGTGGTAGCTCATCGCCCTATCTTTTCCCTTTTTTCCCAGGTTTTTGATGTGACAGGTAGAAGTTGACTTACATACGCCGAGTTGAAATATTCCCTTGCCCTGTAAAGGGTGTCATTTGTGCACATATAGAAGTAGACTTACGAGTTAAATGATATAATGTAATGTACCCCAGAGTTGTGAATGTACGTAAACAAAGTACTCTAGTGCATGTAATGCATATTATTTAGAAGTCGCTCTGTATGGCCGTGTGAGCCAACCATCTGATTAGCCAGTTGTCTTTTTAGCTGAAGTTAGTTATATTTTGGGTTGCAAAACCCCAGTACTCCAGATGTGTGATCCGTCAAGTTGTATATTTTATTTCCATCTTTGTTATTGAACTTTAATGCTTGGTATACTCTGGGCGAGTGGCCTGTAGAGTTGTGGACTTCGACATGTCGCTGTTGAGCTTATTTCTATGTTCTTGTATACTTCTACTCAATGTAGGGATTTAATATAAGGCTTTAAGCATAGGAAATGGTCAGTTTTCAGGCGAAACTCTATTCGTTTCACCCCAGAATTTAAGTAGAAATTAAGAAATTGTTGATACTTCTAACCCTAGGGGTTGGGGGTGTCACAGATAGTATCAAAGCAAGGTCCTGCGACCATATGCCGCAACCCAAGTGTTGCATTTCATATAGTTATCTAGGAACACATTTATGATGACGTGGTATATAACATGCTATTGTGTGCAAATGTGGTTTGGGTAAGAACGCCTGTGCATTTAATTAGCTATGCGCGGCTAGAGTGAGCTAATTGATTAAGTGAATGGACCATTTGCTAGAATATGGACTGAATGACTTGCGTTCTCATAGATAAGCTAAGTGTTAGCACAATAACGATTATTTTGTATATGCACCTTGGTGATTTAAATCAAAAGTTTGAAGTATGCTTGATTTGAATTCAAATGATTGGGAAAGTCTTAACTCTAAGTTCATCCTTGCCCCTAGAGTATAATTTGCTCCTCGGGCCCCATAATAGAGTGAGCAGATGCACTCAATGGTTGGTAGGGAAAGAGCTAGAAGCAGTTAAACTATTCTCCTTTTGAAACCTAGAGACTTTGAAGGTTAAGATCCTTCCTAAATAGTGAGTTAAGGTTTTTTTCTTGCATTAAAAGACCTTTCTAATTATATAGTTAGGCCTTACTGTTGGGTCTGAAGACTTGCATTTGTTTTAAAATGATGTTCGAGACTCATTGTATAAGCATAAGTTGTGTAACTGGATGTTCGAATACCTACATGCCAAGATGCATACGTTGCTTGATGTGTTAATGATAAGTTGTCAAGATCGCTTCTCTTGACTAAAAGTTCTTTTAGATTGTACCCCTTTTTACGTGAATTCTCAATTGCTAAAGAAACTAAGTGAGAACTTCGTAAGCGCGCATGTCAGTATGGGTGATTGTGATAGAGTCTTGTTGATTGTTGCCTAACTGTTATTCCGAGCCGTTCGCATACGTGCCATTGATACTAAGATGAGGCCTTAACCTGGATTGTCATTTACATAGGGAGTCTTCCTTGCTTCCCAACATGTAACCACTGTCACTCATGAGTCAGCTAGGCGTTATGCTCATTGGGGCACTGAACGCTATTCTTATCATAAGATTGATAGTGTCCTGGCTATATCAACCCTAACACACCTAGAACAGAGATAAAAGGAAGAACCTGACAAACTTTGGAATTGTTATACCAGATGTACCACCTCTTCACCTTGTGGGGAGATGATCCATACCTTTCCAACACCTCGTAAACTTTAACATCAAGTGTGGAAACCAAGAATCTCTGTAGGAGATTGAGCCGCCCCTTTCGTACCACGAGCTCCTAAGACTCCTACAACCGCCCTACGAGAAACAAGCGTCATAATGCCTCAATGTATGTCTGTGTGACCTTTAACACCATTGTCAGCTTATCGGTGGCTAGATCCTAACAATTTGGACATACCTCAAGGCATACCCTCGATCATAGGTTTTAAATGAGGGTTGCATTCGTGTATACTTGTCTAGATTTCCTTCCATGAGTCACTGACGTAGATTTTATGTTTAGTTTTAAAACCCTTTTTACTTGCAAGTGCACAAGGTTAATTGTAGACTAGCGAGCATCAGGGTGTCGATCCCATGAGGAACAATAGTGATCTTAAATTTCTACTTTGTCAATTATAAAGAATAATTCGAATCAGGAGTTTAATTACTGATATGAATTAAAGGGACAAAAAGAGAGATGAAAGTATCAAGTAGAGAAAATTCAGATTAGAGAATGACCTAGGAATTTGGATTTCACCTTTGATGCAAATATCAATTTACTAATTCAAATGGGGATTTGATTTGTCTTTTGCTCAACCAAACCTACAAGCATTAGTTGATAAATTAAAAAGATGATTTTAATTGTCAAATGAGATTATTTATCTAGTGGTTTAGCATGAATCATTCTTTTAGACATAACTCATCTAACTTCTAGTATAATTATTCAATTCTAACAATTATAATTTGAAGTTCAACTGCATAATGTCATATTAGCCTACAAGGTCTAATATTAATTAGAGATAGCAAATTAAACTATTGTAATAAATATGAATAAGCAATAGTGTTAAAATACATAAATAGATTAAGATCAAGTTTAAACTCCAAATTATGCAACTAAAGAGACAAAAATTACTACAAAAGAAATTAGCAAAAATAATATTATTATCAAGGATCCATCCTAATTGTAGAAATGAGTAGTTTAGTCGGCCATAGTTAGTGAAAACACCATTTAAGTTGGTATATTTCACTTTTTATGTCCAAACTTTTGTACTCAATTACAAGACTAATTAAGTGCACACTCTCAAAGTTGACTCACAAATGAGATGAGAAGAGAAGAGAAAAATAGCCAACAAGACTTATTTTCTTCTGAACCCCTCAGCCCAAATGATTTTCTCTTACAAAATGCTCTTAACTCTCTAAAGAAAATAGAAGGTGGAAGATAGAAGAATGCTTGGATGCTTCAATGAGTGAGTGACACCAACCCATGACACCTTTCTATAGTGCAAAATCAACCCCTTGTGGTGCCCAAAAATTAATGAAAATTAATTTTAATTAATTATTTTGGTGGTTATATTGCACAAAGTGGGGCTAGTCTTTAGCTGAAAATTAATCAAGATTAGTTAACCTTGTCTAGGTCACTTGAACTTGCTAACCAGAAAAGGAGCATGGCTGCTAAGGCTCGGATTGGTCTAGAAAGGAGCAGCTGTGGGTCGTGGCAAGACCAAGCCTGTAACGCCCCCAATAGCTAATATCTGATTATTCTAACATAACCACTTATTATTATAATTTAGCAACGGAAGACTTCTAATTTGATTGGAGGCATTACCGCCGTTCCATGATGGAACACGGCTGCTTGATTTAGTGAACATTATGGGGGCTCAAAAAGAAGGCCCCCAACCCTAAAGTCAGGAGTTTTACTATTTTCTCCTCTCCTCTTGTACCTGTGTCATAAATTTGGATATATAACATCATTTTCTAAACAAGATATAAGCAATTAATCACCTTTTCAGGTTTTCAATTCAATTTTTCAATAATCTTCTTAGTAAGAGCAATAAAATGAATATATGGACCTCTGCACTTTACATGCTTGCAATTAATTGATCATTGATCTCATCTCGTATGAAACACATATCGTTCATCGATTATGCATATTTATCGAATTATCACTTAAAGTTCATTACTTATATAACGCTCATCGTATATATATTGCTATATATAACGTTCATTGAATATGCCTGCTCACTTGCAGTTCATTGATTTTATAACGCTTACTGGTTATACAAGATTATAGTATCGATTATATGCATGATTACATTAGCGATTACTAATAGATCTTGATCCATAGGGTGAATTCCTGGATTATATAATAGACATAGAAACCATGATCCATAAGGTGATTTCATGGATTATATGATAGACATTTTAGGTGGAAAATAGTTCCACCTTAATTGGAGTAGAAGTGAGGCCACCTCGGTACGTACATTGCCTATGTTCTTCAAAAACTCTATGTTATTCACAAACTCACAGTATTCTCAGCAATGAAAAAATCAAAACAAGATTCATTTAATGAACCAAGTTCTCAATGTTTTGTCAGATAAACAAGTGGCCCCGCTCATTTATCATCAGGGCTTATGCCCTTCAGTTATCAAGGCTTATGCCGACCAGTAAACCCGCGCGCGGCGTCATGTACCACGGAAATCTACGCGCGCGCGGAATCAACTCAGGCTTCTCGATCAGCCTGGGGGTGTGAGCACCTCAAGTACGATCGTCTCAAGATGTACATCGATCAAGGGGTTCACTTTCAAATAATAAAAACCAACAAATCAATTTTATTTATACATTCTCTCCCTCCTGTTTGCAAAACAAAATATTTTGAAATACGGGCGCCCAACCATTTGACCACCAAGTATGTTTTACTGCATAGGGATGTACGTCTGAGTTTCGGCTCATATTTCGAAACATGTTAGGTGGAAATAGTTTCATGTTTCGTCTATTGCCTCAATATGTTTCGACATTACATAGACATTAGCTTACGATCGACATTTTAAGTCTATTGCCTCAATATGTTTATCGATCGTATACACCGTATCCATTATATAGTTTATCGATTGCATAGTTCATCGTATCGTATCCATGGATTATGTGAAGGGCATTGATATCGTATGGTGATTACATGACGTTTGTCAATTGTATATTATAGTCTAATGCTTTATTACATGATCGCTAAGTGCTTCAAATTGTTTATCAT
>JACYFF010031958.1:37067239-37113774 GCA_017589665.1 Selenicereus undatus | reverse complement strand
ATATATATATATATATATATATATATATATATATATATAACGTTCTTCATTAATTATGCATTTTATCGATTATTGATTTTCTAACGCATATTCATGGCATTCTATTACTCATTGATTATATAACGTTTATTAATTGCATTTTATTGATCCTTGCAACTTATTGATTTATGTTATTTGTCAATTATATGAAAATTTATGAGTATGTCAAGTTTATCGAATATATATATAAATTTGGGGGCGTTACAAAGCCCAACAGAGTGAAAGAGAGGAAGTGAGGGAGATAGGAGATGGCTGGGCGGCCCCCATCTGGGCCGCTGCTGAATAGGCCCACACGGGCTGGTGGGAGAGAGTGAGCTGATGCTATTGGGTTTGAGCCGACGTGGACTGGGCGGCGGGAACCAGGGCCACGCGTAGAAGGCTGAGGTGCTGGAGATAAGCTAGTCCAGGCGAAGACACCACATACTGCTCCTCGAATTAGCCCACACGAGGGAGAAGAGAAGAGAGAAGAAAGGAAGGGGTGTGGGCAGGTTGATTGGCGAATATGGGTTGCGGGACTCAGGCCCACGTGCTGGCCTTGCTCTTCTTCCTTTCTTCTTTTGGGCATTTGACCTTGGCCCTTTTTGGCATTCACGAAAACTCAGGCAAATTCGAATCGGCCTGATAAACTTTATACCCTATTTATTTAATTTTATTTTTACCTGAAAATCGCAAAAAATTTGCATTATTCTCTCATAAAATATATTTCAAAGACCTAAAAGTAGGTAAAATGAAGAGTAAAAATTCATATAAAATATGAATTATCAACTCCCCAACACCAAAACTTTGTTAGTTCTCGAGCAAAGAATATCATTAATATATATATTCATTCAATCCATTAAGTCAAATAGGATTTAGGAGAAGAAATTCAAGTAATTCAACTATGAATGCCCACTCCACATCACATATATCGATTCACTACCAACCCACAACTCATTGTCAAGCATTTCCAACGTCAACTAACTCAATAGGCCAGGATTCAAGCAAATTAAGCGCACAATGAAACCATGTAAACCGCAAGCACAAAATTTCGCCCCATATAACAAAAATCACAAGAGCATCTTTAAAATCAAGTCCCCAATGCCAAATCAACTTATTAACTTTTTTTCTTGATTTTTTTTTCTTTGAGGCTTTAAATTTTTTCAAAAGTTACTTTATCCCACATACTTTCTTGAGTGGATAAACATATGAGTAAAGATGACACTCAGAGAAACACTTAGTACATATTCAGGCGATTAAAGATATGTATAAAGATAGGACCTAAACATTGGTGCCGGAATCAGAACTTGATTAAGTCAAGTCATTTTAATTATTAATTGGAAAGTCAAAGAGGAACTAAATGCTTATCAAGTACTCAAAGTAACATTGAAAATGGGGTTACTTCTCAAACTCAAAATCGGCTACATAGTGACATTAGCATAGCAAAAATTTTGGCCTTCACCTAGTCAAAGCTAGAAATAATCTCTTATGAGAATGGATCACATGAATCATATCCACATAATAAGAGTAGAATATGCACAATTAGAACACTCAAACTCTTCCCTGAGTCAAATTCACCCACATATTTTCAAGTTTAATTTTTCTCAAACTTTTCCATTTGCCTTCCCCCCACACCTAAACCTTATATTGCCCTCAATATAGAAAACAATAAGAAAAAGGGAAATGGAGAAAAGAGCAACAGAACCTGCCAAAACGAGGAAGTCATTTCCATATAAGCCCAATAAGTCAAACTCCCAAAGTACCTTCACAACCATCACCAACCACAACAGCCAAAAACCAAGTGAAGAATCACACCCAAAAACACAAGCACACCAAAAACAAAAGAAAAAAAATACAAAAATAAAAGACTTAAACTTTCCTAAAAAGATTGGGTTCCCTCCTAACAAGTGCTAAGTTTTATGTCTTCAGCCAGGCAAGGTCCCACTGCTAATCATAGTAAATAGGGTCTACTAGATTAATGGACTCAATCAAACCAGGCTCAATATCATGAGTCACAATAGGTTTCAAACGTTGACCATTAACCATGAGAACTCGACCATCTTGGGGATCCAAAATTTGAGCTGCCCCAGAGGGAAACACTTGTTGGATAACAAAAGGACCATCCCATCTAAATCTCAACTTGCTTGAAAACAGCATAAGCTTACAGTTAAAAAGCCAAACATTCTGATTAGGTTCAAAAGATCTACGAGAAATCATTTTATCATGAAAAGCTTTGGTTTTGGCTTTATAAATCTTTGCATTCTCATATGCTTCGTTACGCAATTCACCAACTCATTCAACTGAGGCCTACGGTTAGAGCCCGCTTGTTTCATATCAAAATTAAAAGCTTTAATAGCCTAAAAAGTACGGTGTTCTAACTCAGCTGGCAAGTAACAAGCCTTACCAAAAAGAAGCATGTAAGGAGACATCCCGATAGGATTCTGATAAGCAGTACGATAGGCCCAAAGAGCATCATTTAATCTCACAGACCAGTCTTTCCTACCAAGTTGAACCATTTTCTCAAGTATAGACTTGATCTCAAGATGAGACACATCAACTTGACCACTAATCAAAGGGTGACAAGGGGTAGCTCTTTTGTGAGTCACAGAATACATTCTAAGCAAAACCTCAAAAGATTGATGACTGAAATGACTACCTCCATCACTAATAAGAGCTTTAGGGGAACCATACTGACAGAAAATGCATTCTTTCACAAACTTGACCACAACTTTGTGGTCATTGATCCTAGTAGCCTGAGCTTTCACCCACTTTGGCACATAATCAACAGCAACCAATATGTAAACAAAGCCAAAAGATGGGGGAAAGGGACCCATGAAATCAATGCCCCACACTTCAAATATTTTAACAGTAAGAATAGGGGAAAGGGGCTTCATATCACGACAGGACAAGGCACTCGCATGTTGACAACGCTCACAAGCAAGACAGAATTGGTGAGCATCTCTAAACAGAGTGGGCTAAAAGAACCCACTTTGTAGGACTTTAGCAGTTGTCCTACGACCTCCGAAGTGATCACCACAAGAATATGAGTGACAAAAGGTGAGAATACTATGAATTTCACTCTCGAGGATTGGACACATCTACGTACCACTTGGTCTAGGCAATGTTTGAAGAGATAAGGATCTTCCCAATAGTAATGTCTTATTTGCGAGAAGAACGTATCTTTCTCTTCTTTGGACCATTAAGGAGGAATCTTTCTGGTGAGAAGGTAGTTTACAATGTGGGCAAAAGAAGGGAGAGGGGCACGTGACGCAACAAATAGTTGCTCATCAGGAAAGTGGTTAGAAAATTCAACTCAGTCATCAGTATACTCAGTAAAGATTCTAGACAAGTGGTTTGTAACTGAATTTTTAAGACCTTTCCTATCTTTTATTTCAACATCAAACTCTTGGAGCAACAAAATCCATCTAATGAGTCTTGGTTTATTGTCATTCTTAGCCAATAAGTGTTTTAATGCAGCATGATCAGTGAACACAATCACTTTTGAACACAAAAGGTATGGACAGAATTTATCGAGTGCAAATACTACTGCTAGTAACGATTTTTTAGTAGTAGAATAATTCCTTTGAGTGTCAGATAGAGTTCGGCTAGCATAGTAAATGACATGAGGCATTCTATTCACCCTTTGACACAAAACAACCCTAATGGCAAAATTAGATGCACCACACATAATCTGAAATGGCAAAGAAAAATCAGGGGACTGCATAATAGGGGCTGACGCTAACAAAGATTGAAGCTTCTCAAAAGCGGTCGCACAAGACTCATTAATCACAAAAGGAGCATCTTTGGTGAGGAGATTAGTGAGGGTGAGCCACTTTACTGAAATCCTTAATAAATCTCCTATAAAAACCACCATGGCCGAGGAAAGATCTGACTTGCTTCACAAAAGAAGGCACAGGCATATTAGAAATCAAATCAACCTTGCGTTTATCCACCTTAATTCCCTTTTTTTACACTTTATGTCCCAAAACAATCCCTTCTTAGACCATGAAATAACTCTTTTCCCATCTCAAAACAAGATTCACTTCTTCGCATCTTTTTAGCACAGTGGACTGATTAGCAAGACACACATCAAAGGAAGATCCAAAAACAGAGAAATCATCCATAAACACTCCCATGAAATTATCAATATAATTAGTAAATATGGCCATCATGCATCTCTGGAATGTGGAAGGTGCATTACACAACCCAAAGGCGTCCTTCGATAGGCAAAAGTACCCGGTGGGCATGTAAAGGTGGTTTTCTCTTAGTCCTCTGGATAGACAGGTATTTGCTTGTAACCAGAATAACCATCTAGAAAGCAATAAAAGCTTTGTCCAGCTAATTTTTCTAAAATTTCATCAATGAAAGGAAGAAGAAAATGGTCATTTTTAGTTACAGAATTCAGATTTCTGTAATCAATGCATGCTTTGTACCTTGTGGTTTTTCAAGTAGGAATCAATTCACCTTCATTATTCTTAACCACAGTTATGCTAGGTTTCTTAAGGGCTACTTGAGTTGGATTGACCCATTGACTATCAAAAATAGGGTAGAGAATGCATGCATATAAAAGCTTTGCTACCTCTTTCTGGACAACTTCTTTCATATGGGGATTCAGTCTACGTTGCATTTGCGTAACATGTTTAGCATCGACCTCTAAATGAATTCTATGCATACAAATTGTGGGACTAATCCCTTTCAAATCAACAACTAACCATCCACACCCTTATGATTAGACAAAACACGAATCAACTCTTCCTCTTGATTACAAGATAAAAGAAAAGATACAATAACAGCTAGGGTCTCTTTAGGGCTTAGAAACACATACTTGAATGAATCAGTAAGGGGTGTTAACTCAAGTTTAGGTGGGGACACAACAGAAGGTGGCACAGGAGAACTAGCCAAAGGGTGAAGTGGTTCATTAGTGGACACCCAAAAGGGCTCAAGATAAGGAGTGGAATCAAGAGTGGAATCCATCTCATCTATTATACTCCCTAAGTCAAAAAATTTCCAATCCCCATAGGAAAGACAGGTTCCCAAGGGATCGCTACTCAAAATAGTAGGCAAAGCTTCTTAAATCATTTCATCAATCATATCAATAAAAAAGCATTCAGATTCATCTTCAAGCACAGGCTGAGCAGAAGCATTGAAAATATTAAGCCTAACCCTCATGTTCATGACCGAGACCTCCATTACTCCTGACTTACAGTTAATAGTGGCATTAGCTATCGCTAGGAAGGGACGTCCTAAAATAAGAGGTCTTTGGTTATAACCAGAATTAACACTAGAACATGAATCTAAAAGTGCCATTTTAATTTTATGAATGGCAATATAACATCAGATGGTAGGAACAACATAATCTTTGAACTTAGGTCGAGTGACATGTTTCAAAATCGAGCTCACTTGTTCACTTAGAAGAACCTTTTTATTCTTGTCATATTTAGATTTTGTTTTAAAAGTGCACGTCTTTAAGGAACTTAGTATAGTCTGGGATCTGCCTAATCGCTTCCAAGAGGGGAAGATTGACCTTGACTTGCTTAAGGGTCTCAAGGATGCCATTTCTTTGCTTGTCTTTCCTAAAAGAGATTGGTGCATCCAAAGCTTAAGGGTAAGGAACCCTGGCTTATATGTCATAGTAGGGTCGGAAACAACAGGAGAACGGGTTGGGTTATTCTCTTTTTCAGATTCAAGGTCACTCTCTATGGCCTTAAGTCTTTCCTCTTTATCATGTTCCTCCTCATTCACATTGTTTTCTACTTCTTTACCACTGCTAAGAACTATTACAGCTTTCAATTGCTCAAATTGTTGTCCTTTCGGGTTCTGTATAGGATGACTTGGAAGTTTTCCTTCTTCTCTTTTACCAACAACTATGTCTAGTTACCCAAGTTGGGTTTTTAACTTAGCTATAGATTGTGAGTGGGAATCAACAATATGAATTTTAGACTCAATTCGTTGGACCTTAGAACCGACATTTTGCACAACAGAGGTCAAGGTACTAAGGGCTGAAATTACCTTGTCTATCTAAGAGGTCGCAGATGGAGCTGGATGGGAAGAGGGAGAAGCATATCCCTGGTTTTGGAAACCAGGAGGAGCAGGTCTACTAGACTGCACTTGAGGATTCTTAACATTTTGAGACCTCAATGAAAAATTAGGATGATTCCTCCAACCATGATTATAGGTATTAGAATATGGGTTATTGGATAGAGGAAATCCTTAGGCAGCATTCACTTGTCCAGTCACATAGTTTGGCTTACCAATACAAGGATGGTCAATAGAAGCATGCATGGTACTAGCAAAAATCGAACACACATCGTGCATAGAGGAGACATTAGACACTTTCTTCATGCACAACAATTGATTAAATTTTTTAGCTAAAGCACCAACTTTACTAGAAAGGTCAATTGAATGTGAAACCTCATAAATACCCCCTTTACTTCCTAATTGCCTAGGTAAATCAAAATGGGAGGAAGTAGCATGCAAGTGTGAATTCCCTCTCAAATGTTCAAGCGATTCCCAAGCTTCTTTAGGAGTCTTGCACAAAAAAACTACCACCACATGCTGCACCAGCCGTTTGCCTATTATGCTCATCTAAGCCAGAGTAAGAACTCTGGACAAGTTGCCACATAGGAACCTCATGGTGAGCACAAATTCTGAACAACTCTTTAAACCTTTTCCAACTTTCATGCAACTGTTCATTTTGATTCTGGGAGAAAGTGGTTATAGCACATCTTAAGGTAATCAGTCTACCAATAACGAAAAAAATTTTCAAGATTTTTTTTTGCAATTGATCCCAAGTGGTGATATTTGTCTTAGTGTCCAACCAAACCTTAGCTTTATCTTTTAAAGAAAAAGAAAAAAGCCACAAGCGAAGAGCATCATCAGAGATATTATTCAAGAATACAGTGGAACAAATATCTAAGAATGCATCAATGTGCTTGAAAGGATTTTCAAACTCTAGCCCATCAAACGACAAGAGCATTTGGATAAGAGAATGTTTAATCTCAAATGGAACCATAACAGTGGGCATAGATGTTCTTGTAGGTGAGTCATATGTGGCGGGAGTGAAATACTCGTTAAGTTGCTTAGGTGGTGGGGTTTGTTCTTCAACCATGTTTTTCTTAGAATCCTTTTTCTTAACTCTTATCCTACGAAGAGAGCATTCAATATTAGGATTATATGGTTCAAATCGAAGCGCGAAGAACGTCTACCATGCATACACCCACAAATGACCAGGAGAAAAGAATGAAATCACCACCACAATAACCACCAAACAAAATAAGAAGAATAGGGAAGAGAGAGATAAGAAGGAAAAAAAAAATAGAAGAAAGATCTAAGGGAAGGAGGAAAAATAGAAAAAAATAAAGCAAAATAAGAAAAAAATAGAAAGAGAGAAAATAAATAAATAAAAGCGAGGGGCACTATTAGATTAGATGTAATAAATAAAAAAATAGAAATAAAAGAGTTACACTAGATCAGATTAGGTTTGAAAGGATAGGGAGAAAAGTTAGATTAGAAGGGAGATGGAATAACAAAAATAAAATGGTTAGATTAGAAGGGATTGGGGAATGAAACAATAAAAGTAAAAGGGAAGCAGATGGAGAATAAATGCACAAATAAAATTGTTAGGTTAGCGGGGAAGAAGGGAAAAAAAAAAATAAAAGGAAGAGAAAATTCAAAAATCACTATTTGTTCCCTGGCAACGGCACCAAAAACTTGATGTGGATTTTATGTTTAGTTTTAAAACCCTTTTTACTAGCAAGTGCACGAGGTTAATTGTAGACTAGCGAGCATCGAGGTGTTGATCCCACAAGGAACAATAGCGATCTTAAATTTCTGCATTTCCAAATATAAAGAATAATTCGAATGAGGAGTTTAATTATGGATATGAATTAAAGGGACAAAAAGAGAGATGAAAGTGTCAAGTAGAGAAAATTCAGATTAGAGAATGATCTAGGATTTTGGATTTCACCTTTGATGCAAAAGTTAATTTGCTAATTCAAATGGGGATTTGATTTATCTCTTGTTCAACCCAAGCTACAATCTTTAGTTGATAAATTAAAAAGATGATTTTAAATGTCAAATGAGATTATTTATCTAGTGGTTTAGCATGAACAATTCTTTTAGACATAACTCATCTAACTTCTAGTATAATTATTGAATTGTAATAATTATAATTTTAAGTCCAATTGGATAATGTCATATTAGTCTACAAGGTCTAATATTCATTTGAGATAGATAATTAAACTATTGTAATCAACATGAATAAACAATAGTATTAAAATGCATAAATAGATTAAGATCAAGTTTAAACTCAAAAGTATGCAACTAAAGAGACAAAAATTACCCCAAAAGAAATTAGCAAAAATAATATTATTATCAATGATCCATCATAATCCTACAAATGAGTTGTTTAGTCGGCCATAGTTAGTTAAAGGCCCATTGCAGTTGGTATATTTCATTTCCTATGTCCAAACTTTTGTACTCAATTACAAGACTAATTAAGTGCACACTCTCAACGTTGACTCACAAATGAGATGAGAAGAGAAGAGAAGAATAGCCAAAAAGATTTATATTCTTCTAAAACCCTCAACGCAAATGATTTTGTCTTACAAAAGGCTCTCAACTCTCTAAAGAAAATAGAAGGTGGAAGATAGAAGAATACTCGGATGCTTCAGTGAGTGAGTGATTCAAACCTATGACCCCTTTTTAGAGTGGAAAATCAACCCTTTTTGGTGCCCAAAAATTATTGAAAATTAATTTCAATTAATTATTTTGGCTGTTATATTGCATAAAATGTGGCTAGTCTTTGGCTGAAAATTAATCAAGATTAATTAACCTTGATTGGCTTACTTGAACTTGCTAACCAAAAAAGGGGCATGGCTGCTAAGGCTCGGACTAGCCTGGAAAGGAGCAACTGTGGGCCGCGACAAGACCAATACCAACGGAGAAGAAGAGAGGAAGTGAGGGAGATGGGAGATGGCTGGGCGGGCTCCATCTAAGCCACTACTAAACAGGCCCACACGGGTTGGTGGGAGAGAGGGAGCTGATGCTGCTGGGTTTGGGCCAGCGTGGACTCGGCGACAGGAACCAGGGCCATGTACAGAAGACTGAGGAGCCGGAGATAAGCTGGGCCAGCCCAAGACACCACATATAGGGCCTCGGTTTAGCCCACATAAGGGAGAAGAGAAGAGATAAGAAGAGGAGACATGTGGGCGGGCTGACTGGCAAATTTAGGTTGCGGGACACTGGCCCACTGTCTGGCCTTGCTCTTCTTCCTTTCTTCTTTTGGGCTTTGACCTTGGCCCTTTTTGTCAATCATGGAAACTCGGGCAAATTCGAATCGGCCTGGTCAACTTTGTACCCAAATTCTTTTATTTTATTTTTACCTGAAAATCATGTAAAATATGCATTATTCTCTCATAAAATATATTTCAAAGACTTAAAAGTAGGTAAAATGAAGAGTAAAAATTCATATAAAATATGAATTATCAACTCCCCTATACCAAAGCTTTGCTAGTCCTCGAGCAAAGAATATCATTAATGCATATATTCATTCAATCTATTAAGTAAAATAGGATTTACAGAAGAAAGTCCAGTAATTCAACTATGAATGCCCACTCCAGATCACATATATCAATTCACTACCAATCCACAACTCATTATCATGCATTTCCAACCTCAACTAAGTCAATAGGCTAGTATTCAAGCTAACTAAGCACACAATGAAACCATGTAGTAAACCGTAAGCACAAAATTTTACCTCACATAACAAAAATCACGAGAGCATCTTTAAAATCAAGTTCTCGATGCCAAATCAACTTATTGACTTTTTTTCTTTGAGGCTTTAAATTTTTTCAAAAGTTACTTGATCCCATGTGCTTTCCTGAGTGGATAAAGATATGAGTAAAGATGACACTCAGAGAAATACTTAGTACATATTCAGGCGATTAAAGATATGAGTAGACATATGAATAAAGAAAAAACCTAAAAATTGGTACCAGAATCAAAACTTGCTTAACTCAATTTATTTTAATTATAAATAAAAATGTCAAAGGGGAACTCAATGCTTATCAAATACTCAAAGTGACGTTGAAAAAGGGGTTACATATCAAACTCAAAATCAGCTACATAGTGACATTAGGATAGCAAAAACTCTGGCCTTCAGCTAGTCGAAGCTAGAATTATCTCTAATGAGCATGGATCACATGAATCACATCCATATAATAAGCGTGGAATATAATCAGAACACTCAAACTCTTCCCTAAAACAAATTCACCCACATATTTTCAAGTTTAATTTTCTCAAAATTTTCCATTTGCCTTCCCTCCACAACTAAAGCTTACATTGACCTCAATGTAGAAAACAATAAGAAAAAGGGAAATGGAGAAAACAACAATGTAACCTACCAGCGTGAGGAAGTCATTTCCACATAAGCCCATTAAGTCAAACTCCCAAAGTACCTTCACAACCATCACCAACCACATCAGCCAAAAACCAAGTGAAGAATCACACCCAAAAACACAAGCACACCAAAAACAAAAGGGGAAAAAAAACAAAAATAAAAGACTTAAACTTTCCTAAAGAGATTGGGTTGCCCTCCCAACAAGCGCTAAGTTTTATGTTTTCAACCAAACAAGGTCCCACCCACTAATCATAGTAGACTGAGTCTACTAGATTGATGCACTCAATTAAACCAGGGTCAATATCATGAGTCTCAAAAGGTTTCAAACGTTGACCATTAACCATGAGAACTCGACCATCTTGGGGATCCAAAATTTGAGCTGCCCCAAAGGGAAACACTTGTTGGACAACAAAAGGACCATCCCATCTAGATCTTAACTTGCCTGGAAACTGCTTAAGCTTAGAGTTAAAAAGCCAAACCTCCTGATTACATTCGAAAGGTTTACGAGAAATCATTTTATCACGAAAAGCTTTGGTTTTCGATTTATAAATCTTAGCATTCTCATAGGCTTCATTACACAAACCTCCTGATTACGTTCGAAAGGTTTACGAGAAATCATTTTATCACGAAAAGCTTTGGTTTTGGATTTATAAATCTTAGCATTCTCATAGGCTTCATTACACAATTCATTCAACTCATACAATTGAAGCCTACGGTTAGAAAACGCTTGTTTCATATCAAAATTAAAAGCTTTAATAGCCCAAAAGGTACGGTGTTCTAATTCAACTGGCAAGTGACAAGCCGTACCAAAAAGAAGACGGTAAGGAGACATCCCGATGGGAGTCTTACAAGCACTACAATAGGCCCAATGAGCATCACTTAATCTCAAAGACCAGTCTTTCCTATCCAGTCGAACCATTTTCTCAAGTATAGACTTGATCTCACGATTAGACATCTTAACTTGACCACTAGTCTGAGGGTGATGAGGGGTAGCTACTTTATGAGGCACAAAATACTTTCTAAGCAAAGCCTCAAAAGATTGATGATAGAAATGACTACCTCCATCACTAATAATAGCTTTAGGGGTGCCATAACGACAGAAAATGCATTCTTTCACAAACTTGACCACAACTTTGTGGTCATTGGTCCTAGTAGTCTGAGCTTCCACCCACTTTGACACATAATCAACAGCAGCCAATATGTAAATGAAGCCAAAAGATGGGGGAAAGGGACCCATGAAATCAATGCCCCATACATCAAATATTTTAATAGTAAGAATAGGGGAATGGGGCTTCATATCACAACGGGACAAGGCACTCGCATGTTGACCATGCTCACAAGCAAGACAGAATTGGTGAGCATCTCTAAACAGAATGGGCTAAAAGAACCCACTTTGTAGGACTTTAGCAGCTATCTTACGACCTCAAAGTCACCACCACAAGCCTAAGTGTGACATAAGGTGAGAATACTATGAATTTCACTATCGAGGACACATCTACATACCACTTGGGCAGGGCAATGTTTTAAGAGATAAGGAACTTCCCAATAGTAATGTCTTACATGCGAGAAGAACCCATCTTTCTCTTATTTGGACCAGTAAGGTGGAATCTTCTTGGTGACAAGGTAGTTCACAATGTGGGCAAACCAAGAGAGAGGGGCACGTGACACAGTAAATAGTTGCTCATTAGGAAAGTGGTTAGAAAATTCAAGTAAGTCATTAGTATACTCAGTAAAGATTCTAGACAAGCGGTCTGCAACTGAATTTTCATAACCTTTACTATCTTTTATTTCAACATCAAACTCTTGGAGCAACAAAATCTATCTAATTGGTCTTGGTTTATTATCATTCTTAGCCAATAAGTGTTTTAATGTAGCATGATCAGTGAACACAATCACCTTTGAACACAAAAGGTATAGACGGAATTTATCAAGTGCAAATACTACAGCTAGTAACTCTTTTTCAGTAGTAGAATAATTCCTTTGAGCATCAGTTAGAGTTCTATTAGCATAGTAAATGACAGGAGGCATTTTATTCACCCTTTTACCCAAAAGAGCCCCGATAGCAAAATCAGATGCATCAAACATAATCTCAAATGGTAAAGAAAAATCAAGGGGTAGCACAATAGGGGCTGACACCAAAAAAGATCGAAGCTTCTTGAAAGCTGTCACACAAGACTGATCAATCACAAAATGAGCATCTTTGGTAAGGAGATTAGTGAATGGGTGAGCCACTTTACTAAAATCCTTAATAAAGTTCTATAAAAACTAGCATGGCCAATGAAAGATCTGACTTGCTTCACAGAAGAAGGCATAGGCATATTAGAAATCAAATCAACCTTGACTTTCTCGACCTCAATCCCTTTTTTTGACACTTGATGTCCCAAAACAATCCCTTCTTGGATCATGAAATGACTCTTTTCCTAAGTCAAAACAAGATTCACTTCTTTACATATTTTTAACATAGTGGATAGATTAGCAGGACACACATCAAAGGAAGAACCAAAAACAGAGAAATCATCGATAAACACCTCCATGAATATGGGCATTATGCATCTCTGGAATGTGAAAGGTGCATTACACAACCCAAAAGGCATCCTTCGATAGGCAAAAGTACCTGATGGGCATGTAAAGGTGGTTTTCTCTTAGTCCTCAGGATAGACAGGTATTTGGTTGTAACTAGAATAACCATGTAGAAAGCAATAAAAACTTTGTCTAGCTAATTTTTTTTAAAAAATTTGATCAATGAATGGAAGACGAAAATGGTCCTTTCTAGTTACAGAATTCAACTTTCCGTAATCAATGCATACTGTCCACCCTGTGGTTTGTCTAGTGGGAATCAATTCACCTTCATTATTCTTAACCATAGTTATGTAAGATTTCTTAGGGACTACTTGCATTGGACTGACCCATTGACTATCAAAAATAGGGTAGATAATGCCTGCATCCAAAAGCTTTACTACCTCTTTCTTGAAAAATTCTTTCATATGGGGATTTAGTCTAAGTTACGTTCACTTAACAGGTTTAGCATCATCCTCTAAATGAATTTTGTGCATACAAATTGTGGGACTAATCCCTTTCAAATTAGCAACTGACCACCCAATGGCACCATTATGATCAAACAAAACAAAGATCAACTCTTCCTCTTGATTACAAGATAAAAGAGTAGATATAATAACAGGTAGGGTCTCTTTAGAGCCTAGAAACACATACTTGAGTGAATCAGAAAGAGGCTTCAACTCAAGGTTGGACACAACAGAAGGGGGCATAGGAGAACTAGCCAAAGGGAGAAGTGGTTCATAAGTGGACACCCAAAAGGAGGACTAAAGATAAGGAGTGGAATCAAGAGTAGAATCCATCACATCTATTGTACTCCCTAAGTCAAACAATTTAAAATCCCCATAGGAAGGACAGGTTCCCAAGGGATTACTACTTAAAATCGCAGGGAAAGCTTCTTCAATCATATCAACAAAGAAGCATTCAAATTCATCTTCAAACCCCGGTTGAGCAGAAGCTTTGAAAATGTTAAGCCTAACCCTTATGTTCATGACCGCGACATCCATCACTCCTGACCTAAAGTTAATGGTGGCCTTAGTTGTGGCTAGGAAGGGACGTCCTAAAATAAGAGCGATTTGCTTAGAAGCATGACTAGGGTCCATGTCCAGCATGACAAAGTCAACAGGAAAGCATCCTTTATTAATTTGGACCAAGACATCATCTATCCTCCCGCTAGGAGTCCTAGCTGACATATGAGCAAGCTGAAGGGTACAGTTCGAAGGTTTCAGTTCACCCAATCCCAACTCTAAGGAAACAGAATATGGTATCAAATTAACATTAGAACCACATGCAAAAGTGCCCTTTCAATTTTATTATTGCCAATATAACATAAGATGGAAAGGACACCATGATCTTTGAACTTAGGTGGAGTGACACGTTTCAAAATCGAGCTCACTTGTTCACTTAGAAAACCTTTTTAGACCTGTCACCTTTAGATTTCCTTTTAAAAGTGCACATGTCTTTAAGGAACTTAGCATAAGCCGGGATCTACCTAATCGCTTCCAAGAGGGAAAGATTGACCTTGAATTGCTTAAAGGTCTCAAGGATGTCATCTCTTTGCTTGTCTTTCCTGAAAGGGATTGGTGCATCCAAAGCTTGAGGGTAAGGAACCCTTGGCTTATATGTCATAGTAGGGTCAGAAACAACAGGAAAAGGGTTTGGGTCATTCTCTTTTTCAGATTCAAGATCACTCTCTATTGCCTTAAGTGTTTCCTCTTTCTTATGTTCCTTTTCACTTGCATTGTTTTTAACTTCTTTACCACTTCTAAGAACCATTACAGCTTTTAATTTTTCAAATTATTGTCTTTTTGGGTTCTGTATAGAACGACTTGCAAGTTTTCCTTCTTCTCTTTTACCTACTGCTATGGCTAGTTGCCTAAGTTGGGTTTTTAACTTTCCTATAGATTGTGAGTAAGAATCAATAATATGAATTTTGGACTCAATTCCTTGGACCATAGAATCGACATTTGGCACAACAGAGGTCAAGGTACCTAGGGCAGAAATTACCTTGTCTATCTCGGAGCTCCCAGATGGAGTTGCATGGGAAAGGAAGGAGTGTATCTCTGGTTTTCGAAACCAGGAGGGGTAGGTCAACTTGATTACGCTTGAGGATTCTTAACATTTTGAGACCTCCATGAAAAATCAGGATGATTCCTCCAACCATGATTATAGGTATTAGAATAAGGGTTGTTGGCTGGAGGAAATTCTTGTACAACATTCACTTGTTTAGTCACACAGTCAGGCTTACCAACACAAGGACAGTCAAGAGACACATGCATGGGACTAGCACAAATCGAACACACATCATGCATAAAGGAGACATTAGCACTTTGTTCATGCACAACAATTGATCAATTTTTTTTACTAAAGCATCAATTTTACTGGAAAGGTCAATTGAATGTGAAATCTCATTAATCCCTTCTTTACATCCTAATTGCGTAGGTTAATTAGAATGGAAGGAAGTAGCATGCAAGTGTGAATTCTCACTCAAATGTTCAAACAGTTCCCAAGCTTCTTCAGGAGTTTTGCACAAAAAACTACCACCACATGATGCGTCAACCATTTGCCTATTATGCTCATCTAAGCCAGAGTAAAAACTTTGGACAAGTTGCCACATAGGAACCTCATGGTGACGACAACTTCGCAACAACCCTAACTTTCATGCAATTGTTCATTTTCGTTATGGGAGAAAGTGGTTATTGCACGTCTTAAGGCAGTTAGTTTACCAATAGAGAAAAACTTTTTCATGAATTCCTTTTGCAATTGATCCCAAGTGGTGATAGTTGTCTTAGTGTGCAACCAAGCTTTAGCTTTATCTTTCATTCAACGAAAAAGAAAAAAGCCGCAAGCGAGGAGCACCATCAGAGATATTATTTAAGAATACAGTTGAACAAATCTCTAAGAACGCATCAACGTACTTGAAAGGATGTTCAGACTCTAGCCTATAAAACGACGGGAGTATTTGGATAAGAGAATGTTTAATCTAAAATGGCACCATAAGAGTGCGCATAGATGTTCTTGTTGGTGAGTCATATGTGGCGGGAGTGAAATACTCATTAAGTTGCATAGGTGGTGGGGTTTGTTCTTCAGCCATATGTTTCTTAGATTCCTTTTTCTTAACTCTTATCTTATGAAGAGAGCGTTCAATTTCAGGATTATATGCTTATAGGTCTAAGCGCAAAGAACGTAAACCATGCATATACCAATAAACGACCAGGAGAAGAGAATGAAATCACCACCACAATAACCACCAAACAAAATAAGAAGAAAAGGGAAGAGAGAGACAAGAGGGGAAAAAAATAAATATAAGAAAGATCTAAGTGAAGGAGGAAAAAAAATTTCAAAATAAGAAAAAAAAATAAAAAGAGAACAAAAGGAGAGAAAAAAAAAGAAATAAAAGGGAGGGGGATTGTTAGATTAGATACAATAAATAAAATAACAGAAATAAAAGAGTTAGATTAACTGAGATTAGGTTAGAAAGGATAGAAAAAATAGTTAGATTGGAAGGGAAAGGGAATAACAAAAGTAAAATGGTTAGATTAAGCAGTATTGGGGAATGAAACAATAAAAATAAAGGGAAGGGGATGGAGAATACATAAACAAATAAAATTGTTAGATTAGCGGGGAAGAGGAGAAAAAAATAAAATAAAAGGAACAGAAAATTCAAAAATCACTATTCGTTCCCCGGTAACGGTGTCAAAAACTTGATGTGGATTTTATATTTAGTTTTAAAACCCTTTTTACTTGCAAGTGCACGAGGTTAATTGCAGACTACAGAGTATTGGGGTGTCGATCCCACGAGGAACAATAATGATATTAAATTTCTACTTTTCCAAATAAGAAGAATAAGTCAATGAGGAGTTTAATTACTGGTATGAATTAAAGGGACAAAAAGAGAGCTGAAAGTGTCAAGTAGAGAAAATTCATATTAGAGAATGATCTAGGATTTTGAATTGCACCTTTGATGTAAATATTAATTTACTAATTCAAATGGGGATTTGATTGTCTCTTGTTCAACCCAAGCTACAAGCATTAGTTGATAAATTAAAAAGATGATTTTAATTGTCAAATGAGACTATTTACCCAGTGGTTTAGCACGAATCATTCTTTTGGACATAACTCATCTAACTTCTTGTACAATTAATCAATTTTTACAATTATAATTTTAAGTCCAATTGCATAATGTCACATTAGACTAGCAGGTCTAATATTCATTTTAGATAGCAAATTAAACTATTGTAATCAACATGAATAACAGTAGTACTAAAATGCATAAATAGATTAAGACCATGTTTAAACTAAAAATTATGCAACTAAAGATACAAAAATTGCCCCAAAAGAAATTAGCGAAAATAATATTATTATCAACGATCCATCATAATCCTAGAAATGAGTAGTTTAGCCAACCATAGTTAGTGAAAACACCATTGAAGTTAGTATATTTTACTTCCTATGTCCAAAGTTCTATACTCAATTACAAGACTAATTAAGTGAACACTCTCAAAGTTGTCTCCCGAATAAGATGAGATGAGAAGAGAAAAATAGCCAACAAGACTTATTTTCTTCTAAACCCCTCAACACAAATGATTTTGTCTTACAAAATGCTCTCAACTCTCTAAAGAAAACAGAAGGTGGAAGATAGAAGAATGCTTGGATGCTTCAATGAGGAGTGACTCCAACCCATGATACCTTTTTATAGTGCAAAATCAACCCCTTTTTGGTGCGCAAAAATTAATGAAAATTAATTTTAATTGATTATTTTGGCTGTTATATTGCATAAAATGGGGCTAGTCGTTAGCTGAAAATTAATCAAGATTAATTCACCTTGACTATGTCACTTGAACTTGCTAACCAGAAAAGGAGCTTGGTTGCTAAGGCTCATATTGGTTTGGAAAGGAGTAGCTATGGGCTGCGGCAAGACCCAGCTTAACGGAGAGGAAGAGAGGAAGTGAGGGAGATGGGAGATGGCTGGGCGGGCTCCATCTAGGCCACTACAGAACAGGGCCACATGAGCTGGTGGGAGAGAGGGAGCTGTTGCTGCTGGGTTTGGGCTAGCGTGGACTACGCGGTGGGAACCAGGCCCATGCACAGAAGACTAAGGTGCCAGAGATAAGCTGGGCCAGGCAAAGGCACAACATACTGGGTCTCAGATTAGCCCTCATAAGGGAGAAGAGAGAAGAAGAGAAGAGGTGTGGGCGGGCTGACTGGCGAATCTGGGCTGCAGGACTCAGGTCCATTGGCTGGCCTTGCTATTCTTCCTTTCTTCTTTTGGGCTCTTGACCTTGGTCCTTTTTGGCACTCACAGAAACTCGAGCAAGTTTGAATCGGCCTGATTAACTTTGCTCCCAAATTCTTTTATTTTATTTTTACCTGAAAATCACATAAAATATGCATTATTCTCTCATAAAATATATTTCAAAGACCTAGAAGTAGGTAAAATGAAGAGTAAAAATTCATATAAAATATGAATTATCATTCGCTACCATGAACTTTCGTGTTTGGAATTATAAGCGTAACATTATGAATAAAGTAAAGGTTATGAAAGCCCATGTAGTTAGTTAGGTTCGTTATGCACGGTCATTCAGGTGTTTTGTGAATGAGTTGTTTAGTAAATAAACATCTTAGTGTTTGCTTGACTTGAGTTTGGTTTGGCATATGACTCAATTATCCAAGTGATTTAACTTTTGAAATTCGTAGCATGATATGATCTCTGAGTCGTTATATACATTATATGAATTCTATGATCTCATGTTATAGCTGAATAACTGCATACACACTAAACGAGTTTCCATATTACCATTTAAAAATGAGTTTCCATATTACCTGTCTTCAAGAGTGAATGAATATGCAAAGATTAACTCGTTTTATGCATATTTGACCAAATGAGTGGTTTTATCTTTTCTGAGTCGATGAGAAATCATTAAGGCTTTGAGCCTTATGAGAATGAGAATGTCATTGTTTGTGATAAAATAGAAGTTGTAATATAGACGCATTTAGAGGTGAAATACATCTAAAATGTTTTTGGCTAGGAGAATAGTGCTTCATGAATAATGATTAGGGAGAATGCCCGGTTCTTGGGAACCCTAATACCTACGGATATAGACCCAGAAGTGGGAACCCTAGAAAAACCTAACGAGGGTAGTATGTTGCCTAGGCAGTAAACCCAGAAGTGGGAACCTTGGAAGATCCCGAAGGGGATAATATGAACTGTGAGTGATAATCTCATTGGTACGATGGAATGTGAGTGATTGCCTCACCCATACCTAGCATAGATATGAGATTTTGATGCCTATTCATACGTGATACATGATGCGAATGCCTCATTCGAGGATGATATCGGTGTAAAGATTTGAAAATCTACATTTTTTCTAGAAAAGAGTTCTAATTGAGTTTCAATTATCTCCCAAATGCGTAACGACGGTTTTATAAGAACTCTCATTGATTTAAGCGATATGCGTTAATCTTACTCTTTTGAAAAAAAAAAATTCTCATTTGGTCATTTTGTTTAAAATCCTTGACATTAGGTGTTTATATGTGAACTATGTATTCTATTTCATCCAATACCTGAATTGTTGCATGAGATAGCATATCGATGAATCCTGTGTGCATGTTATGTGACATTATGGTTACATTGTGTGATCTTATGTTGATATAACATGATATTACCACCAATAAGCTATAAGAGACTTAGTTCTGGTAGGTTAAGTACCTTGGGCGTGAATTAGGAGTATAGGGTTACCATTATACAAGAAAGGTCATTGAGGTGATGACAGATGTAGAGGACTCCATATGCTTATTATATGATATTTATATCAGATTGTGTGCCTAAGAGCTACTTAAAGTATGACGTGCAACTATTTTACTTTTTGGGGGTTGGGAATCATTCACTGAGGATTGTAGTAGCTCATCCCCCTATCTTTTCGTTTTTTCCCAGGTTTTCGATGTGGTAGGTAGAAGTCGACTTACATACGCCAAGTTGAAATATTCCCTTGCCTTGTAAAGAGTGTCATTTGTGCACATATAGAAGTAGACTTACGAGTTAAACGATTTCATGTAATGTACCCCTAGAGTTGTAAATGAATGTGGGCAAAGTACTTTAGTTTATGTAATGCATATTGTTTAGAAGTCACTCTGTATGGCCATGTGAGCCAACCATCTGATTAGCCAGTTGTCTTTTTAGCTAAACTTAATTATATTTTGGGATGTAAACCCCAGTACTCCGGATGTGTGACCCGTCGAGTTGTATCTTTTATATCCTTCTTTATTTTTGAAGTTTAATCCTTGGTATATTCCGAGCGAGTGGCCCGTAGAGTTATGGATTCTAGCGTGTAGCCGTTGGCCTCATTTCTATGTTCTTTTATCCTTCTACTCAATGAAGAGATTTAATATAAGATTTAAGCCCAGGAAATGGTCAGTTTTCAGGCGAAACTCTATCCGTTTCACCCCAGAATTGAAGTAGGAATTAAGAAATTGTTGATGCTTCTAACCCTGGGGGTTAGGGGTGTCACAAGAGTAAAGAGTCTATGACATGGCATTAACATGTGGGACATCCTTTCTTTGATAGTTTGAGGTTGTTATTTGGTATTTGTGATTTAAGGTTGAATAAAGAGTTCTATGAATGCTGTTATGTATGTCACAGGGTCGAACAAACCTAGAGTACTTTTCCTTTGAGTAGCTCTACCCAGAAGACCTCTTGGTTTAATCCGTTGTGATTTGTTGGGGTAGTATCATGCACCTTCTCCATCTAGATGTCATTGTTTTTTGAATATTGTGGATGATTATAGTCGTGCTATTCATGTTATTTTTCTTAAAGATAAGACACAAACTTTTAAAAAGTTTCTGAATTTTCATGCTATGGTTAAGACTCAATTTGCATTAGCCATTCAACATATCCATAGTGACCATGGGACTGAGTCTATGGATGGGAAAGTCATGAAATATTTTTTATAGAAAAATGGAATCATTCACGAGACATCTTGTGTTGATACACCCTAACAAAATGGCCTCTTAGAATATAAGAATCGTTACTTGCTTAATGTGGCAAGTACCCTTAGATTTCAAGCCTTTCTTCTTGTTAAATTTTGGGGTGAATGTGTTTTAGGTGCTCGTTATCCTGTTAATCGAACACGTTTAAAGCTCCTAAAGTCTAATACTCCTTATAAGACACTATTTAGTGTTCCTCCATTCTATACTCACCTCAAAGTCTTTGGTTGTCTGTGTTATGCTCACACTCATAATCGAATTAAAGAAAAATTTGATGCTCGTCTTACAAAATGCTTTTTTGGGTTATTCATTTGGGCATAATGGATGGTCAGTATATAATCTTGAGAAAAAAATAGATTTTTGTGTAAATTAATGTTGTGTTTTCTGAAGAAAATTTTCCCTATAATAATGATATGGAAAAAGCAATCGAATTTTTCGATTCCTCATTTGGTTCTATAGAAATATAGGACAAGCCAGCCTATGACCATCCCAAAGTAGTGGGGAATTTAGTTGGCCCAGTTATAAAAGCATGACCCAAGATCTCATGGACAATCCCTCCGTTATTCAGTGCACGACCTAATCTCCAGCCCTAGACACCTTAGCCTAAATGTTAGCAACTAATTTATCTATGCCGTTGCCCATCTCGTATGATCCTATTGTAGGTCCTCCAAGTTCCCAATCCCCGCTTCATTGTCTTAGGATGATTTTTTCACCTTTACCAGCCTAGTGACTTGCTAGTGTTGAGGGCTTGACAGGGAGCCTTTGGCTCTGTATTGTTCATAATCCCATTGTGCAAAGTGTTGATGAACCAGATGCTCGTACTCTCTAGATATCAGAAAGTCCTCCACGCATTAGGCAAAATCCTAAAAACTGAGCATATGCTAGACCACTTCAACGAGAAAGACATCCTGGAACTCCTGTATGTGATTTTGTATGCCATGCAGTTTGTTTTGATGACACCTACTTATCACCCCTCCAGGAAGCTTGTTTGGATACTCCTCATTCCCTGTATCACTTTGTTACTCACGATTATTTTTCTTCATTTCATTGTGCTTTTTTAGCCTATGTGACTTCTCATAATGAGCCACAAAATTATTCCCAAGTTGTTAGGGATCCTCAATGATGAGATACCATGTCACAGGAAATGAGCGCCCTCGAGGAGGCAACACTTGCAATCTCCGGCCTCTTCCTTTGGATACGAAAGCATTAGGATATAAATGGGTTTACAAAATCAAGTACAAAGCAGATGGGACAATGAAAAGATATAAGGGTTATCTAGTTGTTTTGGGTAATACTTTAGTGGAGGGGGAACATTACACTGAGACTTTTGCTATAGTTGCTAAAATGGTCACTGTTCAGACTTTACTGATAGTAGCTATTTATGAAGGCTGGGAACTCCAGTAAATGATGTGAACAATGCTTTTTTCATAGCGATTTACAGGGAAATATTTATTTGAAGTGTCCGACAGGGTTTCATACCTATTAGCCTTATCTCCTGTACAAGCTAAATAAGTCTTTATATAGCCTGCACCAAGCACCCAGGCAATGGTTCTTCAAGTTACCATAAGCTCTTCTAGAGTTTGCTTTTCAACAATCACCACTAGAGTATACACTTGCTCAATTCATGTAGTATTCCCGACGTGCACTTAACTCTCTTTATTTATATGGATGATCTTGTTCTTACTTGGAATGGCTCTCATTTCTGCAAAATCTTTTAGACATATCTGCATTAGTGTTTTAAGTTAAAAGACTTAGGGTCTTAGAAGTACTTCCGTGGGATTGAAGTAGCTCATGCATAAGCCAGTTTATTTTTGTCAGTAGAAATATACCCTTGACATTCTTACTGAAACTAGGATGTTCGGAGCTAAACCCAATTCTTTCTCTATGGAGCAACAACACAAATTCTCTAATGACTAAGGAGATTTTTGATACAAAACAACATCATCATCTCACAGATTGACTGGCCTATATTACTATCTTCCATCCTCATATAACTTATTTTGTTCATATATTTAGTCAATTCAAGCAAGATCCTTGGCAAGGTCATTGGGATCTTGTTATGCATCTCCTTCCCTATTTGATGGCAAGACTCGGATGGGGTATTTCATTATCTTCCATCAACAATTGATAAGTGCTTAAAGTTTACTTCATTTTTGGGTCGTTTTGTTGCATTTTTAGGGAGATTTACGAACTTTATGTTATAATCTGTACTCCTATTCCTGTTTTACACTTGGGTATGGTTCTTTTCTATATTTTGCAGGTTTTTGACCTTTTTCCCCCCTCATTGACCCCTAATTGAGTATGATTTGACTCCCCACGGATGCCCCTAGGTCACAATGACCATTGAGGAAAAAGAAGAGCCAGAGAATTTCAAGAGAATGGTAACCGTGGAAAGGCCAAGGTTCGTGGGGTACCTAAAACTGCTTGCCTCTTCATCTTGTGGCTGATGATGCTCGAGTTCATGCGTGAAAGGGTTGTTCAGCTACAGGAAAAGAAGAGGACTTATGTCACCACACTCATGTCTCTCATATTTATCATTAGAATTAGGATTCTTAGTTTGTATTTTTACAGTAAGCGAAGAAATTGAAGCAAAGCTTTGGCTTTGGAGGTTTAAAGATTGGGGCACCATTAGAGAATCACCATTACTATTGAGCTTTCTCTCCCATTAGTAATTTTCTTGAACTCTTATTTTTTATTGTTGTTAGTTTTGAACATGTGTGAGTAGTTTATTAAATGTAGGGATTTGTTAGCCAAAGCATTTATGTTGGATTCTTAATCTTCATTGCTTGTGCTTATTTTGTGTTAGAATGATTGAATTCTACCTTGTGATTGAAGTGTTGTGAGTAAATTTTAGCCTAATTTGCTTGCTTACGCTAGATAGTTGAGTGAAGTACACAAAGAAGAAACTTGCTATTTGACTGACAAGATAGGACTTGATTTAGCCATACTTAAAAGAGATTTGCTTGTTAAGAGAAAACTTTACCTAATCAAAAATCTACAACTTAGACTACATCAAGGGCATTTGAAAGAATGTAATTGGATTAGTTTAGGCAATTCAGCTTATTTCGAGAAAAAAGATTGAATTTTAGATTGATTGCACTCCTTTCAATCATCCCACATATGTGAAGTGCAAGATTTTATCCATTGATCGAACTCTTTACCAGGCAAAACAACTCCCTAGATATTTTAATTCGATTAAATTTCCTGATTAGTTGATTAGCGTAATTCGAACAACCTATTGGAGCTTATTTGCTTAGCCTTATATAATAGGTCAAAACTTTAAAGATTACATTTGGTCTCTATAGGAACGGTATTGAAACTAAACTACAACACTCATGCGCTTATGGTAGTAACAAGTTTTTGGCGCTATTATGAGGGACCAATTTATGGATATTGAGTTCGCTTCTATAGATTGGCTAAGCATTTTTGTGTTTTTATTTTTCATTATAATTTGTTGCTTTTCATTGGTATAGTCTTTTTGCTAATCTTTGCAAGATTTCTCCACTTATATGTGAAGTCCCTTTCCTTTTAAATTCGATCTAGAAATAGAAAGGACTTTTCACTATAGGAGGAAAAAGTTAAAGTTAGAGGAGAAAAGAGTCAAAGCCCTAGAAGCCTCTTCAATGATGGCAGGAGGAGGAGGTGATTAAAGAAGGACACTTTGGGATTTCGACAACCCAGGAGTCTAAGGCATTGCCTCTAGCATTGCTCGACCGAACATGGGAGCCAACAACTTTGAGCTCAAGCTTGCTCTTATTTCCATGGTGCAGCAATCCCCATTTAGAGGCACCTGTTAGAAGATCCTAACTTATACCTCTCGGTATTCTTAAAGGTATGCAACACATTGAAGCTTAACAGAGTTTCTGTTGGCGCCATTCAATTGGGGTTATTTCGCTTTTCACTTATGGACAAAGTGAGAGTGTGGCTTTATTCTTTGCCTCTTGAATGCATGTAACATGGGATAAGCTCACCAAGGTCTTTCTTGCAAAATTCTTTCCCCTAAGTAAGATGACGAGTCTAAGAAACCAAATTACTACCTTCTCTTAAAGGGAAGACGAGTCACTCTATGAAGCTTTGGAGCGGTTCAAGGACCTATTAAGGCTATTTCCACATCATAGGCTCTGACAATGGATGATAGTGCAAGCCTTCTACAATGGAGTCACTCAACTATAGATGTGGTGGTGGGTGACACTCTTGTGAACAAGATGGAAGATGAGGCTTACAACCTTACTGAGGGGATGTCGTTTAATGACTACCAGTGGTCTAATAAGAGAAGCCAACCTAAAAGGGTTAGATGTAAGTTAGAACTTGATGCTATTTCTATGCTCTCTGCTAAAGTGGATGTCATGTCTCAAAGGTTAGAATGATTGAATGTTAATTCCATTAGTTCAAATACCTATTCCCTATCATGTGAAATATATAGGTCTATTGATCATTCAAGTGTGAATTGTCAGGTCGGGGGTCCATTTGCCCAAGATAATAGTGACCAGGTCAACTATGTCAACACCTATAACTCTAGACCGACCAATGACCCATTCTCCAACACTAACAATCCTAGTTGGAGAAATCACTCAAATTTCTCCTATAGGTATGATGCCCCTCATATGCCTCAAATGAATTTTAGACCATCCCCTTGATTTCAACGACCACCTTACCCTCAATAAGTACCTTAAAAATCCAATTTAGAGACAATGATGGAGTGTATCCTTTCAGTGTACCAAAAGCAAGATGAATAAATTAAGCAATTAGCTTCTAACATTGATGTGCTTGCTGGTCATAATAGGATGTTGGAAGCTCAAATTGCTCAACAAGCAACCTCTTCACCTACAACCATGGGTAAACTTCCTAGTAAGCCCGAGCCTAATCCCCGTTTACAGTGTAACTGTGTTATCTTGAAAGGTGGATTAAAGGATTCAAAGGGTATGGAGCTTGAGGAGGGTTGAGAGGCAAATAGAGCTATGAATGAGGAGAATGGTGATGAACTTAAGCCTATAACTTTTGGGGAAGATAACAGTCTAGAGGTTCTCGAAGAGTTTCCCCCTAAGCATGAAGATTCAGGTAGTTTCTCTATTCCTTGTGTGATTGGTAATGTGAGGATTGATAGGGCCTTGTGTGATCTTAGTGCATGTGTTATTATGATGTCATATTTTATTTCGAGTAGATGGGCTTAAGATAGTTGCAACCAGTACCTTTTTCTCTCCAATTAGTGGATGGTTCTGAGAAACACTCTCTGATAATTGTGGAAGATGTTCCCATTAAAGTGGGTAATTTTTGTTTGCTTAATGACTTTATTGCCATGGATATGGCTGGAGAGGCGTATACCCAGATTATTCTAGGAAGACCCTTTTTGACCACTTTTGATTTGTGGACATGTCATGTTGGGTTTAACTTCTTTGAAGATCGAATTGTTTCCCCCACTTCATTCCTCTCTGATAAAGTGCCCATTTCTTATAAAAATGAGATACATGACATTTGGTGTTGTACCGACCCTCCTATGTTCGGTTGAGTTTCTACCATGGGTCCTAACCTTATCTATGCTACGGTAGAGTTTGCTGCCCTTAAACCACCTAGCATAACCAAGGATGGGCCCTCCGCTTTTAATGAAGGTTCTTTGAGTGCCTATTGTAGGTTTGCTCAGTTGCTTATGTCTTTCCCTCCTGTAGAAGGAATTGATTTTGACTTTGTTCTTGGTATTAAGTTTGGAAGTGGCCCGTCTGATGGGGCTCACTTCCGGATTGTTTTGTATGCGGATCCCAATATTTGTCAACACCTAATGATGAAGAAGGACCTCCATCTCGAGTATTTGAGATGGTACCTTCAAGTGCAAGAGTTTGACTTCAAGGTCTGTGATAAAGGAAAGTTAGTGGAGTTACAGGGGAACCCATTGACAAGCTTGTTGTCCACACCCTTATTGATCTTGGGCCCTCATAGAAGTAAAGGTCGAGCTCCCGACCCTAAAAGAACACTTCTTGGAAGCAACCCAAGTTTTCCCTTTACTAGCTTTTCTTTGATAGTATATAGTGCATTTCCTATTTAGAAGAAAAAAGAGAAAAAAGAGGAAGGAAAAAAAAGCAAACAAACAAATACAAAAAAAAAATCATTAATAAAAACAGCAAAAATAGTGAGGAAACAAAAAGGAAAAAACATCGAAAAAAATAAGAGTTTTAGAAGCTCCAGACAGCAGCTACCACAGACCCCTAGTGGTGTCTAACTCGATTTGTGGAGCCTCTGCTAGAAATTCAAAAAAATTGCTGAAATAGAGCTCATTACTAAGGGTCTGTGGTCGTCACCATGGTCTGTGGTGAGCCTCTTCGTCTGCGGCCAAGGGTTTTTCATGCCCTTTGGCCCAAAATCACTCATTCATCTTCAACCCCTCGACTCTCTCTCCTTCTGAACTCTTTCTTTCTCTCTCTACAAACTCCATAACCATTCACCTTCACACCTTAAAAGTTTTCATCATCTTCCATCAATTTTCTTCCCTTTGTTCTTATTTTCTTCGCCGTCACTCCAAATCTCCTTCAAACTTCTCTTTTCCCACCTTCTTTCTCTCACATTCTACCGATTTTCAAACCCAAACCTTCAACCACCCAACTTCACCTTTGATTCTTTCAAATTTTCTCATTTTCTTTCATATTTCTTCCCTATTAGTCTTAATTTTCACAAATTTTTCATCTTCCACCATTTTTTTCATCCCACTTCTACTTAGTGTTTAGAACATCCACTCTCCATAGCCATGCTACCCAAGAAGAAAGCAAGAACCACTGAAGAGGCGGCGACATCAAGTCAAGCACTACTACACGTATCTCTGATCACCCAAACCTCAACCAATGCATGAAATCGAGGTAACATTCCTAACCCCCTTGGTTTAACACATCCCGAACATTTTTCTAGATACAACCTTTTGAGTAGTAAGCTGACCTTGCTCACAAGCGCACAGGAGTTGTAGTTTAGGAAAGATATCATTCCCACAGAGACCAAATGTAGTCAATTGAGTTTTGTCCAACAAAAGTGTTAAGCAAGCAAATTTCAATTGGGTGTTTAAATAACGTTATAATCTAATTGGAAAACTCAATCAATTTAAGACATCTAGGAATTTATTTTGCCTACTAAAGATGCGGATCAATGGAATACGACATGCACTTGATCTATATTAGGAGATGAAAAGCGGTACAATCTTATTTAGAATTCAATCTTTTCTTTCAAAATAAACTGAATTGCTTAAAATAACCAACTGTCATTCTTGCAAAAATCCTTGTTTAGTCTAAGTTATTGATTTTTTTATGGCTAAAGTTCCTCTTAACGAGCGAATCTTTCTCAAGTATTGCTAAGTCAAGTCCTAGCTTGTCGGTCAAACAGCAACCTTGACCTTTCAGTCATTCACTGATCTATTCAGAATTAGCATGTAAATTTGGCCAAAATTCACTCACAACAATCTCACACACAAGATAGAATTCAACTAATTCCAATCAAGAATTAACACGACTAAACGAAATTAGAGATTCCAACATCAATACTTGGCTAACAATCCCTAGATTGAGAAAACGACTCACACATATTTAAAATAACAATAACTAAACAAAGCTTGAGAGAAGAATACTTAGCACAATTGGAGATCCTCCAAGGGTTTCCCAAGTTTGTAAGGGCTCCAAAACAGCAAGCACTTCTTCACAACATTCACTCATAAACTCAAAACTAACTAAGAAATCTAAAACTAAACTAATAAAATGGAAAAGAATGGAAGAGATTAGAGAATAGGAGTTCTCTTTGGCTGTACGTCTCCTTTAATTTGTTGTGAAGTAGCTCCATTTATAGAAGAACTCGATCAACCTCAGCCACGCAATGAAGGAAAATGAAGAGACTTGCAGTTATGGACTCACCACGAACCGTGGCCTTCACCACGGACCGTTCGTGGTGAGCTTTGACTCAACATTCTTCTGTTCTTTCTTCCTTCCACGGTCATTGTGACTTAGAGGTGTCTGTGAGGGGTCAAGCTGCACTCATTTAGGGGTGAACTCTGGGCTAGAATGGTCCAAAACCTACAAAATGTGAAAAAGAGCGATACCCAAGCATAAAGTAGAAAAAAGGAGTGCATAATATAACATAAAACACATAATTCTCCCTAAAAATGGTGCAAAATGACCTCAAAATATAGTGCACTTTAACGACTTATCATGAGCTAGTTGTTGCTATTAGTTATTATGACGATGACTCGTTAACCCGATTGGGTTTGTTGGATGACATTCGTTAGTTGTTTTTAGACATTAGGAACCACACTTATTGAGATCCCACTCTTGAGTTTTTAAATACATTACATGTTGAGGTCTTGAGTGGCTGATAAGTGCTAAATATGTATATCATTTTAGGGCTATTTTGTGTCATTTTTTAGGGGCATATTATGCTTATTGTTATTATTTACTCTCATATTCTCGATTTATGCATGGGTATAGTTGTTTGATGTATTTTGCAGGATTTTTAGTCTTTTTACCCAGCGTTTGCCCTTCAGTGGCTATATGTTGACCTCCACCACGGTCATCCATGTTATGCCATGATCGTAGAACAAAAAATGAGCAAAAACTCGATTCCAACAAATACCACGGACCGTGGTATACCCCACGGACTGTGGTGAGCATGTAACTATTGCCTCTTCATTTTCCCTCGGCTGTGTGGCTAAGATTGACCAAGATTTTGTATAAACAGCGATGTTCTACAGCTTATAGAAGCAATCCAAAATCATTCCGAGCAAAGCAAAAGTGTAGAGAAGCATAGATTAGTTTCTTTCTTAAATTTTGTAGTTTTTAGTTTGGTTATTGTAGTGGCGTGAGTCTTGAGTGTGAGAGTTTGTCATTGAGGCGGTTCTGAAGCCCTTAGTTGAAGGCCATCTTAGTCAGTCCTCTTTTCGCTCGAATTTCGTTAATCATTGGTTAGTTGTTAATCTTTTATCATGTCTGAGTAGTTTTCCTTAGTCTAGGAATTTAATAGTTTGTGGAAGTGTTAGTAGATCATGTTTTCATCTATACAATTGTGCTTATTTTCATGATTGGTTTGATTTCGTTCCATCAAGTGTTTGAATTGTTTTAAGTTAATTTTTGGCCGACATTTGCTTACACACTTGAAAGAAACAAATGAAAAACTGAAAGGTGACATTTGGTTGTTGGAATGCTTGATAAGGCTTAACATGACTTCATCTCGAAAGAGATATTTGCATGTTAGGAGGACTAGTAAGTAATCGAAGACATTGAACTTGAATTAAGGCAAACTAGTTTGAAAGAATGACTTTTACTTAGTTCAGGCAAATTTAGTTGATTTCGAAAGAATAGACTGAGTTTTTGAAGAGATTACAATTCCTCAAATTTGACCAATTAGAATAGAGCACATGTTCATTATTTTTGATCCAATTTCCTTTCACAACTACGAGAATTCCTAGACACTCTTTCCCTTATTGATTTAGAAAAAATTATTTGTTATTCTTAATCCTCTTGAACTGGAATTTTGCTTAGCACATTCTGATAGGCAAGACTCAGTGAGTTACGATTAGTCCCTAAGGAACGATATCTTTTATCTATACTACGACTATTCTTGCGCTTGCGATAGTTGATCAAGTTTTTGGTGATGTTGTCGGAGACTAAAATTGTTAACTATTGAGTTAGTCTTGCGAAATTGACCAAGTATTTTATTTGTTTTTTTATTGTAATTTTTCTTTTTTTTTCTTTGCTTGTTTAAATTGCGCTGGTAGTGTTGGTGATAGTGCTTGCATGAATTTTTTCCTAGTTTATGCGAAGTCCAATCTAGTACAAATCTAATCTAGAGATTGAAAGGACTTTTTGCCTAAGGACGAAGAAGCAAAGGATTGAAGAGAAAAGATGTGAGCCAAGAAGGAATTAAAACATGGCAGAAGGTGACCAATGAAGGACTCTTTATGATTTTGTTACCCCAGGAGTCTAGGGGATCGCCTCAAGCATTGCTTGCCCTACTGTCGATGCCAACAACTTCATACACAAACCTACACTCATTTCCATGGTGCAACAATATCACTTCACCGAAACTCCCTTGGAAGACCCAAATTTGCACCTTTCAGTCTTTTTAGAGGTGTGTGATACGCTAAAATTAAATGGAGTCTCTAGTGATGTGATTCGGCTGCACTTATTCCTTTTCTCATCGAAGGATAAAGTGAGGGCTTGGTTGCACTCATTGCTGTCTGGATGCATAACCACCTGGGATAAGTTGACAAGAGCATTCCTCGCCAAGTTCTTCGATCCAAGCAAAACAGCGAGCCTAAGGAATCAGATCACCAACTTTCTGCAAAGAGATGACAAGATGCTCTATGAAGCCTGGGAGCGTTTTAAAGATCTGCTGCATTTGTGCCTCCATCATGGTCTCCAGCGTTGGAAGATAATCCAAGCCTTCTATAATGGTGTGACCCAATCTATGTTGTCCACTATTGATGCGGCGACAGGAGGAACTCTGATGAGCAAGACTGAGGACGAAACCTATAATCTGATTGAGGAGATGGCGCTTAATAACTTCCAATGGTCCACAGAACGAACCCAACCCGAGCGGGTTAGAGGTAAGGAAGAAATTGATGCACTTACTTTACTTTCTGCTAAAGTAGATGCCATGACTCAAAGATTGAACCAAATGAATGTTAATGTTGTAAACTCTAGTGCCGCTTCTCCTTGTAAAATTTGTGGTTCAATTGAGCATATAACGTTTTCCCAGCACCCTAATAACGTTAATTATGTTCAAAATTTCAACCTAAGATCGAGCAATGACCCTTACTCTAATACCTGTAAGCCTGGTTTGAAGAATCATCCAAATCTTTTTTATAAGTCGAATCCAAACACTATGAACATGCCCGTTATGAATGCTAGAGTATCCCCTAGTTTTCAAAGACGCCTATTCCCTTCTCAGATGCCCTAAAAGTGAAATTTAGAGTTAATGATAGAAAATATGCTTATGGAGCAACAAAAACAGGATGAGTATATTAAGTAATTAGCCTCCAAGGTTGATGTGCTTACAACTCACAATAGGATGTTAGAAGCCCAAATTGCCCAAAAAGATACTTTCTCATCTACGCCCGTAGAGAGATCTCCTAGTAAGCCTGAGCTTGTACCAAGGGAGCAATGATATGTCCTAAGGAGGTCAGCAATAATGAGTCTTCGCATGATAGAAATGAGCATGTCGAGAATGTTGAGAAAGAAATATCTACACCTTCTAAGGAAATAATTGATGATGTTGCATATAAGCCTGATGAGGTTCCTAAGGACCCTAAGATCACCTCTCCAGAGCCCTACACACCACCTTTACCATTTCCTCAAAGGATGATTAAGGCAAAACTTGATATGTAATTTGGAAATGTTTTAGATGTCCTTAAGAAACTCTACATAAACATACCATTTAGTGAAGCTTTGACCCAATTGCCTTCTTGTGCTAAATTTCTGAAAGAAATTCTGTCTCACTAACGAAAGCTAGAAGAACATGAGACTGTAGCTTTGACTGAAGAGTGCAGTGTAGCGATTCAAAATAAGCTTTCAACTAAGTTAAAGGATCTCGACAGTTTTTCAATTCCTTGCCTAATAGGGAATGTGCCCACAAACCATGCTTTATGTGATTTAGGGTCAAGCGCAAGCTTGATGCCCCTTTCTCTATGTGAAAAATTGGAATTAGGGGAGCTAAGACGATCCACTATCTCCTTGCAATTGGCGAACTGTTCTATAAAATACCCTAGGGGTATTTTAGATTTATAGGATGTCCCAATAAAAAGTAGGGATTTATACGTACCAGTAGACTTTGTGATTTTGGAAATTGAATTGGATACACGGACCCCAATCATTGTTGGGAGGCCATTTTTGGCCACCGTAGGGTGCCACATCCATGTGAAAAACGGTACACTAACTTTTGATGTGGGTGATGTTCATGTGGAATTTAATTTACTAAGAGCTGTTAAGTTTCCTTCTATTTCTTATGAATTTAATAAGTTTGATGTGGTTAATGGTTTAATACTGGAAACTACATCTAACACTAATTCTAGTGATCCACTTGAGCACTTGACGTTCAATAATAGCACTACTGAGGATGAAAACTCTGAAGTAGTCGAGTGTGCTCAATTGCTGGAAGCCTCTCCACTAATTCCACCTTCCCTTACTAAGGTAGAGTTATTGCAAGATGAAAGTAAGCCCTCATCTAATGAGGTGAAAGCTCTCGAGGTAGAGTTAAAGCCTCTCCCTTCATCACTGAGGTATGAATTTCTTAGACCAAAATCTACATATCCTATGATTGTGAATGCTACGGAAATTGACTATTTGCTTAGAGTGCTTAAGAAGTATTGTAAAGCCATAGGATGCGCACTAGATGACTTGAAAGACATTCATACTTCCTTGTGTATGCATCGAATCTTAATGGAAGATGACCATAAGCCTTTCATCGAACACCAAAGAAGATTAAATGCTAGTATACAAGAGGTGGTTGCTTAAAACCGACATGATCTACCCTATCTCAGATAGTGCATGGGTAAGCCCAATCCATGTTGTACCTACGAAAGGAAGGATAACTAATGTCAACAATGAGAATAATGAGCTAATCCCTACTAGGACTGTTACAGGATGGCATATGTACATTGATTACCAAAAATTGAATAAAGCCACCCGTAAAGACCGTTTTCCCCTTCCCTTCATTGACCAAATGCTTGAGCGATTGGCAAGGAACTCATGTTTTTTCTATTTAGATGGATGTTTGGGGTTCTTTCAAATTCCTATCCACACAAATGACCAAGAAAAGTTTACTTTTACATGTCCATATGGCACGTATGCTTATAGACAAATACCACTTGGGTTATGTAATGCCCCTATCACATTTCAACGTTGCATGATGGCTATCTTTTCAAATTTTATTGAGGACATAATGGAAGTCTTTATCGATGATTTTTCTGTGCATGGTACAACGTATGACCATTGATTGGCCAACTTATCTAAGGGTTCGCAAAGATGTGAAGATGTGAATTTGGTCTTGAATTGGAAGAAATATCATTTTATGGTGTAAGAGAGAGTTGTCGTTGGTCATGATGTTTCTAACAAAGGCATTGAAGTTGACAAAGCAAAGGTGGAGGTGATTGAAAAATTGTCGCCACCGACCTCTGTAAAAGGTGTGAGAAGTTTTCTCAGACATGTCGGTTTTTACAGACGATTCATAAAAGATTTTTCGAAGACTGGAAAACCTCTCACCTAATTGCTTGTTAAGGATGTGGCTTTGAGTTTGAAGAATGAGTGCTTTTAACAGATTAAAAGTGGCATTAGTCACCGCCGCAGTAATGCAAGCTCCCGATTGGGAGGTGGCTTTTGAAGTAATGTGCGATGCGAGTGACTATGTAGTGGGCGTTGTTCTACGGCAGCAAAAGGACAATAAACCATATGCCATATACTATGCAAGTTGCACTCTTGACGAGGCTCAAGTGAATTATGCCACGACTAAGAAGGAGTTCCTAGTAGTTGTCTTTGCCTTGAAAAAATTTCGATCCTATTTGATTAATTCCAAGGTCATCATTTTCACGGATCATGCCACTTTGAAACATTTAATGAAGAAATCTAATTCCAAACCTCGGCTCATCTGATGGGTCCTCATCCAAGAGTTTTATTTAAAAATCAAAGATAAGGCTGGGTTGGCGAATGTGGTTGTTGATCATCTATCTCGTTTAGGCAAAGGCCACTCGTAGTCAAGAGCTTTTCATCGATGATTCTTTCCTCGGTAAGCAGTCATTAGCTATATCCCAACGGGCTGCTCCATGGTATGCTGATATGGTGACCTTCAAGGTATGCGACGTGTTACTTCCAGGATCGTCCTACCAAGAAAGAAAGAAGTTTTTATGGATGCCAAATACTATGTGTGGGAAGAACCTTTCCTTTACAAGCTATGTGGAGAAGGGATCTATAGAAAATGCTTGCCGGAAGACGAGGTACACAATGTCTTACACCACTACCATGCTTCAACCTATGGTTGCCACTTTGGGCTGGATAAAACCATTGCAAAAGTACTCCAAGCACGCTTCTATTAGGCCACACTCTTTAAAGATACAAGGAAATTTATCATTACTTGTGATAGATGTTAGCGAGCAGGGAACATTTCCAAGAGGCATGAGATGACTCAAAGTGGCATACTCGAAGTAGAGTTGTTTGATGTACGGGCAATCAACTTCATGGGTCATTTTCCTTCTACCCATAACAACCTCTACGTCCTTGTGGCGGTTGACTATGTTTCTAAGCGGGTGGAAGCCATTGCATCCCTGACGAATGATTCCAAGGTTGTCCTCAAATTTCTGAAGAAAAATATTTTCACACGATTTGGCACACCAATAGCTCTTCTAAGTGATAATGACACACATTTTTGCAACAAGCCTCTTGAGTCACTTTTAAAAAAATATGGGATATTTCAAAAGGTCGCTACGCGTTATCATCCCCAAACAAGTGGGCAGGTGGAACTGTCGAATAGAGAATTGAAAAGAATGTTGGAGAAAACGTTGGATCGGTCTCGCGAAGATTGGTTCTTAAAGCTTGATGATGCTCTTTGGGCATACCAAACCGCTTACAAGACTCCTTTAGGCACCAATCCATATCGGTTAGTGTTTGGAAAATCTTGTCACTTACCAACGGAAATGGAACATAAGGGCTATTGGGCTATAAGGACGCTCAATGATCTCAAATTGGTCGAAAAACGGCGATTCATACAACTAAATGAGCTCGACGAAGTAAGGTTGGAAGCTTATGAAAATTCACGTATTTACAAAGAGCGAACTGAGAAATGGAATGACAAACATATTATGACGAAGCGTTTTGAAAAAGGTGATATGGTCCTCCTATTCAACTCAAGGTTTAGATTGTTTTCAGGCAAACTGAAATCCCGATGGTCGGGACCTTTTACCATCACCAAAGTTCAACCCAATGGAGCTGTGGAGATATGAAGTGAGTCTACCAGAGTTTTCATAGTCAATGGACAGCGATTGAAGCCATATTTGGCGGGACATCCAATTGAAAACGCCAACGTTCATATGCTTACTGACCTAGTTCAACCATAGAAGAAGGGTCAAGCGCAGCAATGTTTCCGGGTAAGTTCTGACCCCATCCTCCTCCACTCCTCCACTCTCATCTTGTTTATGCTACTCCCGTTCCCTTTTTCTTGTTATGTGCCCACATTGAGGGCAATGTGTGGTTCAAGCATGGGGGAGTTAGTCATTATATTTGGTGCCTGATACTTGTTCCTATTTGATGTGTTTTCGCTTTGTATATGTTTTTAGTTGAAGTTTTTGTAATTTTTGATTGTTTTAGTTTTGTTTAGAAGTGCATTTAATTTCTTCTAGGTTGCACTTTAGTTTCTTTCTTTTATTAAGTTTCTTTTACATTTTAGTTTGCATTGTTTGTAGGAGCATGCATAAAAAATTTTGAAAAGATGAAAAAAAGACAAAAAAAATCCTCTCCTAATGATCTCTATAGATTTGGTAGCTTTCTTTAGTTTAGTTTGATCCTTTGATTCACTCGAATTGTGCATAAAATGTTTGCAAATAAGTTTTCGAAATGAATTCCATGTTTTGACCACATGTTGGATGCGGGTTGATATTCCCCATGAGTCTTTACAAGATTTTGGCATATGTTTACTAGTGAGTTAGTTTTGACCTTTGTAGATGTCCTGTGATACTTTGAGCCTTTAGAGACTTTTTATCATTATTAGTCTCATATTTCTTTCATGTGTGACTCTTCCTTGATGTCATTTCTCTAGAACTTGCTTTGATTCTCGTTGAAAATCACATTTCGCATATGCATTTAGGCAATATGATTGAGGCATTTTACTTTCTTTGATTTGTTTAAACCCCATGGCCAAATAGGCTCCTTGGTTGCGTACTGTCTCCCTTCTTAGCCCCTTCGAGCTTGTATCCATTTTTCTTGATTTGAACCCCATATTATAACCCATGACCAAATACTTGTCTTACCCTTAAGCCAAGGCTAGAGGATTGTTATATTCTTTTGCATCAAGTTTGATAGGGCGTTAGTAAAATAGAATGATATCTTGTGGTGTAATTTAGTTGTTTGGTGCAGGGTTATGAAATATTTATTAATCCCTTATTTTATTATACAAAATTTAGAGAAGAGTTGGAATTTAAAGTTCATTATGGATTTCCCCCTTAGCTATCCCTTCTGAAAAAAAGTAACAATAAGAGCTAAGGGGGAAAAAAAAGAACAAAATAGAAAAAAATTTCAAAACAAGAAGGAAAAAAATGATGAAAAGAGAAAAGAAGAAGAAGAAGAAGAAAGCGGTTAGCCTTGTTGCGAATGCAAGTTATTTGTGATTTTTGACTCTTTCTCTCTTCATTTGGGGATTTATTCTGAATTGATATGGTTTAAGAAGGATGTTGTTTGATGAATTGGAATTTTTTAGCTCTTAGTCTTTGGCTTTTAGCTCCTCATTCCCACAAACATTTGTTCCCCTCTTACCTTTACCCTTAGCCCTATTAGAACTATATTAAAGACCTCATGATTGTGTAATGTGTTTGCATTTTTACTGATGGCGGATTTATGAATCTTGTCAAGTTTATGGTAGATCTACATCTAAGGTTGAGACTTGAGAGAACCTTCATAAATCCGTACATTTCAAACACGAGTGCTGAGTGCAACATAACTACGATGAGGTTCCATCGACCTTGCTAGTTTCGCTTGTTCTATATGTTGTATGATTGTATTTGACAATTGGGGGAGATGGCTTTCAAGTTTGACATCGAGGTCTATTAAAAGTCCTTGAAAATTTCATTCCCTACTTGTTTGTCAATGACTTTTTGTATGTTTTTGGGCTATCTTTGGATCCGTTTTTCCGTTTGAATGTTACCTAAATCTATTCTAAGGAGGCTATGTATACTTTTAATCTTTGCATTGCTTGAGAACAAGCGACGGTTTAAGCATGGGGAAGTCTGATAAGTGCTAAATGCTTATATCATTTTAGGGCTTTTTTGTGTCATTTTTTAGGAGAATATTGTGCTTATGGTTATTATTTACTCTTCTATTCTCGATTTATGCTTGTGTATAGTTGTTTGATGTGTTTTGTAGCGTTTTTAGTTATTTTACCCAGCATTTGCCCTTCAACGATTGTATTTTGACCTCCTCCACGGTCAACCATGTTATGCCACGACTTTAGAGCAAAGAATGAGCAAAAATCCAGTTCCAGCACAGACCACGATCAGACCGTAGTACACCCCATGGACCGTGGTAAGCCTGTAATTGTCGCCTCTTCATTTTCCCTTGGTTGTGTGGCTAAGATTGATCAAGCTTCGCTATAAATAGCAATGTTCTACAACATGTAGAAGGAATCCAAAATCATTCCAAGCAAAGCAAAAGTGTAGAGTAGCATAGATTAGTTTCTTTCTTAAATTTTGTAGTTTTTAGTGTGGCTATTGTGTTGGTGTGAGTCTTGAGTGTGAGAGTTTGTCATTGACGCGGTTCTGAAGCCCTTGGTTGAAGGCCATCTCAGTCAATCCTCTTTTCACTTAAATTTCATCAATCATTGGTTAGTTGTTAATATTTTATCATGTGTGAGTAGTTTTACTTAGTCTAGGGATTTAATAGTTTGTGGAAGTGTTATTGGATCATGTTTTAATGTATACAACTGTGCTTATTTTCCTGATTGGTTTGATTTCATTCTATTAAGTGTTTGGATTGTTGTTTGTTGAGTTTTGGCCAAAATTTGCTTGTACACTTGAAACAAACAAATGAAAAACTTAAAGGTGACATTTGGTCGTTGGACTACTTGATAAGGCCTAACATAACTTCATCTGGAAAGAGAGATTTGCATGTTACGAGGGCTAGTGAGCAGTCGAAGACATTGAATTGGATTAAGGCAAATTAGTTCCAAAGAATGACTTTTGCTTAGTTGGGCAAATGTAGTTGATTTTGAAAGAATAGACAGAGTTTTGAAGAGATTACAATTACTCGAATTTGACAAATTAGAAGAAATCACATGTTCATTATTTTTGATCCAATGTCCTTTCACAACTATGAGAATTCCTAGACGATCTTTCCCCTATTGATTTAGAAAAGTTTATTTGCTATTGTTAATCCCCTTGAACCAGAATTTTACTTAGCACATTCTGATAGGCAAGACTTAGTAAGTTACGCTTGGTCCCTAAGGAATGATATCTTTTATCTATACTACGACTATCCGTGTGCTTGCAACAGTTGATCAGTGGCCCTTATTGTCAAGGAGGATACATTTCCTTCTACGTCAATAGGGAGTTTTATGAGCTTAATTTGAGTGCCTTCCATAGTATATTAGGTTTTCGACTAACTATGGACTTGCCTTATCGTCGTGTCCTCAAACACTTTAACACAAATACTTTTTAGAATGAAATTTATGGGATTATCGGTATGATACAATCAATTCCAAATGCACCATTATTAGAAACCCTCGATTCGAGTGGCCTAGAAATTACTTGCATGTGGTCTGTTTGCTAAGGAGGACAGTTTGAATGTGTCTCGCCTATCTGAGTTATATTTCTTATATAACATGCTACAAGGTGACTGTCCTCACCTAGGCTCTGTCTTGTTCAGTCAGCTACATACTGCGCCCACTAGTTCTGCACAAAGGAATGTGATTGGGGGCCTCATTACCTATATTGCTACGTCTGTTGGTATTAACCTAAACCTTGATGATAGAGTTCCTGATATTGAGCAGTTGAACTTAGGTGCTTTTAAACAAATGAAGTTTTATAAGGTGAAGGTTGGGCATGTTTATTGGATTTACCTTGGAAACCGTCTCATGCCCCTTCCTAGCGTTGACCAAGCCACTCTCTTGAACCTGACCAATCTTTACTTTTTACCAGGTGAAGAAGAGTTGGTGACCTGCACCACCTCCTTCCCCCTCCTCACCAAAGGGCATCTACTTCATCCCAACTGTGCTCCTCCTGTGATTTCGGTGGTTTGCATGCTACCCTTATGCCCATCTAAGAGGAGCAAGCATCCCTCCAAGCTTATATTCAAACTGAGCATATCGTACTCCTTGACTTTGTTCCAGAACAGCATGATGAATTGTGTGGGACAATTACTTCACGGAACCAATAGTTCCAAGACTTTAGGGCTTGTTTGTAGACTTGGCGTGATTGACATATTTCTCAACCCCACCCTCCTTGTTACCCCCCTTTTCCTTTTTGGTTTCTTCTTTTTCTTCTCCATTGATTCTTATGTCCTTGCATTGAGGACAATGCTCTGTCCAAGCATTGGTGAGTTTTATGTAATTCTCTATGTGTGATGTGGATGTGTGAATAATTTGCATTTTATTCACGCATTTAGGATTAGTTTGCATTTCCAGTTGATAATTTAGTTTTTCTTTCTATTTTAGGCTTTTATTAGTTTTATTTTTATTTTGGCATTTTTAGTGTTTAGTTGCATTTTACGCTTAGCATGCATAAAATGAAATGAAAAATAGAAGGGAAAAAAAAACAAAAAACAAATGAAAATCCTTAGATGATGAGGTTTTAGACTAAGTAGTTTCCTTGGCTTATTTTGACCCTTTTTGTCATGTCTATTGTTGAATAAAATGCTCGATTATATGTGTTTGAAATGTGCTTCATGTTTTGACTATTAAGTTGACTGTAATTCAATTACTCAATGATTTTTTGCATGAATATTTGGCACATGAGATCAAATGAGCTAGTTGAGCCTAGCTAGTTGTCCCGTGAGATTTTTAGCTTGATGGGACTAATTCATCATTTTAGTCTCATGTTCCTTTTCGTGTATGGCTTTTCCTAGATTGCAAATCTCTAGAACTTGCTTTAACTCTTGTTTAAGATCACATTTAGCATGCACATTTAGGTAATATGATTGAGGCATTCTTTGAATTTTTGAGCTACATTGACCAAACAGCCACCCTTATTACATATAATTTATACCTTGCAACCCAGTTTGAGCGTTGAAATCTTTTTCTCGATGCAAACCTATATTATGACCGTTGGCCAAATACATGTCTTACCCTTTAGCCAAGATTATAGAGTTTCATTAGTGATTGGGAGTAGTTTGTGGATAATGACATTTTTTGTTTGGTGTGGTTTGTTTGTATGTTATAAGGGATTTATGCGGTATTTCCCTTGGCGTCAATTGGGTTGATTTTGAGAGTTGGTTAGGGAAGTGTTCAAAAGTGCACAATTTCCCTTGTCATAATCCTTCTCTTCGAAAAAAGAAACAACAAAAGAAAAAAAAAGAGACAAATATATACATATAACGTTGAATAATACAAAAAGAGACGCAAAGTGATACAAGGATTAGATATACTTCAACACTTTCTCTCATCGTTGGCCATCTAGGGGTGATTTTGTTTATTTGAAATGCATTAGTACCAGGAGTATTTTTGTGGAAAGTTGGGCGAACACGATTTATACTCATAGTCTTTGGCTTTAAGTTCCACAAATCTCAACATATTTGTTCCCCTCTTACCTTTACCCCGTAGCCCCATTATGACCCTATCAAAGTCCTCATAATTGCCTAGTGTGTTTTGCATTTTAATGCTGGTAAATTAGAGAGTTTTAGGAAGCTCATGATTGATCTGATTCTTTGGAATGAGATTTGAGATAACTGCATTATACTTTAAACACATTAATGATGAGTGTTTCATTACTAAAGTCAGGGTCTATCGATTCTTTTAGGTCTACCTATTGTATGTGCCAATTTGATTATTTATGTTGATTTGGGTGATCAATTCCATATTTGATGTGATAGGACTTACTCTTGTTTTGAAAACTTCATTCTCTTATCTATTTTATAATATTTTCAATCACTTTTAGGCTAACTTCTTGGGTTGATTTGATTATTAATGTTGCTACTATTGTTTACTTGAGGAGGTTCTTCTTCATAGCTTTGGTTTCATAGTTTCGTTGGGCAAGCAACAGTTCAAGCATGGGTGAGTTTGATAGGTGCCTAGAGTTTACTTCATTTTGGGGTCGTTTTGTTGCATTTTTAGGGAGATTTATGAACTTTATGTTATTATCTACACTTCTATTCCCATTTTCAACTTGGTTACCATTTCCTTCTGCGTTTTGCAAGTTTTTAGACCTTCTTGCCCAGCTTTGACCGCCAATGGAGTATGGTTTGACTCCCAACGAATGCCCCCAGGTCACCATGCTTGTGGACGAAAAAGAAGGCCAGAGAATTTCGAGATAGAGGTAACCACAGATGCTCCACAATGAAGGCCACTGTCCATGATGAACCCGAAACTGCTTACCTCTTCGTCTTCTGTCGTGTTATTGCTAAGGATGCTCGAGCTCATGGTTAAAAGGGGTTGTTCAGTTGTAGAAAAAGAAGTGGACTGATCTCACTACACTCATCTCTCTAATTTATCATTAGAATTAGGATTCTTAATTTGTATTTTTAAATTAAGAGAAGAAATAGAAGAAAAGATTTGGCTTTGGAAGTTTGAAGATCAGGACACCATTGGAGAATCATCATTGCTGCTATGCTTTCTTTCCCTTTAGTAATTTTCTTGAACTTTTGTTTTGGATTGTTGTTAGTTTTGAACGTTACTTAATAGTTTATTTAATCTAGGGTTTGTTAGCCATAGTATTGATGTTGGATTCTTAATATTCATTGCTTGGACTTATTTTGTATTGGAATGATTGAATTCTACCTTGTGATTGAAGTGTTGTGCGTAAATTTTGACCAAATTTGCTTGTTTATGCTAGATAATTGAGTGAAGTACCGAAAGGAGAAACTTGTTATTTGACTGACAAGAAAGGACTTAATTTAGAAATATTTGAAAGAGAATTGCTTGTTAAGAGGAAACTTTAGCTAATAAAAAATCTACAACTTTGACTAAAACAAGGACATTTAAAAGAATGTTCATTGGATTAGTTTACGCAATTCGGTTTATTTTGAAAGAAAAAACAAAATTTTAGATCAATTGCACTCTTTTCACTCATCCAAGCTATGAAAAGTGCATGATTTAATCCATTAATCCACTTCTTTACTAGGCGAAATAATTCCCTGGATATTTTAATTCAATTGAATTTCCTGATTAGTTTACTAGTTTAACTCGAACAACCTATTGGAACTTGTTTGCTTAGCCTTTTATAATAGGTCAAAACTCAACATATTACATATGCTCTTTGTGGGAACGATATTAAAACTAAACTACAACATCGTGAACTTATGGTAGTACTAATAACCTCACCCTTCAAGTCTATTGTGATCCTGATTGGGCCAACTGTCCTATGACAGGATGCTATATTACTAGGTACTTGCAAAGTTAGGCACTTTTACTGTTTGATGGAAGACAAAAAAGCAGCCTACTATATCTCGTTTCTCCAGTGAAGCGGAATTTCGTGCCATGGTCAATGCTTCTAGCGAGGTGATTTAGATAAGGAACTTGATTCTATTTCTAAAAGCTCTTATAGGTTATGCTACCTTATAGTCAGGCTACTTTACACGTCACTGCTGATGCTGTTTTCCAACAACTTACTAAGCATATTGAGGTCGATTGTCATTTCTTTGGGAACGAAGGGTGTCTGGTGATGTTTGTACTTGTTACACTCTAACAAGTGAGAAGTTGGCTTATATTCTTCACAAAAGCTTTAGGATGTCGTTAATTCTAGTATTCCAAGTGCAATTTAAGCATTTGTGATATGCATGCTCTTACTTGAAGGGGAGTAATAGCAAGTATCTTGCCAACAATTTTTTTTCCTGTAACTCTTGTATAACAATATGGTATAATAGGATAATTTCCATTCTACCAGGACCATTATTTGTATAGTTTTCATTCACTTTCTATTTCCTAACTTTGTACTTTGTATTATTCATGTACAAATAAGATAATCCCAACAATGGAGAGGGTTGAGCAACCATATTCTCTTAAAAACTTGTCTAAGTTTTGCACTACCTCTTCGGCATTCTCTTATTGTGCACATCTTCGCTCTCTCCCTGCCACTTTTTGGCTCCCTTTCTTCTATTTATCTCCTCTCTTACCCCCCTTTTCGCCCCCCTGCACTAAAGGTGTTTGTTGGGACAAGAGTAGAAGAGACGCAACCAAAAATATTAACTTAATATACATGCAAGATTTAATTGTTGAATTTTTTTTTAATTATTGCAAGGCATTGTCACATAGTCTGGAGATGTTAGATGTTGTTAATCCCAAATTAAAAATTGGACACCAACTCTTTCAACTTTGATTCTGCTTATTTTGCATCTAGCATCATGAAGGCCAACTCACTAGTTTGATCATAGGATCTAGTTGGAAGAACACATAGTTATGGCTTCACCGCAAACCTTTCCCGTAGTTTTGTGTTTAACGGACATGTCAATGCATGTCTGTGTGTGTGCATATATATATATGTATATATATATATATAAATATATATATATATATATATATATATATATATATATAGATACATACATACATATATATGTTTTTCTGTATGTTAATATGGTACGACCGCAAGCCCACAACAGTGTTGTAGCAAATCAAGGTCGATCCCGCTGAGACTAGGTTGATCTATTGGGCTATATTCCCTTAAAATATGCTAAGCGAATCCAAAATCAGGGGGTTTTGACTTGATAACTTCAAATTTGCTAATTCTAAATCAATCAAGGAAAAATATGTGTAGGAATTCATGTAGTTATGATAAGTGATTGGATCAAAACGACAAATGTGCGCTTTTTCTCTAACCGGTTTATCTTGAGGAATTGCAATCTATCCAAAAATTTAGTTCATTCTTTCGAACTCAACCAAATTTGCCTAAACTAAGCAAAAGTCGCTCCTTCGAACTAATTTGTCTCAATCTAAGGTAAACATCTTTGATTATACTCTAGTCCTCCTAACATGCAAATCTCTCTTTAGTGACGAAGTTATGTCAGGTCTTATCAAGTAGTCCAACAATCAAATGTCACCTTTCAGTTTTTCACCTGATTGTTTCAAGCGTGAAAGCAAACTTTGTCCAAAAATCCACTCACAACATGATAATCACTTGATAGAATGAAATCAAATCAATAATGAAAACAAGCACAATTCTTTAGTTTAAAACATGATCCAACAACACTTTCATGAACTACTAAGTCCCTTGACAAAAAAAACTACTCACACATGATAAAAGGTTTAGAAACTAACTGCTCTAAAATGATAAATCTAAAGAGAAAAGAGAGGAGAAGAGAGACGAGTTTGCCCAGCCAAAATGTGTGCTTGAATCTATCGATTGCAGAACCCGATCCTGCTTCCTCGCGAATCTTTATCTTGTACATGCTCTCAACTATCTCGAATCTAAATCCTAATCTACTTGAAGAGGGGAAATGAAATGGACGGGATGATGTGATGATGCCTTTGTTGCTGTGAAAATGGCCCTATTTATAGGAAAACCTAGTTAACCTCAGCCACACCATGAAGGAAAATGAAGAGATTAGCAGTTATGCCTCCACCACAAACGGTGGCATCCACCACAAGCAGACCGTGGTGCTCGCTCATCATTCTTCTGTTCTTCCTTTCTTGCACGGAGATAGCAACTGACAGGCATCTGTGGGAAGTCAAAATGCACTCAAATGAGGGTCAAAACAAGGTTAAAATGGTCTAAAATCCTGCAAACATCATCAAACAACCATACCAAGCGTAAAATGGGAAAAACAGTATAAACTATAACATAAAATCCATAATTTTCCCTAAAAATGCAGGAAAATGACCCTAAAATAACGTATACGATAAGCACTTATCAAACTCCCGCACGCTTAAACTGCTCCTTGTCCTCAGGCAAACACTAAACAAAACCGACAAAGGGAATTGCATCGAAGACTTAAAACAAAACCAACAGGTAAGAATATCAATCAACGACAACCCCAAATAGTGAGCAAAATATTTCAAAATCAAGGGGAGAAGGTTTTCGAAAAAGTATAAGACCACAAGCTCGATATCAAAGTTGATCACCCCCAAAGAACCACAAATTATGTCATGCAAGCCCATGGAATTGTAGAGCTAAATGGACCTGTAGAACCTCATTTTTGGAAAATGTCAATCATTCTCGCTCATGTGTTTCAAATACAACATACGCTCACTCAAGACTCATTCCAAAGATGCAAACTACCATATGCTTGCAAAGACTCTCAAATTCTCCACTACTAAAATGCAATGTGCTCAAGACAATCAAGAGGACTTTACATGGGTTGTAATGTGGGCTAGAAGGGTTAAGGGAAAGCAGTGGACAAATGAACTTGGGCAATGTTAAGCTATTTAGCTAAGTGACTAGGTAGCAACCAACAAAACACCAAAAAACCTTGAAGTTCACTAACACCCTAAACCTAAAAAATAAAATGAACATACCCCAAATGAATCATATAGGAAATGGGTCAAAAAAGAAGGAACTCAAGCTATGTACATATCGAATGCCAATGACTGTGTCATTTTTTTTTTCTTTCTTGCTTTTTTTTCTTACTTTTTTTTCAACATTACTTTTTTCCTTTTTTTTCTTTTTGTTTTTTTTTGGGAAATGTAATGAAAATTGCAATTATTGAAAGGTATAGGATCACTAACTATCAACTCATAACCTAATATATATATATATATATATATATATATATATATATATATATATATA
>JACYFF010031958.1:36947083-37000365 GCA_017589665.1 Selenicereus undatus | reverse complement strand
ACCATGATTAGTGTTTACAATGTTGGAATGTACAAATAGCTCAAATATTTACCAGATAAATAACTTAATAGCTTACGCATATCTAATTTTTTACATAATTGGTTTCTAATTTATAGAAAGTTGGGGTTTTACATAAAAGTAAACTAGTTTAGGAACATGAATTCATCACAATCAGCGATACCATTATTTTAATGTCTTTCTAAAATTATGATGAAAACCTCATAATTTCAGCTTTATTTTTTCCTATTAAGAAAAAAAGCTGCAGAAATTCGAATGATTGGATCAAGCAAGAATGTGCTAGTACTAACAGCACTGTAATGGATACCTTGGCATATATGTCCCTTTTAAGCTCGAACAAATAATGGGAACTCTCATTAAAAAGTAATACCGTTAATTAACATTGGCCGAGTTAAAAATGTCACTGGCTAATTGCAAGGGATGCTAAACAAGTCATATAGGTTCGTCAACACGGTTTTTGTGTCCTACAATTCTTCAATTCCTACCATTCTTCAAGAGGATCGCTTAGGTCACTTTCGCAGTAGCCTATCGTTATTCTAGTTGGCCGGCTGCACGATTTTGCACACGAACGTCATCCTCAGAAGACAGCGATCTTCACAGTTCACAGTGATGGGACTGTTCTAGGTCTCCATTGTTGTAAACTAGTACCAAGACAATTATCAATATGAAACGCCCCATGCGCAGTTTTACATCCATTATTATTCAAAAAAATTGCGTAAAGATGGTTATTATCTTAGTTGGTAATTTGATTGAAATTTGATGGACATTTGAGTTTTACTTTATCATAGTTTAGGTGGGCAAAAAAAGTACCATCTGATGGTGGCTTATAACTAGTCAGGTCATGAAATCATAAAATCCAACAATCTAATTAGGAGATTGGTCTATACAACAACTACTCCTAGTGTGGGTCCCGCTTTTGCGGGGTCTGTGGAGATCCAAATGTAGGCAACCTTACCTCTACTAGCATTTCTGCCTATAGAGAGGTTGATTCCAAGAGACCCACAAAAATCAGATTTTGAGAAAACATTTTAAGGAGAAAGGTTTTAAGAAAACATTTTATGGGGCAAGCTAAGGGTGATTACTAGGGAATGAGATAAGAAATATGAAAAATACGAAAAAATCAAGCGACAGTAACTATGTGACCATACGTACAACAAAGCAGAGGAAGATACTGTACCTTAACAAGCAGAAGTATGCAAACAATGTCTCTTCCCAAACGCAAGAACTACCTGCAAATAAACAACACATACGAAGAAACCACAACCAGACTCATACTACTGCAAGCACGAGGCCAACTACAAAGCTAATTCTCTGCGCTCTAAGATCTTAATCCTATCCCCCTCTGCGTTGGCAATGACTAGCTATAAATCAAGTCGTCCATTCTAGTTCATACACTTCTTCCCCCTCTGCGTCTAATAGGGTGTGAAAAAAAAAAACACAAAATTAATGTAAGTACAAATGTTTTTCCTTTTTCTTCTCTTTTTACTTTTCTCGTTGGGTTTCATAATATCATTTTACTTTTAGGATTAGGTAACATGTGATACAAGAATCTATAGTTATCCACATCACTTTTCTGTACCCTTAGATTTAAATTTAGACCAGTTTTAAACTAGCCTTACATATTTCACTTAATTAGACCAATCCTAATTAATATTATTGCATGCCACCAACTCATTGGCTGTCAAACAAAATCTCAAACTCTTATTAATTATTTAGCCTTTAATTGAACTCAGCGGGGAAGCCAAGATTTTAGGAAAGTGAATTAGAAACAATAGCACATGCAATATAAATTTTAACAATAGTTACAAAACTAACTACAGAGTTCATTAATTTACAGGCTAAAAGTCAGCCTTTAATCAGAAACAATAGTAGAGGCAATCAGAAACAATAGTACACGCAATATAAATTTTAATTGAACTGTCGCATTTCATTTAATTTAGTTGTACTCATTGAGACCTTCGTATTTTGAAAGCAATACGAGATATCATCATTAGTAATGACAGAATTTGAAAGATATATTTTTTCGGGGGAAGGGGGGAGGCGACTAATGTATGTAGTATATAATTTCTTTAAAATCAATATAGGTAAATTCACTAACTGCAAAGTTCATTAATTTAGAGGCTAAAAGTCCAACAATCACAAGAGACTTAATTAATTAATATTTAATCATGTACGATTCTAACTTATATAAAAATAAAACATTTAAAAAAAGCTATCATAGATTGCTGGGATTTGAGTATTAGTGCTATACTAGAGAAATTTATAAACAAATTGAAGTTACGTTATAAAAAAGGTAATTGATTGGATAAGTTTAGAGAAAATAGTGGCGGGTTAGAAATTAAAGGAAAAAATAAAGAATGAAATAAACATATTTGTTCTTTCGGGGGGAAATGTTGGCTCACATTACCTTTTCACTCTCTCCTACTCCTTACTCATTCTCATTCCCTAAACATACATATAAGCTCTTCCCACTCTTCCTTGCTTCCTCCGACTCCCTCACACTCCTTCTCACACCTTATTATCAATAATTCTTTCTTTCTCCTACTCCGCTCCAATCCTTTCTACTCCTTCCCAATCCAGAAAGAAAAAAAATCAGTTCTTCTCACTCCATTTTACTCCTTCCCACTCTACTCTATTTTTTCCTATACCACACTCACAATTTACCCACAATAAAAACAAGCCCTAAATTTTGGCAAAAATTATCAAACTACCTAAATAGAAACTTCTACTTATTAGATCACTTAGAAACTAAAATTATGTAAAGTTAACTTAGGAAAGTTGGAACATCTAATATTAGAACTAATTATTATTTTATTTTTAGGGCATTAAAGAATGCCTTGAAATAATGAACAAAAATATTTCAAAACAAGTGGGAATTAAAGATAGGGAAAATTGAAACCCAAAAAATTCGATGCATGTTTAAAAACTTAGCACAGTGAGCCTTGGACACGCGACTGTCCTATCAGCCACCGCAATGCACAGTGCGTAAGCGACAATTTCGCCAACTCCATTCTATTTGTTGTGTATTGCCTTCAAATTTATTTATCAATATTTATCAACACCCTGCGATTTTCCTTTTTTTTTGGAGGAGGAATGGGAGTCAGCAGACTTCACTGAAACTCATGTTCCCTCCACCACTGATTGAACTTATGATGATTACTAGTATAGACTCGTGCATTGTATAGTGTTATATTTATATGTCAAGGATATGTTCTACATAGCAAATAGGACAAACAAAAGTGAACCATTACAATAACTAAATAATCCACAACTCTAAAGGAACGCATGTTGTCATGAAGACTCGAGATCCCACTGCATTAGCCAAACTAAATTTTTGGTTAAAACACAAATCCAATTCTTCAGCCTAGGCACACCCTTTTGGCATCAGGAGTCAATTTCCAAATACCGTTGGTGGGAGAAAGCAACAACATTATTCCAAGCATTGATAGACCCAGAATGTAAATTATTTGCAAACCAATCAACACATAACCTCCAAGTATGCTGGGGTTAACCGCCTTTAAAAGAAAGTTTATTGAGAACTGATTTGGGATAAATCCATGGGACCCCTAAACATGTCAGCAGTAGGCCCAAAAGGAGGGCCTCTAGTCTAAGCAGCTTCTCTTAGGCCCATTAAGGGAGGAATTTATGTGGAAATTATAAAGTTACCCCTGGCCGCAACCCCTATAAATACTTACCTATCAAACTTGCAAAACGTAAGCGACCTACGCCAGAAATTCGCACTCTGACAGGAGTCTAGAATTTTCCTTTTCGAGAAAGACCTCACCTTTTGTTAGAAAGATTCAAATTTTATTCTTCAGAAGCATAGTCATTTGCTTTCTTGGGATCGTTGCTGACTTGAGCATCGGAAGGGCATTCCTCAAAACTAGTATCCGAGGTCTTTTTTGTAGGATCGAAGGCAGTAAGAGTGGAGTCCAAGCCCGTTGCATTCGTCATCATATAAGCTCATTCTTCTGCGCATCACACCTGAAAATACTCTGTACCGAAACATATTAGCGCTGTCTGTCGAGAAAAGCGATGACCGATGGTAGAAATCAATGATACTCGAGCTCAGTCCAGTAGAGACAATAATCCTATTGTCGACGTGCCAGAGGCACATGAGGTATAGGATGCCTCTGAGACCTCTCGAGCAACCCCCCACTCGGTCGGATAGCGACCACCCGAGAGGGCAGCATACATCACGGTGGATGCCTTGAAGAATTTCATGACCACTATGACGGATAACCTGCTACAGCAAGTGGCCGAGCAGGCAAAAAAAACCACGGAAGCTGCGAGTTCTATGAGATCGATGCTAGTGTTTGACTATGACCCCACACGGGGTTGTGAACCCTCATCTCAACAGGACCCGTGTGAGGGGCACGATGTGGTGGTGCGGGGCTTCGCGATATGGCTCGACCTACTAGTGAACGACCATGTATTGAGCACAGAGACCGATCCCACAATAGTGGATGCCTGATAGATCATCTGACCCTGACAGCCATCCATGGGGCTCAAGAGGAGGTAGCAATGTCTAAACCGGCCTCCATGCCGTACGCAACCCATTATCGATGATAGGCCTGGTTTGAGGAGTAGGAGCAGACCTCATACCTCCAGAGGGAGGTTCACGGGAGGGAGCAAACTTTAGAATAGGTCGACGCTCAGGACCGCATGTGCAGCCCTTTAGCACCAGAGCCTTGTTTTCATGGCCAGGATTTGGTGAAAGCTAGGCACTCATGGCATAGCCAACTGATAGCCAACCGCCACCACCAGATAAGCACTCATGGCATAGCCCACTGATAGCCAACCGCCACCACCAGAGTCCCTCGGTGGCTGAGCTGGGAACACAAACTTAGACTCCGATCAAGCTATTCGGGACGGGCATACGCCTAAGCTTGATGTCATTCGCTGCATCCTTCAGCACAAAGGTCATCAATACACCAAGATAAGGGGAAAGTGAAGATCTTGAACCTAGACTTGTACAATGGAAACACGGAGTCTGATGTGCATCGGAGGGTGTACAAAGCCTAGATGTACTTTCAGGATGTGGACAATGCTACCTATTATCGGTACTTCCCAGCGACGTTGAATGGGTTGGCATAGGCTTGGTTCAAATGTCTTGCCCTTAGAAGTGTTACCTGCTTCCAGGATTTATCTGATTGGTTTGTGATCCAATTCATTGCCAGTTATAAGGAAAGCCGAACTGACATCCATTTGTCCAAGATAAAGCAAGCACCACAAGAGTCGCTGTCGGAGTTTGTGAAGAAGTTTTACCTAATTCTTGACCTAAAGGATGTGGTTGTGTATACCGGTTTCCTCAATGGTTTGAAAGATAGACGATTCAAATTTTCCCTGGCTAAACAAAAGGAGACCTCCTTAGCTGAGGCCCTCAAAAATGCCGCCGACTTTATGAGGGTTACGGAGATCTACACGGAAGTAATGGATGGCCCTTAGAGACCAAGGCCACGGAAGACTGGACCTTGACATGAGCACAAAAGGCAGAGAGGCAAAGTTCAAGACTCAAGTTTCACCTCAGACTTGCGGAGCATACTCATGGAAATTAAACGACATCCTATGCTTAAAAACCAGCATCCCATGATTGGGCCTCCGAAGCCGCGCAATGCGCGGAAGTACTGTTAGTTCCATAACCAAAACGACAACACTACCACCGACTGTAAAGAACTGAAGAAGGCCCTCTATGAGCTTATAAACAAAGGATAGATGGACAGGTTCTTAAAAAGGGCCCAAAGAGCCTTCCATAAAGGCCCCATCTGGCACTATGAAGAGCCTCGGGAGGAGGAATGCTATACTGAAATTGTGTCCACCATAACTAGATGGTACGCAGAAGACATGCCCTATACAATGTGGAAGATGCAGATGCGTGAGACCTAGTAGGTTATGACCGCCGAGCACGGGAACCCTGCGATTGTTCCCACCATGGTATTCGACAGCCGGGACAACCATTCCTTCAACTTTCCTCATGACGACCCCATGGCCATTGGGCTGAAGGTAGCTAGTATCCTTGTGCGCAGGATATTAAATGATATTGAGAGTTCAACTAATATCATCACCTAGGATTGCCTCAAGAGGTTTAAACACGCCAGGAGGGATATCACACCCTTAATGCATCCAATCCTGGGTTTCGGTGGACAGATCGTGGCCCCTATAGGAACGATCTATCTCCCCTTATGGTTCTGGGACAAAGCCAAGTCAAGGAATTTGGAAGTGGATTTCTTGGTTACATGTCCCCACTACTTACAATGTCATCCTATCGCACTCGACTTTACTTAAGATCAAGATTGTCATCACCTCCTACCTCCTGTAGATTCAGTATGAGGCGGACAATGGTAGTGTCGAAGACCTCTTTAGGGACCAGCGGAATGCTCGATAATGCTATTTGGTTAGCATAAACCCCTTAGTGGAATGCTCAGACTAGTAGAGGACTGTGATGCCACCCCCACAGCCGAAGAATCCTCGTGTTGTGTCTATAGCCATGACAGAAGCTTTGGTTGTCTGCACCATAACTTCGACTGACCTAGAGTGACCGTGTCCAGAAACAATTGATCATGTAGAAACGTTGTTGTTGACGGAATAACGCCTAGACTGCACGACCCAGGTGGTAGAGAAATGGCCGAGTAGACCCATCATATGCTTGTTAGTCTCCTTTAGGAGTATAAAGGATGTTTTCACCTTCGGGCTAGAGGAGATGCTCGATACAGAACCCTAAGTCATTAAGCACTACCTAAACATAGACTCGGCCTGCCGACCAGTGGCACAAAAGAACAGGCATATGGGAACGTACCACTGCTACGGTAGCGGAGCTATAGAAGCTTTTGGAAACAGGCTTTATCTAAGAGTTCTAATGCCCGAGTTCATTTGTAATGTAGTTTTAGTAAAAAAAGCCAAATGGGTCTTAGCAAATGTGCATGGACTTCCTAGATTTGAGCAATGTTTGTCCGAAAAATAGCTATCCTTTGTCGAAAATTGATAAACTAGTGGATGCCTCCACAGGGCATGCCATGCTGAGTTTTATGGACACCTTTGAGGGGGTACCACCAAATTCCTCTTCACCGGGAGAACCAACAGAAGACGACCTTTATAACTGCTCTAGGGTTGTACTATCATAAGTTCATGCCTTTCGGATAAAAAAATACAGGGGAAACCTACCAAAGGCCAATGAGCAAACTCTTCAAGCCCCTCATCGAATAAATATGGAACTGTACGTAGATAACATGATTCTGAAAAGCATATAGGAGGACGAGCACCCCACTAACCTGCAAGGGACGTTTTAAATCCTTCTCTAATACGACATGAAGCCTAACTCTAAAAAATTTATCTTTGGGGTTAAGTCGGGAAAATCCTTGGGGTTCATGATGAGTAACCAAGGGATAGAGGCAAACCTGGCAAGGTGCACGCAGTCCTCAATATGCAATCACCACGGTACGTGAAGGAAGTCCAGTGTTTGTCTAGGTGGATTATCGCCCTAGGCCGTTTCATGTCCAAATCAGCTTATATAAATGCCAACCCTTCTTTCATGGCCTCGGAAGGTACACGCATTTTGAGTTGAATGACAAGGCAGATGACACGTTCTAATCATTAAAGGCATATTTGTCTTGCCTACCTAAGATAGCCAGCCCAGCTCCCGGTGAACCCTGTCAGGGAAAAAGTTTTAATATTTATAAACCCCAAGTGCAAGGTGTATCGTTGAGTACTTGGGGTGTTGTCCGCATGGAGTTGTGTTTCCAACTACCAAGGCTAACTAAAGCGTCTCAATCTAGGCCAGAGAGAGAGAGTGAAGGAAGAAGGACTAAACTACTAAAATAAATAAACAAAAAGGGACTTGGGTTTATGATTTCACGAAGTGATGAACTAGTTAATCAAGACGAGTCCTAACCTACCCAAACCACACTGAGAAAAAGAGATGATCGGTTGCACCTTCAAAGACCACCCAAGCCCTCTCTCAAGGGTCATGAGCTAGTCTAATAAGCCTAACCACCTATTTTCATGGGGTTAGCCTAATTAAACCACAAAACTAGCAACCTCGGACCAAGCTCGATTCGGATACTATTTTCATGTCCCGAACTCGGCTATTCCCTCTCCCACACTAGCTAATTGACCTCACCTCTCAGCATAAGTCAATCGCCCAAAAATATGGATGAAAGCTCTCTCAAGCATTTCATCGAACACTTGGCGGGCGTGAAGGAAAACTCTAGGTTCTAAGCATAGATTGGGTATGGTTAGGCCAAATACAAGACTAATTAGCCATCAAGAGACTAATCACAATCCAAGCCAACAGAATCTACCTACTAAACATCACAAACACATCAAAACCTAAACTAACAGCGAAGAACATAAACTTGAAGAACACAACAAAGGAAAGAGGCATGAAACTAAACTAATTCTAGAATCAAACATGAATTAAACATAACAACTAAATGATTGAATCAAATCAAAACCAAGCATATGAACTAAATTAACAAAAATCTAAAACAAGAACGAAACAAGAAATGGAGAGAAAGAGAAGAAGAAGACTTATGAATTGAAGCGAAGAACTTGAAATCCAAGTGCTTGAATCCAAAATTAATCGAATACAATCCTAATCTAATCTCCCCAATGGAGTTTTTATTGGCTAAAACCTAAACTAAACTATCCTAGAAATCGCCAGAGAGAAGCCCCCAAGCGAACCCCGAACGTCCCCCGCAAAAACGCCCGAAGAAGGGTTAAATAGAAAAACCCGAGCGAACGGCGAAGGGGGGGGGAAGGCACAACCGTGCCACGTGGCACGGTGTGCGCGTGCCACATTGCTGGCCGGTTCTGCCGGCTGACTCCCGTTTTTCCGTCTTTTTGCCTGTTTTGACCCTTTTTCGCCCGTTTTCGCGATAATTGCTTGGTTCAACTTATTATCTGCAAGAATAGACAAAACAAGTAAAAATGTCAAAGAATACTGAATAAAACAAGAAAAACTCTAAAGATTACGTTATTATATGAGCTAAGATTAGGCGAAAAAGGCATATAAAAGGCGACAAATTATCGCCTAACAAACCCCAGCTTCTATACGTGGCCATCTCAGAGCAGGCGGTAAGCACAATCCTGGTGGTGAAATGAGAGAAGGAGCAGATACTAGTCTACTACGTGGGTCATGCCCTCACTGGGGCTGAACTGAATTAGCCCCTTATCAAGAAGCTTGCCCACGCCCTGGTGCTCGCAAGCAAGAAACTTCGCTCATACTTTGAAGCTCATAAAGTCATGATCCTTATAGACCAACATTTGAAAAATGTCCTTCAGAAGTTGGATGCATTAAGTAGGCTACTTAAGTGGGTGGTTGAATTATCTCGATATGGTATTGACTTTGAGGCACGATGAGCGATCAAAGCACATGATTTGGCAAACCTTTTCAATGATAACGCCAACACTAACCCCGCGAACATGTTGCTGATTGACTCTAGAACCTGTACATAGATGGATCATGAACCAAGGACGACAGTGGAGCTGGCCTCATCACTGAAACCCCCAAGGGGAAAAGTATGAGCGCACCCTCAAATTCATGTTTAAGGTGTCCAACAATTAAACGGAGTAGGAAGACTTCATAGGTGGGGGTAGAGCTATGCTATGTGATGGGCGTAGACTCTGCTAGCCATATTCGGACTCGTAGTTGATTATCAGTCAACTTAACGGAGAATATGAAACCAAGGATGACATGATGAAAGCCTACATTCGTCGAGTTAGGGTGGTCACCAGCCAACTGAAGAACTTCTTAATAGCCCACATCCCTCAGTCCGAAAAATCATCAGGTTGATGTGCAATCCAAACTTACTAATTCTTCTGCAGATGGAAGGCGAAAAGAATTCAATGGGAGACGCTAAGGGAAAGAAGTATCTAGCCCAGGGAAGTCTTATGGTGTAACACTCTGACCCCCTCCTAGGCCGGGACAATTACCAAATACGGTTTCAAGGATTGTTGACTAGTCCCATAAATCACCACAAACCTTTTCGGGAAGCCGACTCTTAAGAACTCTACAGTTAAGTGTGTTTGTTGTAAAGAAATCTTATGATGAGTGACCTCCTAGGAACTTTCCTGGGGAACATGCGACAGAGAGTTGCCGGTGTCACTCGAACCATTGCATGTCAAACCTAGGCTCATATTGTCTTTCTCTTACTGTAGCCCACCAAAGGTCAGCCTTGTCCTTGAGGTAGAACACAACAAACCTTACCCTAAACTCCTTAGTGTACTAGAGAGTATCAAACAACTTCTCCATGCCCTGAATTCAGTCCACAAAAGCTTCAGGGTTAGGGGCACTATCATAGACCAACAGTGCATGACTAGTGAGCCTGTTGAACATGTAGGAGTTGTCCTTCCTCGTCTTCTTCTCTTTAACCTCCACAATCTTCTATAGGTGCACATTTTATTGTTGAATTTTCTCCCTTTGCTTCTGTAGGAGAAACAACAACAAGCATGAGGGGCATCACAACGACAACCGACCCCGAGTGACATGCAACGCCTATGGAAAGCCTGGCACTATGCATAAGAGTTCCGCACAAACAAGACATACTACCACTGTAGAAGTACCCAGCATCAGGTGAGGGATGACCCGTACCCACTGCCTCCTACCAATCACAGCTCTGAGGACAACCACTGCAGCGATACTACCAAAATAAGGGTGGGCTAGCGGTAAACCCAAACAACCAAGCTCGAGCTCCTCAGTAGAATCAGCCACGACCCCACAACCAATCACCTCAGAACACTGGAAGCAAAGTCTATATTATGAGAAGGGAAGAGGCTGAGGATGCTCCCAACATAGTGACTAGTACCTTCTCTATCCAAACTCAACTTGTTGATGTCCAGGTCAATTCTCGTGTTACGATGCTTTCATTTATGTCAAGTTGGTTGAGACATTAGGGCTTGTTCTAACATCTAGACGCCCTTTACTATTTGTGGCCCTTCCTGATGGGAAAACTGCGAGTTGTGATGAGCTATATAAGGACTGCCCTATTCAATCTACGACCATCAATTCTTCATTGACCTCTACAAATTTGAGCAAATCAATTTCGATGTGATTTTGGGATAGATTGGTTAGCAAGGTACCTAGCCCAGATAAATTGTCCCTAATAGACCATCACCCTAAGGGGGCCTAAGGGAAAAAAGGTAGTTCATAAGGGAAAGGTCTTGAAGTGTGGGGTGACGCTTATCACAGCAACAGAAGCCCGGAAGCTATTAAGATGAGGTTGTGAGGGGTTCTTATGCAATGTGGTAGACACCAAAATCGCCCATCCCTTAAGGATATTCCAGTAATTCAGGAGTTTCTTGATGCCTTTCCAAAAGAGATTCCAGGCATGCTACCACCAAGTGAGGTGGAACTCTGCATTGACTAAGTGCCATGACCAATCCCTATCTCTAAAGCCCCTTACTGGATGGCCCAAGCGAAACTTGAAGAACTAAAAGCTCGGTTGGATAAGTTGTTAGAAAGGGGTATATATACCCCAGTACGTCTCCATGGGGAACCCCGATGTTATTTGTGAAAAAGAAGGATAGAATCTTGACGCTATACATCGATTAGCAGGAGCTTAACAACATAATCGCCAAGCGCAGACAGATGACCTCTTCGACCAATTGAATGGTGCAGGCACTTTTTCCAAGATAGATATGCGATCTGGCTACCATCAAATCCATATCAAGGAGGAGGACATACCCAAGACAGCCTTCCGAACTTGAAATGTGCATTATGAGTACATAATGATGCTTTTTAGGCTTGCCAATGCCCCAGCTGTATTCGTGGACCTTATGAATAGCGCTTTATTTAGATCAATTTGTAGTAGTGTTCATAGGCAATATATTGATCTATTTGAGGACACCGGAGGAACATACCCACCACTTGAGGACGGTCCTAGAAGTGTTAAGGAAAAACAAGTTGTATACGAAGTTGAAGAAGTGCAAGTTCTGGTTAGGGAAAGTGGTGCTTTAGGGCATGTGGTTTCCAGAGAGGGAATCTCCATGGATCCTCAAAGGATAAAAGCTGTAAAGCATTGGCCTAGACGTAAGAATATAACTGAAATAAGGATTTTTCTGATGGAGTAACATGATGTAGGACATAGCGGGCTATATGGCGAAGTGCCTAACTTGTTAGCTAGTGAAAATGAAACACTAAAGACCCACAGGGTTCTTGCAATCGTTGGAGATTCCTAAGTGGACGTCAGACTCAGTCTTTATGGATTTTGTGGTGGACTTACCACCTACCCAGACCAAAAACAATGCAATCTCGGTCATCGTACACCACCTCATGAAAACATCCCACTTTATAGCAATGACGAACACACGGACATTAGACCAATTGGCCCGAGCCTGTTCAGAGAAGATCATTCGATTACATAGGGGACCAAGTTCTATAGTTTCAAACCGAGACACTAGATTCCAATATGGGTTCCAATAGAAACTATAGGAGGCATTTGGAACACTGTTACATTTTAGTACAACCTTCCACGCAGCCACAGATGGGTAGACGAGTAGACGATTCAAACCCTAGAAGACATGCCACTAGCTTCTGCACTAGACTTTAAGAAAGCTTGGGGTGAGCAACTGACACTAATCGAGTTCTCCTACAACAACAGTTATCATTCTTGTATTGGGATGGCCCCTAATGAAGAAATTATATAAAAGATGATATAGACCCCACTGTGTTAGAAGGAGATTGACGATACATTAGCCATTTGACCCGACCTAATTGAAGCTACTACCTAGAAGGTTAAGGAAATCCGAGAACGAATGAAGCCAGCTCAGAGTTATCAAAAGAGCTACAAGGACAAAAGGCATAAGCCTCCCAAGTTCGAGGGGGGACACCATGTTTTCCTTAGATTGTTGCCAACCCAGGGGATTACGAGGTTGGGTATGGTGGACAAGCTTACCCTTAGGTACATGAGGTTGTATCCCATCATTCAACGAGTTGAGGTGGTAGTCTATCAGTTATAGCTACCACCTAAGTTACCAAGGGTACATAATGTCTTCCATGTAGCCCAATTATGCAATTATATCCCTAACCCCTCCCATGCTACCAAACTGAACCCCGTACAATTGCAGGAAAACCTATCATATGAGGAGCAACCAATTTGTATCTTGAATCGGCGAGAAAAATAGCTCCGTAAGAAGACAGTGCCACTGGAGAAGGTCCTCTAGACCAATCACGAGGCATCGGATGGCACTTGACAACCAAAACAATAAATGCAATCTAAGTACCCTCACTTATTTGATTACCAAGGTACATGTGAAGTTACGAGGACAAAACTTCCTTGAAGGCGGTAAAATGTAAAACCCTTAAAATTCGTAATTATTAATATTATTTCATAATTATTAATATCACATTTTTTTTTCTTTTCAAGGCGGAACGACTTAGAAGACTTGAGCTCATAAGGTGGTTTGATTTTTATGGGTAGTTTAAGGATGAAATTTTTATATTTTAGTTAGCTAATCCAAGCTAAAAACTACAATTGTTTTCTTCCTTTTTCAAGACTACACTTATTTTATTTCCTTTTCCCTCTTTCCTTCCTTTTCTTTTCTTTCCTTTTCTTTTTCCTCCTAAACCTGAACCCTAGACAGGTATTTAAAAGTCAGCCACTCGCTCTCTCTCTTCCTCCCTCCCTCATGAACACCCACAGTCTCTCCCCTTCTCTCACACACATTCTTTGTCTTTGTCCCTCTCTTACACGACACCCTCTCTCTCTCTCCCACCAGCCGCCTACCTCCGGGCTACAAGCCAGCTTTCGCACCATCAATCGGCCATTGCACCGTCTTTGTGCCACCATTCCCTCTTCCATGCGTATAAGTATGGCTAGGGTTTATGAAAAAACCTAGCACAAGCATCCTCTTTTTCAAAATTTCTTAATGAATTCTCACACTTGATCATAGATATGAGTTCTTCTATGTCTTCCATAATCTTTAGATTCAAGTATTTGGTTTGAGGAATCAAAACGTCCCTAAAGTCTCTCCTTTTCCTCTCAAACTTGCTTTCAAGGTAAACGTTTGATTCTTTTAACCCTCATAATGTCATGGCTTAGGTTAGATTATGAATTTGAGTAGTAGGGAATATGGAGGACTTAGCATGAATGTGCTATGGAAGGGTTGGGTAAAGAATGAATGTATTAGAGACTAGAACATAGAGAATTAGCGACCTTGGCATAACCAGAACCTAGGATGATTTTTGGAGATTACCGGTAATTATTGCCTCATATAAAAGTCATGAAATTTATATGGTTGGTAGATCTATGTGTCCTTTGACAATAAAAATTTGAATCATTTAAATTAGAGTTAGAATCAGGGAGTTATGATCAAAATACGACAACTACGCAGTTATAGCTTGCACTACAATAGTTAACAAACTTAGTTAAATTTGGTAATCACTATAGAATAGAATTTTAGTACATGAACTAACCTTACCAGAATGGGCTAAATCTTTGAAATCCGACGTCGGGAGCCGGATTTTTATCCTCTGAAAGTTGGGTGTAAAATCTGACCATATTCTGGATAGTGCAAAAAGGGGGAAAATAGCGGCATAAATATTCTAAAAGCACAGGAAAAATTATTCGGAGGGTACGTAGGGGCCATAAACTGTATTGCGCAATGTTAAGCTAAGGACTAAGACTAACCGAACCCACTTTTGAGGATTTTCATAGGCCCAAGAAAGATATCCGAGCTCAAGCTTAGGCCCCGCTTTCAACTAGGTAACAATCGCACCCTAACTCATTGGAATGTCCCTTATAAAATCCATCTTCTAAGTTGGCTTTTGTATTGATTAAATTATGTTGGGGAAATTTTGGTGAATGAATTGTTGTGATAAGATTTCTCAGTTATTATTATAGTTGGCATGAAATTTTGGTTTCTCATGAACAAACCTTTAATACCCTATTGTGAACATGTTTCTTTACGATTTTATATTGTATTGGGTTGAGATGGGCTAAATGCAAGCTTAGCAAATAACCTATCTGAAGAGTGACAACAAGGTGGATAGATTAGGCGAGGCAAGGGAAGTTCACCTTGATCATAAGAAGGCCTTATTGCCTTTCTCGATAAATTGCATACATGGTTAGCAGCCACGTGTGACCTTGTGGATGGACATAGGTTAGGTTATCGGTAATAGTCCAGTTGATGGTAGGCCCTAATATGGATAAGCGACTGTAGTAAAACTGACTATAGGCCCTGAGACCTAGTGATGCAGATTGAATTTGGTCTGATACCATCCATGGTGAGTTCCATTTGCCCAAATAGAGAAATGAAATGCATGTAGATGAGCCCAATTGATGTTAAAGACCGGTCTCTCTAATGATAAACCAAGAGAGAGAATCCCTAATTAGAAGAAAACCTCCAATGGAGATGAATCAATGCGTGAAATGTGCGACCAAGAGATAAATCCAAGAGGACATATCTAGGCGAAAGGTTGAACCACCACCTACATTAGATAAACTCATCCTCTAACCCTCTAAAGCCTTAGCACCAAGGGTTAGATTAAAGGGAAGACTCAAATCACCACCCTCCTAACAGAGATAAAGAATTTGAGATTTTGATGAAAACCAAGCTTCAAGCTCTCTTATCATTTGTCAAATCTAATTTTTTCACAGAGGTAATGGGTTCTACAAATAATAATGAGAGGGGTAATTAGCTGTACATTAGACGGACAAGTTGATGGAGACCATCTTGTCCACTCTCCTTCTCCGCTCAAGGCAGACCCTAGAAAGCTCAAAGAGGCCAAAAAATTTGCTCTACTATGCAGAAAAGCTGTGACCATGCCGGAAGAACTCACGCCTAGTTCATCCTCATCACACCTGGTTTTTGTTACTCTTTTACAAGAAAATGTAATGGGCCAAAATTCTGATGGTCCTTACATTAATCTAGCCTAAGAAAAGAGCTTTCTAACAAGACCAACCACGCTTGTTTTGGAGTTCATTTGGTTGGTCAACTTCAGTCCGTAAAATAAAGTATTAAAATGTATTACATACTCTTTTGGGCCATAACTTTTGATCGGCTGGTCCAAATGCAGAAAATGAGCATTCCTTGGAAAATAGACATCCAGAGCTTTCCACCAAGCCCAAGATCATTGAATTTGGCCAAGTATTCTGAGAGATATGCCCTATGGAAGTTGGGCTTGCTGCAGGTGTGAACGCATTGATGGCAAAACGCGTGTGGCTTTTGTGTACACCTCATTTTGGCTATTGATGCTTGGTTCTTCCTCTTCAGCCGTGTTCCTTCCCCCCCCCTTGCAAGGTCAAAACGTGTGAGAAGTAGGGATGCATGAATCCCCCTTGGCTGCTACACTCTATTCACACCAAAAGGCTTCAAGAGACACACCACTTCACCTTGGTGCATTCGAATGTGGTTGTTGCAATTTTGCCTTGTTTTTTTCTTTCATTCTTTTTGTGTGTTTTCATACCTTTTCATTATGTAAGGCCTCTACTATATAAAGGCCATAGCATAGGGTTGTTGAAAGAAGCATCTACAATCAACTCCAAGTAATACAATTCAGCTTTTGAGTGTTCTCTCAAAGTGAGTGTGCAAATCTAGTTCTATATCTTGAGTGTTGGCAAACTCAAGTGGTGTTCTAGTTTCCTAAACTCCTCTAGGTGGTGATTCATTTCTGTATCCTAGAAAAGAGTGAAGGAATTCGCCCAAGGATTGGATTTGAGTGGCGCCTCTCGGCTTATCTCAAACACAACCCTTGAACCTATCTTTTTTTTTCTTTCTTCCTTAACCAAAAACCCACAAGAAGACAACATTACTTGGTCATTTGTGAGTTCAAATACATCATTTGGTTTTAGAGCGAGGTTGCCAAGTGACCAAGATTGCAGCCAAGCACATTCCACACACACCATCACAAAAAAATAAAATGTCTTCAAGCTGATCCCAAGAGCGAGTTGACGAGTTGGAAGCCCAAGTAAAGTACCTTCAAACTCAACTTGCCCAACTCTTGGAGGAGAAACGAAGAGGGAACAGAAGCCTTTCTGACTCACGCACCCAAGAAGACTCGGATGAATCCGAGAGAGAAGAGAGAAGCTATGTTGATAACTCTAATTATGAAGAGAATACTCCTAGAAGACCCCGAAGGAGACAAGAAAGTGGTCTTGGCAATTTTTGAGTTGATATTCTGGAATTTGAAGGCCAACTAGACTCGGATCACTTTCTAGATTGGCTTCAAACCGTTGAACGAATCTTTGAGAACAAAGAAGTGCCCGAAGATAAGAAGGTGAAGCTTGTTGCCCTTAAGCTCCGGAAATATGCATCAATATGGTGGGCGAACCTCGTGGCCAAAAGAGCAAGGAATGGCAAAGGAAAGATTAGGACTTGGACCAAGATGAAGGACAAACTCAAATCCAAGTTCCTTCCTTCCCATTACATCCAAGACAACTACTCCAAGCTCCATCATCTTAAACAAGGCTCCAAGAGCATTGAAGAGTACACCCGGGAGTTTGAACAACTCCTCCTCAAATGCGGTTTGAGAGAAGATGACGCTCAAACAATGGTAGGATTCCTAAGTGGCTTGGATGAATCCATTGCTCATATCATTGAATTGCATCCTTACACCTCTCTAGATGACTTGAGTTCTCTTGCCTACAAGGTAGAGCAACAAAGGAAATCTAAGGGAAAAAGCCCCCTTTCCAAATCCACTCCCCGTCCTTACCCCACTCAAAAGCCTTCCTATTTTCCTCCTAAACCTCAAAACTCTCCTGAACCCAAAAATACCCCTACCGCCCCTAATCCCTACACAAAAGAACCTCCCAAGCCCAAGGACAAAATTCGTTGCTTTCGATGTCAAGGTCTAGGACATATTGCATCCGAATGTCCTAACAAGTGGATAGTGACTCTTGCCGAGTACCAAGCTTCCTTTGAGGAGCCACATAAAGAAGAAGAAGGAGAAGATTACATGGTGGAAAATGTGAAAGAAGTTAAAGAAGGCCCCGATGAAGGAGAATTGTTGGTCATTAGAAGAGCCTTGAGTGGTTTTGCCACCCAAGACAACTTCGAACAAAGAGAAGCTATTTTCCATACAAGGTGCACCATTGAAGGGAAGGTATGCTCACTCATTATAGATGGAGGTAGTTGTGCTAATGTTGCCTTCAAGACCATGGTAGACAAGCTCAATCTCAAAGCCACACCTCATCCTAAGCCTTACACTATCCAATGGCTAAACCAAGCCAAAGGTATGCAAATTTCTACCCGATGCCTCGTTTCTCTCTCCATTGGTAAACACTACAAAGATGAGCTATGGTGTGATATAGTTCCCATGGATGCTTGTCACATCCTTTTGGGAAGACCTTGGTTATTTGATAGAAGTGTCATCCATGATGGCCGGATGAACACTTACACCTTCCACAAAGACCAAAAGAAAATTACCTTGATCCCTCTCAAATCCACTCCCTCTACTAAGACCAAAGACAGCCCTCACTTGGATGTCTTTCTGACCACCCTTCTCAAACCCCAACATCATGAGTTTGAGTCTTTCAAAGACTTAATTCTCCTACAAGATGAGCCAAAGCCTCCATCTCCCTCACACCCTCTACTCACCCCTCTCCTACAAACCTTCCACCATGTGTTTCCACAAGAAATTCCCCATGGCCTTCCCCCACCGAGATCCATACAACACAAGATTGACCTTATCCCAGGATCCGTTCTTCCCAATAAACCGGCATACCGAATGACCCCACAAGAAATCCAAGAAATCCAAAGGCAAGTAGATGACCTCTTCTCCAAAGGATTGATTCGGGAAAGCCTAAGCGCATGTGCCGTACTAGCCCTCCTTGTACCCAAAAAAGATGGAAGCATGCGTATGTGTGTGGATAGCCGACCCATCAACAAAATCACCATCAAATACCAGTATCCTATTCCAAGGTTGGAAGATTTGCTTGATGAGCTTCATGGTGCCACCATCTTTTCTAAGATTGATCTTAGAAGTGGCTACTACCAGATCCGGATTTTCAAAGGAGATGAATGGAAAACCGCCTTTAAGACTAAAGGAGGTTTGTATGAATGGCTTGTCATGCCATTTGGGCTAACGAATGCCCCTAGCACTTTTATGAGGCTTACGAACTAAGTTCCAAAGCCCTTGATTGGTATTTGTGTGGTCGTCTACTTTGACGACATCTTGATCTATAGCAAAATTGAAGAGAAGCATGCCCATCATCTCTATCAAGTTTTAAGCATCATATCTCATGAGAAGCTATATGGGAACTCAGAGAAGTGTCATTTTTTCACCTCTCGAGTTATATTTTTGGGCTACATTGTCTCCGCCCAAGGAATTCAAGTGGATGAAAGCAAGATCAAAGCCATTTAAGAGTGGCCTACTCCTACTTCTATCACTCAAGTAAGGAGTTTTCACGACCTAGCATCCTTTTATAGAAGATTTGTTTGTGATTTTAGCAACATAGTAGCCCCCATGACCGAGGTGCTGAAAGGCAAGGAATTTGTGTGGAGTGAACAAGTGCAACATGCTTTGAGGAGATCAAACAGAGACTCACAAGCGCTCCCGTTCTAGCCTTGCTAGACTTCTCCAAAATCTTTGAAGTTGAATGTAACGCATCTGGAGTTGGGATTGGAGCCGTTCTATCCCAAGAGAAGAGGCCTATAGCTTTCTTTAGTGAAAAGCTAAATGAAGCCAAGAGGAAGTACTCCACCTACGACAAAGAGTTATATGCCATCATTCGTGCCTTGGAGTATTGGGGTCACTATCTCATAGGAGGTGAATTCCTCCTCCATTCTGATCATGAAGCACTGAAATATATCCAAGGTCAACACAAACTCAACCCAAGACATGCTAAGTGGGTAGAGTATCTTCAATCCTTCCATTTCATCATCCAACACAAAGCGAGAAAACTTAACAAGGGGGCCGATGCACTTTCTCGTAGGTACTTACTTCTTTCTACCTTAAGTATCAAAGTTCCTGGCTTTGAAATTGTGAAAGAGTTGTATCTGACCGATGAGGACTTCAAAGACATCCTTCAGAAGTGTAGCAAACACCCTCATGGATCATTTCACTTGGAAGAAGGTTTTCTATTCAAGGACTCCCGTTTGTGCATTCTAAAATGTGGATTCCGGGAACTCCTTATTCAAGAAATTCATGGAGGAGCTCTATCCGGACACTTTGGCGTAGAGAAGACTTGTGCTATGCTGAAAGAGCACTACTATTGGCAACATATGTCTAAAGATGTAGAACACTTTGTGAAAAGATGTTCTATATGTCAAATGGCCAAAAGCCATATTCTACCCCAAGGCTTGCACTCCCCTTTTCCCATTCCTGAGGCTCCTTGGGAGGATATAAGCCTAGACTTCATCACGGGGTTGCCTAGAACTCCAAGGAACAAGGACTCCATTATGGTGGTGGTAGATCGATTTTCCAAAATGGCACATTTCATCTCTTGCCATACCACCAACGATGCCTCTCATATTGCCAACTTATACTTTGAGGAGATTGTGAGACTTCAAGGCACTCCCAAGAGCATGGTGTCAGACCGAGATAGCAAGTTCCTTAGTTAATTTTGGCTAACTTTATGGAGGAAGATGGGTACGCAGCTCAAATTCAGCACTACTTGTCATCCTCAGACCGACGGTCAAACGGAAGTCACTAACAGGACTTTGGGCACCTTGCTTAGAGTCCTTGTGAAGAACAACATCAAGAGTTGGGATGACATGCTACCTCATGTCGAGTTTGCCTTCAATCGAACTCCAAGTAAGACCACCCATCTCTCACCCTTCCAAGTAGTATATGGGTGCAATCCAAAGAGCCCTCTTAATCTCATTCCTATTCCAACTCCCACTAAGTTTAGTTGGGAAGCCGAGAAAAGGGAAAAAGAAATTCAAGGCCTCCACGCCCAAGTTCACGATAGTATTGCCAAAGCTAATGAAAGAGCCATGCACAATGCCAACAAGCACAAGAGAGAGGTTCATTTTCAACCTGGAGACTTGGTATGGATCCACCTGAGGAAGGAAAGATTTCCTTCCAAGCGCAAGTCCAAGTTGATGCCTAGATCTGATGGTCCCTTTGAAATCATTGAGAAGGTTCATCCTAATGCATATAAAGTAGACCTTCTTGGCGATTATGGAGTTTCTGCTACTTTTAATGTTGCTGACCTTAGTCCCTACTTTGAAGACGAGCCTCTTCCAAGTTTGAGGACAAACTCTCACCAACCCGGGGGGAATGATGGAGACCATCTTGTCCACTCTCCTTCTCCGCTCAAAGCAGACCCTAGAAAGCTCAAAGAGGCCAAAGAATTTGCTCTACTATGCAGAAAAGCTGTGACCATGCCGGAAGAACTCACGCCTAGTTCATCCTCATCACACCCGGTTTTTGTTACTCTTTTGCAAGAAAATGTAATGGGCCAAAATTCTGATGGTCCTTACATTAATCTAGCCTATGAAAAGATCTTTCTAACAAGACCAACCACGCTTGTTTTCGAGTTCATTTGGTTGGTCAACTTCAGCCCGCAAAATAAAGTACTGAAATGCAGTACATACTCTTTCGGCCATAACTTTTGATCAGCTGGTCCAAATGCAGAAAATGAGCATTCCCTGGAAAATAGACATCCAGAGATTCCCAACAAGCCCAAGGTCATTGAATTTGGCCAAGTATTCTGAGAGATATGCCCTATGGAAGTTGGGCTTGCTGCAGGTGTGAACACATTGATGGCAAAACGCGTGTGGCTTTTGTGTACACCTCATTTTGGCTATTGCTGCTTGGTTCTTCCTCTTCAGCCGTGTTCCTTCCCCCCCCCCCCCTTCAAGGTCAAAATGTGTGAGAAGTAGGGATGCATGAATCCCCGTTGGCTGCTACACTCTATTCACACCAAAAGGCTTCAAGAGACACACCACTTCACCTTGGTGCATCCGAATGTGGTTGCTGCAATTTTGCCTTGTTTTTTTCTTTCATTCTTTTCGTGTGTTTTCATACCTTTTCATTATGTAAGGCCTCTACTATATAAAGGCCATAGCATAGGGTTGTTGAAAGAAGCATCTACAATCAACTCCAAGTAATACAATTCAGCTTTTGAGTGTTCTCTCAAAGTGAGTGTGCAAATCTAGTTGTATATCTTGAGTGTTGGCAAACTCAAGTGGTGTTCTAGCTTCCTAAACTCCTCTAGGTGGTGATTCATTTCTGTATCCTAGAAAAGAGTAAAGGAATTCGCCCAAGGATTGGATTTGAGTGGCGCCTCTCGGCTTATCTCAAACACAACCCTTGAACCTATCTTTTTTTTTTCTTTCTTCCTTAACCAAAAACCCACAAGAAGACAACATTACTTGGTCATTTGTGAGTTCAAATACATCACAAGTGGACCAATAAGAGGCTTATAAAATATCCTAGCAAAATAAATGAAGATGTTTAAGATAAATACAATCACTATGAGTTGTTTCTAGGATTCATCTTCCATCTTCTAGAGAGGCTTGAGTAGGCCCTAGTCCTCCAAATGAGACGCTGCCACTTGTTAACTCTTCCCTTGTGAGTGAAGAATCATTCCATGTCAATTAATCACTAAAATTACAGCTTTAACCTCTTTAATTAGGCCCATAATCAGAATTGTGCATTTTCTTGCCCTAGACCAACCCTTGGTTGGTATTTGTCCCATAACTTTCTTAATACTTGGAGTTGGAGTACGATTCAAGACTTGTTAGCAAATAGAAATTCAGAGCTTTCTTCCATCCATGTATAATTTATACAAATTGGAGCTAATTTGCCTGGCTAATTTGAAGCAAGAAATAAAGTAAAGTATTTTGCCTAATAATTGAAAATGAGCTAATGAAGGTGGTTTTCGGAGGACTGAGTGATTAAATCCTTATTTAGGGCTATTAATGGCCCAAGCACCTTTCCTAGCCCTACCTGGACCGTCTTAAGGGTCCAAGTCAATATTGACCTAGGGGGACGTCCTTGACCTAGGGTCAATATTGGGCCAACTTAGGTTAGGGCCCTTACTAGTGAAGGTAGGCCGAAGTGCGGAACTTGCTCCACATCAAACCCTCCACCTTGAAGAGGATTTGCCCTTAAATCCTTGGGGTTGAAATCCCATGACATCAACCTTGTGTGCCCTTTACTATATTTTGGTTTGAAAACCCCCGAAGTACTATGTGTTCCTCTCTTTTTGAATGTGTAGTAGTTGTTGAAGATCTTTGGGAGAACATCAAAGCAATACATAGCTCTCCTATGCCTTATGAGCTCATTGAAGATCTTAATATACTCGTTACAAGATAGCTCAAACTCACCATACTCAAGAGAGGTTTCACTTATGGCTTGATCACCCTTATAAGAGCTTCCTCCCAACACCACTTTGATGGATGAAGGGATGGGGTTTTTTTTGGGGATTTCATCCTTAAGTTCTTGGTGAGCTACACGGGGTAAAGGTCTCACTTCCTCACTTGTGTTTGACTTCACCATTAGTAAGGCAATTCGAGGCTTGCTCTTATTAGTGGGGGCTTTTCTCACTTCCCTTTCTTAGTTTAGCTTTGTGCAGTTTGGGTAGAGGCAAAGGGGCCAATGTGAGGCTTTTACCATTATGGTTGAGTGAAGAAGTATTAGTATACCCATCATAAATCACATAGTTATCAAACAACTAAGGCTTGCCAAGTAACAAGTCACATACATCCATAGGAAGCATATCACACAATACTTCACCACAATAGGGACCAATTGAGAATGAAATACAAGCTTGCCTCGAAGCGGCTACCAAATTTTTTGGTCCTAACCATTGAAGAGTATATGGAGTAGAATGGTCCTTAGTGGGAATTTGTAGTTTGTCAACGAGGGTGTTGGAGGCCACATTTATACAACTTCTACTATCTATGGTTAAATCACAAACCTTGCCTATAATGGTGTTAAGTTGAAGATTTTCTCCCTTTGGCTATCTTCATAAGGAGCCTTTGTGACATGTAGGGACCTCTTGATCAACAACATTTCTCCAACATCGGGGGTCACCAAGGTAGAACCATTATTTTTATCCTCTTCTTCACTTGATTCTTCCTCAATGGCTCGAATCTCCTCTACCTCCTCGATAGTAAGGGTCTTTCTATTGGGACAATTGGCTTGAAAATGCCCAGAATCATGACACTTAAAACAATTCTTTCCTTCTAACCTGTTAGGAGGCTCACTAGTGATTCCCTTGCCCTTATCAAGAGCTTTGATTTGAGGAGGTGGGGTTTCAACCGTAATGTTATTGGAAAGGCTTTTAGTAAGAGGGGTGTAGAAGGACATTCTTCTCTAAAGTTGCACCTTAACTTTGATAGCTAAGTGGCATAAATCATCAAGTGATAAGTGACACATCCGCAAGTGTACGGGTGATGTAGTTTAGATTCAAGTATCATCCTCAAGGACCAAAGTAATCTATCAAGTTTATATCCCATTGAAAATACTAAGCAATCGATGTTTTCAACGAGTTGATTCAATTACACTAACTAACTAATTGGGAATTCAATCAAAGTGAAGCATCTAGGGATTCGATTCACCAAGTAAAGAGTCGGATCATAGAGTTAAGTAGGCATGCTTTATAAGTTGGAAGATTCAAGGAATTGTAATAAAGTTAAATTTAATCCTTTCTTTCAAAATTAACTAAATTGCCTAAACGAATTCAACTGACACTCTTTCAAGTGTCCTTGCTCTAGTCTAGGTTAAAGATTTATGAATGCCAAGTCTCTTCTTAACATGCAGTCCTCTTTCGAGTGTTGCTAAGTCAAATTCTATCAAGTCGATCTAATAGAGAGTTTCACTTTTCAGTACTTCACTCGACTAACTAATATAAGCAAGCAAAATTGGCCAGATTTTACTTGCAACGTTCCAAACTCAAGATAGAAATAAATCATTCCAACATAGTTTGAGCATAAGATTGAAGAAATTAAGGATCCAACTATAATACTATGGCAAATAAATCCCTAAATTAAATTAAATTACTCACTCATATTTCAAATTCAACTATAACTAACACAAGAGTTCAAGGAGAAATTCAAAGGGAAGGAAAGCTTCACAACAACGGCGGCCTTACAATGGTGTCACAATCTCCAAGCTTCGAAGTACAAGGTTCTCCCTTTTGCTCCAAAATAAAAATAGAAATTCTAAGTAAAATTAAGAGATGGATGAAAGAGTGACAGTGAGATGATAATGGTCTCCCCCGTTTCAGCCGAAAAACACCCTTTTAAGCACAACGAAGAAAGACGAATAGGTTAGCTATTACAAGGTCGCCACGGTCCGTGGGAGACACCAAGGTCTAACCGTGGTGCTTGCTGGATCTAAAATCTTCAGCTCTTCACTTGCTCCATGGACATAGTACTTGGGGTGCCCCCATGAGTACCCAAGTAAGGGTCAACTACTTGGTCAAATGGTCTAAAATCCTGCAAAAAAAATTACTAAAGAACCATATCCAACTATAAAACGAGAATAAGAGTATAAATTATAACACAAAGCCAATGAATTCCCGACATAGTACTACAAAACCGCCCCAAAAATGAAGCATGTAGAAGCACTTATCAAAGTCCTCCATGCTTGAATTGTTGCTTGCCCCAAAGCAATCACTCAAATCCTTCCTCAGGTAAACATTAGTAGCAGCATCAATAACCACATTGACCCAAAAGTTAGCCCAAAAACATTTTTTCAAGCAAATAAGAGAAGGAGCTTTCAAAATATTCGCAAAGATCTTCACATCGGGTATGAGAAAACCACCCAAATCTTCTAAACAATCATATTAGCACATGCATTAGGTAGAGCTAGAAGAACCAGTAGAACATCACTTTAGAAATGTAACTCTCGTCACTCATGTGTTTAAAATATAGCCTGGTTCACTCCAATCTCATTCTAAAGAAGCAAATATACCATAAGCTTGCTAAAACTCTCTATTCACCATCTCCGGAATGCAAAACGTGCAAGGCAATCATGAGGACTTAAGAAGGGTTGTAATGAAGCTAAATGTAGAGGTTAGAAGGGGAAAATAGAATTTGGGACTTGTGGAGTAACGAGCCAAAGACTATGACCACAATGTTCACCTTCCAATTTTCACATAAATCGAACTCCTCAATCCAACTCAACCAATATACACAAGAAATCCTATTAGTGAATCCAAAATGAGAGAAGGTGCTGAAGTAAATTCCATCCAAAATCAATGCCAAAACCCACTTCTTTTTCCCTTTCTTTTTGTTTCATTCAATTTGCCCTTCTCTATTTTTTTCCTTTTTTTTATATATTTTTGTTTTATTTTGTTTTGTTTTTTTCCATTGATAGAGAATGGTTATGGCAAATATTACTAAGCACAAATCAACAGTTCTCCAAGATCTCACAACTTCTAACCCAAGTAGTACTAAGGGAATTTACACATGAAGTTTTGAGCGAAAAATGAAGAGCCGCAAGTATACGATAGTCGTCGTAGTACTTGAGGGTCGTCTCTATAGGGACCGGGTCTTAAATTAGATCACTTAAATGATAATCTAACATATTAACATTAACAAAATAGCCAAGCCAAATAAAACAAAAGATTAGGACCTAAAAATTAACTACAAATATGTGAACTATCCATTAGAAGCTACAACAAATTGATAAAACTCAAATTGAAGAAAACAAAAACAAAGAGGAAAGTTACTGCTGCCACAAATTAATTAACGAAAAGACCAACATTCAACTACTACCAATGTTAGCTAGTAACTAATTACATTTATAAACTACTGGAAGCATAAAGCCCACCATGCCTAACTTTGTCATCTAGCAAAAGCAAAGCCATGCAAGGCAGCAAGACTCAATTTGCCCAATTCAGAATTAAAGTTATTAGAAAAGGAAGATATTTACCGATAATGAACACGATAAAGAAGAAATAGAAATCAACACCCAAACCCATATTAGTTCCTTTCATTAAAATGAAATCCAACTCTAGCTCATATAAAGGATTCAAGGACATGGAGACAGAATCGAAACAACAACAGGAACATAAACCTAGATCTGGGTATGAACCTCAAGGATAGAAAATAAAACAAATCAAAACAGGGGAGAAACAAAAGAAATAGAATCAGAGAACAGAGCCAGTAGTGCAAAGGAGATGGGAAATTAAGGGCTTTCTGCACTACACAACCAATTTAATTCCCATCACTATACAACCAAATGAGAGATACCAAATAACAAAATAAATCAACAGAGATAGGCAAAAAAAACTGAATCATAGCTTACAACATCTAGTGACAACATATTAAACACTCATCAGAAACCAAATTAGAGAAACAGGGGAGGGGGATTTCTGGATTTTTTTTCAGCAGCATTTACCTAAGAACTTTGTAAGAGATGGAGCTTAGAAATCAAACCCAATCTCTTCACCTTGAATAAGATGAGGCCAAGAACATTACTCCATCGTAAACAAGGTTCGATTGCCACAAAAAATGGTGAAATCACCATAAGAACACCTTGAACTCAGGGCAATACAGGGGAAGAAGATAAGAACGAACAGCAATTGAACCCAGAAAGATCAAATCATGAGCAGATAATCCACTTCCAGGTTGAACCAATTTCATAAATTTCAAAGCCTAAAATAACAAAACCTTGTAAATATAACTCGGAATTGATGAAATCAAACCAAATTACATGAATTCGAAGTCTAAAACTAAGTCTAAAATCGAAAGGGAAGAACGAAACAAGAACCCTAAATTACCAATTACCGAAATTAAAATGAAAAATCTAAAACCTTAGGCTAAACCTGATTCCAAAAACTCTAACCCTAGCTCTGGAGCCGAATTCTTCAATTTATACCCGAGCAGGCTTCAATCTCGACCATTAATTCATGTGTGCCGTGGACGGTGATGATGGGAATTTCCTGGCAGTTGCTGTGTGAAATTCGGTGATGGGTGAGAGCGGTGGTGTGATGGCAGTGCTGCGCTGGCAGTGAAGAAGGTGGAGACGGAGATGGTAGTAGTGTTCTAGTTTTAGAGAGAGATGCGAAGATGGAGAGAGAGGAGGATGAAGATGGATGTGAAGAAGAGGGGATTTCGGGTTTCTGGGACCGAGAGAGGAGCGAGAAAAACAAGGGTAAAGAGGGGGGGAAAGTCATGTGATGGGCGCATGAGCTAGGGGGTTTTAAGATTTTCCTTTTATTTTATGTCCTTTCTTTTGGTTAAAAAAAAAGAAAAGAAAACGGGCTTAAGGATTGAGTCGGGTTTGAGTAATCAGGGCCGAATGCTTTATTTTCAGCATTTTCTTCATCATTTTCCGGCATTTTTTCAAAATTTATTCAATACCTACAAAACAAAAATCAAATCAAATAAATGCCTAACAATAACAATTATTACAAACATAAATCGGGTATAAAAGTATCGTAAAAATAACATATTTTTGTCACGAAACAAATACCGCCACACCAAGATTTTGCTCGTCCTCAAGTAAAACAACTAAACTAAATAAAAAGAAAAAGAAAATCCTAACTCACTGTCGTGGGAATCACAGTTGCATTTAGCGTATGCAACAAGCCCTTTAAACCTCTCGGTCTCCCAAGTGGACGAGTGAGGTCTCATAAGGGTTTTGAAGTGAAATACCCACAACAATTATTTCAAAAAGAAAATCTTTTGTTTGGATTTTTTCTCAGAGCAACTATGTACAAAATTGGGGAAGATATGTATACGTTCTAATCAACAAAACCATCCATATAACCAAGATATCGACCTACATATAAACAGAATGTACTTCAAAGCCCTCTACCCCATAAATGACATCAAAGCACTAATTTTTCACCCCATTGTACATAAAGATTCTGAATCGATCCCAGTGCTCGTGTGCAAGTGTATCATCATCCCAAAACTTAGATTTATCAGAATCAGACTCAATCCCACTTGACTAACACAACTACATTATTGACATATTAACATTGGAAGGAAGCTTTCCCAATAGTAGTATTGCCTCAAAGGGTAACACCCAGTACCAAGCTTGCACACCCTAAGTGTTTTATTATTATTTGTGCCAAAAATGTGTCATTTTTACAATACTTTTATACCCGATTTAAGCTCTTTATAATTGTTATTTTTAGATTTTTATTTTATTTTATTTATTTTATAGGTATTGAATAAATTGAGGAAAAGCTTTGTAAGAAGGAAAAAAACTACACAAATAAAATAAAACCTAAATCTCCTCCCCCCCCCCATGCACATCACATGACCCGACCCCCCTTTTATTTCTCATTTTCTCTCTCTTCCCTTTCGGCCCCAGCCTCCCGAGAAAACCCAGAAACCCGACCTTCCCCTTTCTCGTCTTCATCTTCATGCCATCTCTCTATCTCTCTCTAACTCATCTCTCTCTTTATCCACTACCAAAAAAGGTTCCTTCTCTCCACATTTAATTTTGCTAATAACCACACTTATAAGTGTAGGAGTAGCAGTTGCCCACACTTAGGCTAAATGTGGGGAAGTTAAGTGTGTGGAAGTGTCCTCCACACTTAATGGATATGTGGGTAAAGCTATATTCTCCATACTTATAAATGCGGAGTAAGTACTAATTACCCTCAATTTAAGTGTGGTCATTTTACACTGTGCTACTCTGGGAGATGTAAGAAGTCATAATTTTTTCCACACTTATAAGTGTTGTTATTATCGTTTTAGTTTTTTAAAAAATAATGCTGGTAATTAATATAAAACTTATTAAGTTAAAAATAGAACAATTGTATACAATTGTTCTTTTTTTAATTAACAACTTTTATACTAATTACCAGCATCACCATGCATAAATAAATAAAATTAGAATTGCATAATATAGATCGATATAATTACTCTCCAATTACCAAAACAATAAATTAAAATAGATCAAACATAAATTAAATAAATTACACATCAGTGCCTGAAAAAAATTAATTGTAGACATAGCAACAAAGACTAAGGAAACCAAAATTAAATATTCTTGCATTGTTTTGAATCCATCCTGCAAATTTTTTTGTTGTAGCTAGCTGATTGAACATTTTATGCAAAAGTACTTGCTCTATATACTACTTAAAATTATACTTTGAAAACATGCCTAGCTTCCAAAAATATATAAAAAAATTTCCATCTCCATTTTCTTAATTGAGAGATGTGAGCTGCAGACATGCAACTTGTTAGCCAATCGAAACACAAAAAAATGCATTATTAGAAAAGATGACCAAAGAGATTAATTAAAGATGTAGACTCAGCAAAATCAGGTTTAAAGACACACAACCGAGTTCAATCAACAATAGAACCACAACAGAGTTGAACCAAGAATAGAACCACAATGGAGTTCAACTAACAATGGGGCGCAACTAGTTCAACTAACAAGAGAACCAAAGAAAAGATTGATATGACCAAACAAGGAAGCATGGAAACCTGAAATGGATTATTAGCGGCAATTGATGCATCAATAAAGTGGTTAGATGCAGAAGTACAATGGAATAGTCATGGTATAGCAAGTTGAAAGAATTGGTCTTACCTCCCAAAAATTAAGTCCTGAGAAAAGATATTTGGATATTTTTCTGCAGGTTGTGACAAGGTAGATTGAAATCCAAGATGTAAATAAACATCAAATGCAAAGACAGACTGGAATTCCTAGGACAATTATCTTGACATGCATCAAAACAAATAAATGAATCTCATAGCATTCGCCTGTGCAAGATAACCACCAATGGTTGGAGCAATGACCAGGCCAATGCCCCATGGTGAACTTATCTGAAATGCATTGTCCAATATGTGTCTAGAAAAAGGTAGAGAATATGCATATTGCCCAAACCAAGGCTATAACATTGCTCGTACCATCACCATTCCCAAAGCTTGATGCTTCCTACGACGAACTTCAGGGGCATAAGCCTGGATGACAAGATCAAAAGGTGAAGCAATAAAATAAAATGAAATAAAAAACTCCTCTTGGAGAAACTGATAATTGGGTTGGGCTGCTTGTGCAAGAATGCTGAGACAATTAGTAATGCAAGTGCTCTGATAAAAGGGAGTCACTTCACCAAATACGATTTTTTCAAATGCACTACATTATGACCCCCATAGCCAACTTATTAGTGGTCAATACAATCCATACTACAAAAGAAAAATCCATATTTCAAGCTCTCTCTAATCATACAGAAAAAAAAAGTACAAACTTTTGAGTTTCACAAGTAACTTCTTCAAAAAAATTCCCAAAATGCATTCATTGAATATCCAAACTCCACGAAAGATAAAAGAGAACATCAATACAACCTGGAATGGATGGAAAATTCCTAAGTACTAAGATGAGAGAAATCACCACACAGGAAGAATTATAAGCCAAACCATTGAGCCATTCGCTCCTTTTAATCTAAAGGTTAGAGCTACAACCTTCACTCTTCTCATCATCAAGTATTCATTTCCACTGACCCCACTTTAAAGACCCCTTTTTAAAAAACTTATGACTAGAAAAGACCACACCATACTAATAGTGCAGAAAGGGAAAAAGAAAATTCAAACCTTCTTAAGACACAAAGTGGAGTTCTAGAAAGCAAAATCAAGAAAAGGCTGGTGGATTTAATTAATTTACATGATTCAAGTAGACCCTAGAAATAGGTAAGGCAAAGGTATCACATTCCTCTTCCAGAAGGATAAAGTTTAATACATTAAAATTTAAAAAGGAAGACAAGGGTAATTTAGAATTGCCATATTCAGTGTAGTCAAACCTTTTCTATATTTTAATACTTGTAAATTCAGGCCATTGGCCTCTATAATAGTATACATCTCTATCAACCTCACAAACAATCAAGTCATAGACTAGAAAGCATCTCTATCAGCCTACTAAAGAAACTCCTATTTAGCTTCCATAACATCCCCCCCCCCTCAAAAAAAAGAAAAAATAACCCTTCCTTTATGACCAAAGTACAGAAGTCAAAAATAAATGCCAAAAGGAGACCTCATCAACTGTTGGGCACAAATGAATTTCTTTTCTACCTAATACTGTATTATGGTACATGACCTACACCAAACTGCTATGGACACTTGTAAATCAAAGAGTAATGTAATATAGTCCCCATAAATGCGTAACCACAATAAATCAATATCATCACCAAACCTAGCCTCAAAATAATTCATCAAAAGAAGTTGGAAAAAAACCCTAGCAAAAATAGAACTCAATGATGAAGGGCAACCGGAATAGGTAAATAAATGATCAGTAAAAACACTGCTTCTGTTCCTTTGCAATATATAACTTTCAAAACAACCCCTGAATCTTCCTTAAAGTTTTGAAATCTTTAGTTATAGTTTGGGAATTTTAAGTTTGCTCAGAAAGTTAGGACAAAGAGAAATCAACCTTTAGAAGTGGCTCCTCATACATTTTACATGGCTGTCAAAATTTGAACTAGTAGAACTTTGAAATCATGATCTGTAATAGAGAATCTCAATACATATCTTTAAGAACATTATTATATGACATAATATGAAGAAGAGAAATATTCACAATTTACGGGAAAATCATGAACCCATTCAACTCTTGTGGATAATTATAATAAACCCCAAAAGCACAGATAAAGAAGTAAGCATCCCAGAGGGCAGAATGCAGAGAGAAGGTTACCAGCACCAAGGGTGACAACGCAAATGAAGAAAAAATGAAGCCAAGGTGGGTTTGATTTCTGGGATTATAAGTGAGTTAAACCAATAATAGAGCCTAACTGATTTCAACCAACAATAAAACCACTAGTTCAGCCAACAATAAAACTCAATTGAATTCAACCAACAATACAACAAACTGAGTTCAACTGATAATAGAATCCAACTGAGTTCAACAAAGAATAGAACCATAATTGAGTTTAACTAATAATAAAACCCTAAATGAAAATGAATAGCATACACTTACCAGGTTGCTGAAGAGTAGTGATTTTACCGTATCGCGATTGAAGCTGCATTTTGAATCCTTGATTTGAACTCTTCATTTTGCCTCAAATACTCGTAGATGTTCAACACTCGATCATGGGTACGGACACCTGGCCCTTTATCTTAGACGAAAAATATACCAAATTTCTCAAAAAATTACCGAGTCTAACTTAACACCCGTGTCAAACACTCGACACTTCAATATGGGTGTGGCCGAGTCCAAGTAACATAGCTAGGAACACATAGGGACACAAAAACCCTCAACCTGTCTACATATCAAACTACCATCCATGAATACATCTAAAAAATCATCCCTTCAATCTCATCCGCACATATCGAACAATTAAACAAAGCATCATCACTATGATAACCCACTCTTTGACCACTTTCTTGAAAACTACAAAATCTTCAATTTCAGATGACAAAATGGGGGAAAGCCAATGTTTGGTTCACATCAAACTAATGCTGAGTAAGAAACCAAGCAAATATCAAACAATTGACATAAAGGCTAAGGTACTACATCCCTTTCACTAACATCGATAACTTAAGGAGAGATGACCATGGCAATATGATGAAGGCATAATAGCAGAACTCCTCCTTTATAAGAATTTCAACATCTTGAGTTCATAAAAGAAAGGTTGAATATATTTCACACATTCTACATTTCAACACCCCCTGGGGGAGTGGATACAGTGCTAGACACATGAAACTAATGTAACATTTGGACACTTAAAATTAGGCTTACAATTAACAAAATTCATCGAGATAGCCATGTCTAACATCAAGACATACATATAATGTTGGTACGATTTGGGAGTTCCAACTAGCATATGCGTTTCAATCTTTTGTTTATGCCAACCCTAAGTGAGGCAACTTAGCATAGCAATCACATCGCGATAGGATTTGATCTGAAGACAATGGAAAAAGGTTTAGGCTAACACAAGCTCGACCTATCAACCTGCCTGCATTTTTCCCATGATGGAATATATGTATCGTAAGAATTAAACTCATAACCCCTAGTTGGAAGTGGTCTACATGCCATAAGTTAAGGGCCCATTACACCCCCATGTCAGCCTTACATGACAACATTGATTAGGCAGGGTTTTATTATAATTCTTAAACAAGAAAATGTGCATAAGGTAGAGTTGTGATAATTTTCATCCAACTTGATTGGAAAAGATCTAAGGGAAGCAGCACCTTGATTCAATGGAAAGCTTAATATCTAACACCTAAAGTTTGATAAAATCACAAACTTTATGTCACCGTTCCTCAAAACTGCTAATTTAGAATTCAGCATTCACAAAGGGTTTAAAGGGACAGGAAAAAGAGAAAAATGAATGTGAGCTCTAGCCTATCGTAGATGAAAAGAACCAACAAATTCAGTCACAACAAACAAACAGAAATCTGAATCCCATATCATCATTTCCCACCAAATTAAGACAATCAACAGCTGATTGGCCTAAAATATTCCTGATTCGTAATCTGAGATGCGGTTTTCTCACTGAGAATGCATCTTTTAATAACAACGCAGTCTCGAAGATAACGATAGACAAAAGGGATAACCAAAGGAATTAAAAAAAAAGCTTAAAAATCTACACCAGCGAAGGAAGCAACGAGAAACTTACAGAGATTTCGATACTTTGGAGAGACAAAGATGAGGATGAAGAACAATGACAATGATATGGGGTGGTGCGGTAGATGGAGGAGCTGGTGATGGTGGTGGTGGCGGCGACGGTCGCGGAGGTGATGAGAGAGCAAATCACCGGCAGAAGACAACCAGCAAAAGAGCTGCGAATCACTAGCGTGACACTGAGAGAGATATTTGGGGCCAGGTGTGAGGATGGAAGAATGAATGACTGAGGGTGGAAGGGCTAGGGTTGGGGTTGGGTTCGGAGGATATGGGACATTTGGGGATGAAATATCATGTATGAATGAATGAATGGGCAAAGAAAGCAAGGAGTGGGGGAATTTATTAGATTTATTGGATTAGATTTGAGGAATTCATTAGATTAGAGTTACATCAAACAAAAAAAAACTCACATGTGTTATTTTTGATGAATGGGAGTTTTAAAGTGGAGATTGAATTGACATTTTAATTAATTTTCGTATTTATATATTTAATACGTAATAACAAAAAAATAGAGCATGATTAAGTTTATTCAATGGAATAGTATGTTATGTAATAAAAGAAGATGTGAAAATGATAACTAAAATTATCATATCATATGTGAAATTAAAGTACCCGCTTAATCTTCCATATGATAATTTTATTTTGTTAGATATTTGTGTATTTTTTTTATTGTTAGTGTTATTCCTTTGGCTAATATAGTTAGATATAAATATTGAAATAATTTGTACAAATTACCTCATTAATATAATAAAAAGTAATTATAGAGGCTCTGTTTAATTCTCCATGCTTAATAACTATAGAAATAGGTTCATAATTTACCCACACTTGTTAAATGTAGAATCAAGAAATCTACCAAATCTTATCATTTTTCTCCCACACTTTAATTAAGTCTGGTGATACAAATACGGGAGGATGCATTATTTTTTGTAGTGATCGAACTCCAACCACCACACCATCATCGAGCATGACCAGCATCACCATCGATGCTCCGCAGCACACCCACATCGTCATCCCTATCTCGACCGTCCATGATACCACACGAATGAAGGGTTACAATGGAGTTGGGCTCAGGTATAAAGGAAGCAAAGGCGATTGAAGCTAGGTAATTAGGTTTTAATCTAGGTTTTAGTTTTATGTTTTTAGGCTTAATTTTAGGTTGTTCTTGGTTTTAATTTCAGTAATTAGTGATTTAGGGTTTATGATCGTTTCATCTATTTCGATTTCAAATCTGTGTTTTAGCTTCGAATTCATACAAGTAGGCTAGATTTTGTAATTTGGAGTCATCCATCTTGATGTTTAGCTTGCAATTGTAATGTTTTGGGTTCAAGTTTGAGTAAATTCGAATTCCCCTTCCCCTTTATAGATTTCGGGTGGCTCTGCTTTACGTTTCCTATTTCTATTGGTATTTGAAATTTGAGATGTTCTATGGGTCAATATTGTGCTGCAGATGAGGGTCAATTGATGGACTGGGCTGAGTTCACAAGTAATGAAGCCCCTTATTCTTGCCCCCTGCTTTATTCTTCATGTTCAGCTTTCTTTAATTGGACAGTGCTGATGTTGAATGCCGTTGGATTTTAGTGTAGGAGATGTTAGCTTGGATTTTGCGAGAACTCAAGTGATCAAACAAAACTTCGATTTGCTAGGTTGAATCCTCATTGTTCCTTCCCCTATTATGCTTTTTGTTTCCAGTTTTTTCGTGCGCATTCTTATTTCCATGTTTAAAAGGTTTTGTTGGATTTTGTGCTATGATGGCCTTGAATTTTGATTAGATCATTGTGGTTGTTGGATAATTGATGGATTTTGCATTATGCTATGTTTTGTGTTCTATGTTTCCCCTATTTTGCATTATGTTGGCCTTGAATTTTGATTAGGAGACCCCATCTGTATCATGCTTAGTTGAGACGATGGGGTTAGTATACTTGGCTTTTCTATTTTATCTAATTATAAGTTGTTTAGGACCTATGAAATCAATGTGAATAGTTAGTGATTATTTAGAATTTGATCCATTTATAATTGATAGTTTTAGTTGTTTATTGTTCTAATTAGTTTAGAATGATGCTAGATTAGTTATTTTCGTATTTAATGACCTTAATCTCATCCTCGTCCCAGTGGAGGCGACCCTCAAGTGCTACAGTGAAAGTTGCACGCTTGCGGCGTTTATTTTTCACTCAAAATTACCTTAAAAGTTTTTGGCACCATTGTCGGGGATGATGGCATGAGATTAGGTCATATTTTTATTTTCTTAGCTACTTTCTTATTAGTTGCATATGTTTTGTCTTACTTTGTTTATTTCATTATTAATTGTTACTTAGATTAGTCATTTTGTGAAAAATCCAAAAATCTATAAAAATTAGAAAATCCTAAAATCAATAAAAAAATTGAAAAAATTGAAAACTCCTAAAAATTAAAAAAACTGTAAAAATAAAATGCCAATTTCCATTTCTCGCAATGTGAGCATGAACTTTTTTGGAGTTATCTTTCAAGGCTTCATGATTATCGTGCTCAACTGAATCATAATTATGAAAAATGGAAAACTTGTGAGGTCATTGTTGTTGGTCTAAATGTTGAGTTGAGGTGTTATGTTGAATCAATTTGTCCTGGAGGTTAAATAGAATTATTATCTAAAACTCAAGATGAAGTTTGGGATTTCTTTGAAAAACTAGCCTGGGAAACCTATGCGTTTGAATAAGCTACCGAGACTTTTAGATACCCAACTCATGGAGAGTATGATTTTCATGCTAATCCTTACCCTCCAGACCACTTTATGAATTTATATGGCCCATCTTATTCTTACGTGCTTCCTGTTTTGCGCGATAATTGTGAAGCTTCTGATCATGATGGTCATACTTGTCCTTATTGTGCTTATGTTAATGCTATATTTGCAAGTTTTGAAAAGAAGATTAATGAAATGACTGATCAAATGATAGAGACCATGAAAGCGAGAATCGCTGCATGTTCTCAATGTTTTAACCAAAATAGGGAGACTTATAGCAAGCTTGATTCTAGTTTAGGATCTCCTAAACCTGAAATTAGTCTCTATGATGATTTTGAACCCTCTTATTCTCCTAGGCTTGACTTGAATGAAGATATGTATTTGCCTAGTCTAGATCAAGGGAGTGACCTCCCTATGTCTCTATCACCTGACCTTGCACCCCGCACTAGCTCACCGAAGGGCATTACTGATGATGTCGTAGTTTCTGCCGACCCACCCACCTCTCTAAATGACTTTTGTGAGTTTGAGGTGGGTGAACAATATGATACTATTAACGAGTTAGATATAAGTGTCACACCTGAAGTTGAGCCTCCTGACTTAGATGAGTCACAAGAAGATATTTCACAAGAGTTATGCAATGACGTAACTGAACCCACTATTTTAGACTTTGATGATGATATTCTTTAAGAAAAATATGAATCTTTTTCATGTGGGTTTGTTGTTACTGAAGGTCTTGATGTGGATTTTCATGTTGAATATGATTCATTCTGTTTTAATCCCATCATTCCTGACCTTCTATTTAAATTAGATGATAGTATTCTATATGTAGAATATGAATCTTTTTCTTGTGAGCTTGATGTCCATGGAAGTTCTGATGATGGTTTTTGTGTTGACTATGAGTCATTCTCTTTTGACCCCATCCAAACTGACTTCCTTTTTGAATATTGCAAGTCTGAATTTGTTGAGTCTGAGATCATTGCCACTAAGAATTTTGCTTTAGACCAGACTCATACGCATATTGGACTTAACGGACTTGTGAACGTTGGGCCCACTATTTTGCCTAGACTTCTCGTTCACGTTGATATAATTTCTAGGCTAATGACCTCAATACTGGCTCGTTTTGAGTATGTTCATTTCCTTTTCGATTGGGCTCAACTGTTTGATAAGTTGAAGTGTGCCCTTATTGGTGCTTTATTGGCTAGGTGGGTGTACTCTTTCTGCCTCTAACTCACTGCTTTTCACTATTTCTATGTAATTGAGAGTTGGGCTTTGTTGTTTGATAAGCTGCTACGTGCTTTGATGAGTTTTGATTTAAGTAGCACTTTTCAGCTTAATAGGGAGTGGCTGATGCTCCAAAGAACTCTAGCTAAGCGGATTTCCAGAGGTATAGCTTAGGTGTACTTTTGCACCTGACCTGGTATGATCGTTCTGACTTTTCTCTCTTATTTTTTTCGTACTTAGTTGTGGATATTAAGGAATGTGATTGTGTGGGTGATCAATCTTGAGGAGCAATTTGGGATTTGTTGAGTCGTGTGGGTTATGATCACGCTTGATTGTGTTATTATTTTGTGAATACTTGATAGTTGTGAATATCTAGGATTGTCCCTATGGATCTTCTAGTTTCATTGTTTGGTTTCCTTGAATTTGGGTTTTGTTCCCTTGGTTTGGTGTCTTGTTTCTTTATTTTGGTGAGTTTTGGTCTTCCTTTGGTATTGTTTTTCTTTAATAGTTTCTTTTTGTTTCCTTTTTGGTGTTTTAGTGACTTTGTTTTACTCTTCCATTTTATTTTTGTTTTCTTTCGTATTTCTTCTCGTTTTAGGTTTCTTTTGGTTTAGTTTGGGATTTAGTAGGTCCTCGGTTTTGGTTTTGTGTTTATTTTAGTAAATATGTGTGTTTTGGTCATGTTTTGTTTTGCTTTGTTTTGGTTTTGGTTTTAGTTTGGTTTGATTTTGCTTCCTTGGTTGATTGTGATTTGGTGATTGTTTTGGCTTTCTTTTATGATTTTGATTTCCTTCCTTTTGTGATTTTGATTTTGATTTTGGTTTGTCTGTGGTTTTGTTTGTGATTTTCATCGTTTCCTAGTTTGTATATATTTGTGGTTTAGCGTGGTTTTACGATTGTATAGCTGATGTGATTACTTTTTAGCGCCTTAGTTCCCACAATGAGGACATTGTGAAGTTTTGGTGTGGGGTGAGGTGCTCATTTGTACATGCTTTTTTCTGAAAATTTTGAAAAATCCAAAAAGTTTTTTTGTTGTTTTGGGGGATGTTTCGTACTATTTCTAATTAGCTTAAATCTCCTGTGCTTTGGTTATTAGGTTGTATGTAAGTAGGATGTGCATGAAAGGCCTCCGGCCTTAGTGTGACATTCTAACCCCAATTGTTCATTATAGATGTGTAATCCAATCCTTGTCTATCCCTTCATCGTTATCTTTAGGTCTTAGGCTTCCATGAATGATTCTCCCATTTGCTTGTGGCACGATTACTCTCGTTTGTGCCATTTTGGAAAAAGAGAAAAAGAAAAAAATAATAATGAATAAAGAAGAGAAAAAAAGAAAATAAAATTTGGAATGACAAGTATTCCTTTTAGGCATGCGCTACCGGGCGTTGCCCTTTGAGGCATGTGCTACTGGGTGTCATCCTTTGACGCAATACTGCTACTGGAAAATCTTGCTTCCAATGTTAATATGTCAATAATGTAGTTGTGTCAGTCAAGTAAGATTAAGTCTGATTCTGGTAAATTTAAGCCTTGGGATGATGATATACTTGCACATGAACACTGGGATTGATTCAAAATCTTGATGTACTATGGGCTGAAAAATTATTGCTTTGATGTCATTTGTGGGGTAGAGGGCCTTGAGTACATTTTGTTTATGTGCAGGTCGACATCTTGGCTACATGGGTGATTTAGTTGATTAGAACGTGTACATATCTTTCCCCAAGTTTTGTACATATTAGCTTTGATGAAAAAACCAAAAAGATTTTTGATTTTCTGTTTTTATTTTATTTTTTTTGGATTTTGTGGGTATTTAACTTGAAAACCCTCACAAGACCTTACTCGTCTACTTGGGAAACATAGAGGTTTAAAGGACTTGTTGCATATGCTAAATGCAACCGTGATTTCTACGACAGTGAGTTAGTATTTTCTTTTTCTTATTTTCTATTTCTTTTTAGTTAGTTTAGTTGTTTTACTTGAGGACAAGCAAAATCTAAGTGTGGGGGTATTTGTTCATGCCACAAATGTGTTATTTTTACGATACTTTTATACCCGATTTATGCTCGTTATAACTGTTATTTTTACGTTTTGATTTTATTTTATTTCATTTTTTAGGTATTGAATAAATTGAGGAAAAAATTTGCAAAAAGGAAAAAATACCCAAAAATAAAATAAAACCTAAATCTGCCCCTCAAACGCACATCACGTGACCCGACCCCGCTTTTATTTCTCATTCTCTCTTTCTTCCCTTTCGGCCTCAAACCCCCGAAAAAAACCCCGAAACCCTCCCCTCCCCTCTCTGATCTTCATCTTCACGCCATCTCTCTATCTCTCTATAACTCATCTCTCTCTCCATCGAACTCCAGCCACCACACCACCATCGACCACCACCAGCATCACCATCGACGCTCCGCAGTACGCCAGCACACCCACAACGTTATCCCCATCTCGACCGTCCACGATACCACACGAATAAAGGGTTGCGATGGAGTTGGGCTCGGGTATGAAGGAAGCAGCGGCGATTGAAGCTAGGTAATTAGGTTTTAATCTAGGTTTTAGTTTTACATTTTGATTTAGGGTTTATGCTCGTTTCATCCATTTCGATTTCGTATCTGTCTTTTAGTTTCGAATTCATACAAGTGGGCTAGATTTTGTAATTTGGAGTCGTCCTTCTTGATCTTCAGCTTGCAATTGTAATGTTTTGGGTTCAAGTTTGATTGAATTGGAATTCCTCCTCGTCGTTCTAGATTTTGGGTGGCTCTGCATTACGTTTTCTATTTTTTTTTGGTATTTGAAGTTCGGGATGTTCCATGGGTCAGTATTGTGCTAGAGATGAGGGTGAATTAATGGACTGGGCTGAGCTCATGAGAAATGAAGCCACTTATTCTTCCCCTCTGCTTTATTCTTCATGTTCATCTTTCTTTAATTGGACAGTGCTGATGTTGAATGCTGCTAGATTTTAGTTTAGGAGATGTTAGGATGGATTTTACGAGAACTCAGGTGATCAAACAAAACTTTGGTTTGCTAGGTTAAATCCTCATTATTCCTTCCCCTGTTATGTTTTGTGTTTTCAATTTTTTGGTGCACATTCTTATTTCCATGTTTAAAAGGTTTAGTTGGATTTTGTGTGATGGCCTTGAATTTTGATTAGGTCATAGTAGTTGTTGGATAATTGATGGATTTTGCATTATGTTATCTTCTGTGTTCTGTGTTTCCCCTGTTTTGCATTATGTTAGCCATGAATTTTGATTAGGAGACCCCATATGTATCATGCTTAGTTGAGACGATAGGGTTAGTATATTTGGCTTTGCTATTTCATTTAATTATAAGTTTTTAGGACCTATGAAATCAATGTGAATAGTTAGTGATTATTTGGAATTTGATCCATTTATAATCTATAGTTTTAGCTGTTTATTCTTCTAATTAGTTTAGAATGATGCTAGATTAGTTATTTTCAGATTTAGGTCTTAGAATGATGCTAGATTAGTTATTTTCGGATTTAGTAACCTTAATCTCATCCTCGTCCCTATGGAGATGGCCCTCAAGTACTAAGGCGAATGTTGTATGCTTGCGGCCTTTATTTTTCACTGAAAATTACCTTACATTAACATGAAAAACGCTAAGTTTTTTATTATTGTTTTATGGAAACTAGCCCATCATGTGCACGTGTGCAAGTGTATCATCATCCCAAAGCTTAGATTTTCCGTAATCAGACTCAATCCCATTTGACTGAAACAACTACATTATTGACATATTAACATTGGAAGCAAGCTTTCCCAATAGCAGTGTTTGCTGAATAGCATCGAGCAAGGGAATGTTCATATCTACTTTAGAGAAGGTCTCTCTCATCTTCTCAATATGATCTTGATCTTTCTTCTTTACCCTATGGGGAAAATGAGGTAAAGACATCCGGATTTTCTCAAAAGAAGAAGGGGAAGAAGAATCCTTAGAAGGTGAAGAACCTGCCGGGTCATAGGAGTCTTTCTCTTTAAGCTCCTCTTTCTTAGAAGGTGACTCAAGAAGGGAAGGGCTATCTGAATTACTGGGAACACCATCAGTAGCATCCCCTGACTGACTGGATGAACCGGTCCCTGGAGGAGAAGAGGAAGAAGAAGTTTGGAAGAATTGGTGAGGATACCTGTAGGGTTCATTAGGATTTCTCACTTGGTTACCAATCTCTCCACCATAACGAAGAGATATAACTGCATTTACTTTCCTCACAGGCTCACTAGGGTTACCAGAAAAAGGGGAGGCATGACCCTTACGGTTGACCTCAGGTTGACTCGGGAAAATACCTAGTTCCCTAGAAGATTATGCTAAATGGGAAAACTGTTCGGTCCATTCTCATCATTCTTTCCATGTTAACATTAATCATTCTCTCCACATTGTTGTTGATTCTCCTATCCAATTTATCAATATCAGTATAACCAGGAGGATGTTGAACTTGAGCTATGGGAGGTGGAGGTCTAGGTGCATTAGGTACACCTCAAAAAGCCGGTCTCTGAAAGGAATTTAAGGGATGAGAGATAGGTTAGGAGTTGTTTCCAAGAAACACCCCAGGTTGAGAGTTAGAAACCGTAACATTTGGTCCATTATTCCAAGAAAAGTTAGGGTGATTTCTCCACCCTGGGTTGTAATAATGGGAGAAGGGGTCATTCTTAGGTCTCTAGAAGGCCATACTCACTTACTCTTGTTCAGTTGCTAAATGATGAGCAAAATAAGGAGAAGCACTACAAGAATGATCTAGGGCCTGGCAATGAGAACAACACACTGTAGAAGTTCGAGATAACTGGGACATCTGGGGAGATAATATTCAACATGACTCTAGGTGACTTACATCAGAGACAGAATTCAACCCATCCCTTACAATCCTAGAACTCAGGTTGTCATCACGAGCGGTTTCCCACTGAATGGTTTTCTCAACCAAGTTCTCTAAAAACTCCCAAGCAGCTGTGGCGCTCTTAGAAAGAAAGTCACCCTAACACATGGACTCTACCATGGTTCTAGTCTGTTGGTCAAGTCCTTTATATAAAATCTGGCACAAGTGTGTTTGATCTAAACCATGATGGGGACATTGGGCCAGCAAATTTTTGAACCTATCAAAATATTTTCAAAATGATTCCCTATCTAATTGCACAAACTGATTGATTTCATTCCTCAACTTAACAGTATTGGCATTAAGGAAATATTTTTTTAAGAACAGTCTTACAAAATCATTCCAAGAAGTAACCGAATTAGTAGTCAAGCCATACATCTAACGTTTAGCCGAATCTTTTAAAGCAAAAGGAATCAATTTCATTTGCAGAACATCAATGGGAATATTAGGGAGACACATCATAAAACAAACTTCTTCAATTCCCTCAAAAATAAATAAGCATCCTCTAAACCTGTAAATTTAGGGAGCATCTGAGCGTAATGGGGTTCTAATTCGAAGGTCACATTTGGTGCAAGATTAGGCATAACGAAGCATGATGGCAAAACAATCCTAAGAGGATAGAAAATATCACTCAAAGTCCTTTCTTGTGCCATATTTTCTAACCCAAGCTTAGGTTTAGGTTCGGGTTCTAAGTCAGGGTCGGGCTCACTCCTAACGAGTCTCTGATTTTCAGGATCTCTAACCCAACTAGTCATATAAACCTCACGCCCTCACAAAAGGTACTATTTCTGGTCTTTTCTCTTTCTATTTTTTTGGATTTTTGAATTTTTCTAAACTTTTAAAATTTTCTTAAGCACAAAATCAAATCAAAATGTTACTCGACCCTAGAGACGATTTAGAAACAGAAGGTAGTCAAATCAAAAAGTTAATCAATCTCTAAAACAAAGATAAGGCGAATCCCAGCAAAAACCAAATTCAAATCAGTAACTCAATTTTAAAAGTACAAAACAACAAAATAAAGCATCTAAAACCAATTCTAAGTTGTTTGTTTTTAGAGTTTTTCAATCAAATTTTTTTTGGAGTTTCAAGTTTTTCTAAATTTTTATGGATTTTTGGATTTTTTTCAAGAAATGAACTAGAATCACGACGAATACAAATAAGCAAAGTAAGTCAAAGTATGAGCAACTAATAAGAACGTAACCAAGAAAAAGAAAAATGCTTAAACTGAGGGAAATAGAAACTTAACATTTTGTTTTTGAAGTTTTTAAAATTTTCAATTTTTGACTGGTTTTCAAGTTTTTCTAATTTTTTTTTCCGTTTTTTGGCTTTTCAAATTTTTTGAATTTTTGAATATTTCAAGAAATGCACTAAATCAATTGACAACTTAATCACAAAATAAAACAAGATCTACACAACCTAATAATAAAGTAGCTACGAAAAAAACCCCCAACCTAATCTTATTCCATTGTCCCTGGCAATGGCGCAAAAAACTTGTACGATAATTTTGAGTGAAAAATGAAGTGCCGCAAGTATACGATTGTCGATGTAGTACTTGAGGGTCGTCTCCACATGGACGGGGTCTTAAATTAGATCACTTAAATAATAATCTAACATATTAACATTAACAAAATGGCCAAGTCAAATAAAATAAAGATTAAGACCTAGAAATTAACTACAAACATGTGAACTATCCATTAGAAGCTATAGCAAATTAATAAAACTAAAATTGAAGAAAATAAAAACAAAGAGAAAAGTTACTGCTGCCACAAATTAACTAACGAAAAGACCAACATTCAACTACTACCAATGTTAGCTAGTAACTAATTACATTTATAAACTACTGGAAGCATAAAGCCCACCTTGCCTAACCTTGTGATCTAGCAAAATCAAAGCCATACAAGGTAGCAAGACTCAATTTACCTAATTCAGAATTGAAGTTATTAGAAAAGGAAGATACTTACTGACAATAAACACGATAAAGAAGAAACAGAAATCAACACCCAAACTCATATTGGTTCCTTTCATTAAAACGAAATCCAACCCCAACTCATATCAAGGATTCAAGGACATGGCGACAGAACCGAAATAACAACAAGACCATAAACCTAGATCTGGGTATGAACTTCAAGGATAGAAAATAGAACATATCAAAACTAGGGAACAACAAAAAAAACAGAATCAGAGAATAGAGCCAGCATCGCAAAAGAGAGGGGAAATTAGGGGCTTTCTGCACTATACAACCAATTCATTCCCATCACTATACAACCAAATGATAGCTACCAAATAACGAAATAAAGGAACAGAGACAAGCAAAAAAACTGAATCAGTGCTTACAACATCCAGTGACAACATATTAAACACTCATCAGAAACCAAATAAGAGAAACAGGGGAGGGGGATTTCTAGATTTTTTTCAACAGCAATTAGCTAAGAACTTCGCAGAGATGGAGCTTAGAAATCAAACCCAATCTCTTGACCTTGAACAAAATAAGGCCACGAATGCTAATCCACCATAGACAAGCTTCGATTGCCATAAAAAAATGATGGAATCACCATAAGCACGCCTTGAACTCAAGGCAAAACAGGGGAGGAAGATAAGAACGAACAGCAATTGAACCCAGAAAGATCAAACCAAATTGCATGAATTCGAAGGCTGAAATTAAGTCCAAAATTGAAAGGGATGAACAAAACAAGAACCCTAAATTGCCAATGGCCGAAATTAAAATGAAAACTCTAAAATATGAGGCTAAACTTGATTCCAGAAACTCTAACCCTAGCTCTGGAGCCGAATTCTTCAATTTATACCTGAGCAGGCTTCAATCTTGACCCTTGATTCATGTGTGCTATGGACGGTGATGATGGGGATTTCCTGGCAGTTGCTGTGTGAAATCCGATGATGGGTGAGAGCGGTGGTGTGCTGGCAATACTACGCTAGCAATGAAAAAGGTGAAGATGGAGATGGTAGTGGTGTTCTGGTTCTAGAGAAAGATGCGAAGAAGGAGAGAGAGGTGGTTGAAGATGGATGTCAAGAAGGGGCGATTTCGGGTTTCTGGGACTAAGAGAGGAGAGAGAAAATGAGGGTGAAAAGGGGGGAAAGTCATGTGATGGGTGAGTGAGCTGGGGGGGTTTAAGATTTTCCTTTTGTTTTTGTCCTTTCTTTGGGCTAAAAAAAAGGGAAAACAAGCTTAAGGATTGGGTCGGGTGGGAGTAATCTGGCCCGATGCTTTATTTTCATCATTTTTTTCATCATTTTCTCGCATTTTTCCCAAATTTATTCAATACCAAAAAAAACAAAAATCAAATCAAATGAAAACCTAAAAATAACAATTATTACAAGCATAAATCGGGTGTAAAAGTATCATAAAAATAACATATTTTTGGCATGAACATGAAGCTTAGCAATTCCTTTGACATCCAAACAAACCACGCCTCAAAAAGATAACAACACCCACAAGTTACTCCAAAGTAGAAATGAGACTCAATAGTCATGGCTTGGTTGTAAAGGGTAAGTTATGTATTAGCCTAAGGTTTACATTAGAGGATCACATAAAAAAAAAAACTACGTCAAGGCTCAAAAAGGGCAACAAAGGGTGAAGTAATCATCACAAGAGTGGCCTTTTGGTCAAGGTAGCTCATAAATTCAAAAAAAAAAAAACGCTCAATCATTGTTGCCTAAATGTGCATGCAAAACGAGATCTTGAGTGAGCGCTAAAGCAAGTTCTAGAAACTTAGAATCTAGGAAGAGTCTCACATGTGAAGAAATCGGAGACTAAAATTAGTGAATTATTCCATTAAGCTCAAATTCTTAGGGATTAACTACCAAAGCTCAACTAGCTCATTGAATCACACACATGTCAAATAATCATACAAAGAGTCATCGGCCAATCATCCTGCATCCAATATGATGGTGAAATCTGGAATTATAGCTTCAAAATTTCATTATCAAACTCTTTTATTCACAAATGGGCTTAACAAAAGGTCAATTGATGCTAGAGGAACACTACCTGGTCTAAAGATCATCATCGGAGGATTTTTTTTGTTTTTGTTCCCCTGATTTTTTTTCCTTAGTCAAATTTTCTCTTTGCTTTTTTTCGTATTTCTTCCTTCTTTGGATGCATGCATAACTATTGGATACTAAAGTTAATATGCAAAAGCTAATCCTAGATGAAAAGAAACCTAAACACACCACTAACATACTCTAGCTACATGAGGTTAATCCTAAAATGCAACTCTAAATGCAACCATAACCAAAATATACAACCAAAATATACAATAAATACACATGTACAAAACAAAAATTCAGGCATCAAATGCTATCAAGTAACTAACTCCCCTATGCTTTTAAAAAGTAGTGTCTACAATGCAATCACAGATGTAGAAAAGCAGGGCGGAGGGAAGGAAGAGGAATAAATCAAAAGAGATGGGGAAAGAGGCTAGGGGGTTGAACATAAGAGATATGCCAATCTATCTAGGTCTCAAGACAAGCCTTATAGTCCTGAAAATATTGAGTCTCGGTAGCAAGCAACCCACGGAGCTCGTCATGCCATTCTTGGAGAAAGTCACGAAGAGCGGAGTTCTTAGAGGCAACATAAGCTTGAAGGGAGACTTGCTACTCCTAAATGGACCTAAGTGTGGCGTGGATCTCAACACAATTAGTGGAGAAAGGATGGGAAGAAAAACTAAGTCTGCCCGAAGTAGTAGATAGAGGTGGAGGAGGGGAGGGTGGATAACTGCAGCATCACCAGGTACCTAATAAAGGTTAGCCTGACGAAGCAAGGTGGTTCGCTCAACATTGGGAAGTGGCAGATTCCAATCCCTGAGATAAATCCAATACAAATGTCCAGCCTCCACTTTGCAAAAAATCATCAGCTCAAACGCGGATTGATCAACCCGCTCAGACCTAGAAACTCAATCCTTAGGATTAGGCTAAACACCTAAAGACCTAGTAATGGTGGTGGTTATACCCCCAATTATTATCCTACTCGTAGTGCTTGTAGTTGCACTATACAATTGTCTAGCCAAGAAGGCCCCAAGGTCAATTTGGACACCATCTAGCATACAAGACAAGAGGTATAACTTCGACAATCTAGGAACATTCAAACTATCATCCCAGGTAAAGAAACAACAAGCGAGAGTGCGCTGAGCCACTTGAATGCAAGGGTTCCTAATGTGGTTGCATTTAGAAGAACTAGTGTTGTACCTACAACTCCCCGAAAGCTTGCCCCAAAAAGCATTTGGGTTGAATTCACGAGGAACCTGACGGTTGGGCAAGTCCAAGCTAGGTGGAAAGCCAAAATATGTCACTAAGGCATTTAGGCTCAACTCATAAAACTGCTCGTGCAATAGAATGAAATATAGCCCGTTGACATTGAGACCCTAAATTGACCTCAACATGCAAAGTGCTTAGAAATTCGAGTGTGAGGCCACGATATCTATGCTCTTTCATTTCAATAAAATGCCCCATACCCCCCTGGTGCAAATAGCCACCGTAGGCCACCCAACAAGCCGAAACGGGCTAATAATTCCTCATCATAATATCCAGTAGCAACCATAGTTGTACTGCTTAAACAATCATAACACACAATATGATAACGATGAGCCAAATCCAGTGGTTATGGAGCGTTACCTTGGGTATGGGCGGCAGTTGATGTCTGGGAAGTCCTTAGGGTGCTTGGTGGTGCTTGGTTAGATGTTCCCGCCTCATTAGTGGTCATTTGTCTCTTTTTGGATGCCATGGATGTAGAAAAGTGAGAAATTTGAACCAAAAAAAACCCTCAAGAATTAGGTATGAGACAGGAAAATGAAGAATTTGAGTGAAAAAGAGAAGTTTGAGGTGAAAGAAGATGGTTATAGAGGAAGGGTGAAAGATAGATGAATGGAGGAAATAAAATATAGAAGAAGATGAATTGGGTGTGAAAAAGTGATAAATTTAGATAAAGGAGAAGAGTTAGAGTGAAAATTGAGTGATTTGAAATGAAGTTCAGAAGAAAATGGTGAGGATTTGAATGTTTAACAATGGAGGGTTTACAGAGCGAAGGTAGGAGGTAGAGAGAGAAAGTCTCACAGAAGAAGTTGAAAATGGGAAAGAAGGAAAGGTTTCCACAATCAAAAACCCTTGACCGTGGCCCACAATAGGCGCCATGGTCTGACCGTGGTGACTGCTGGCAGAAATTTTCTTCGAACAGGGCACGTATGCTACGCATCGTATTTAGAAATACGGTTAACCCATGACATATGAAAAAGTGTTGTCTGACTGAAAAATTGACCACGGCCTGCATTAGTGAATACTGGTGGTCCATGGTGCCATTTGTCAGGAACTGTTGAACACTCTTGCCAATTTCCTTTTGGGTTTTTTTTGTTGAAGTAAAAACTACCTAAAAATGAAGAAGAAAGCAATAGAAGGACTTAGGTTGCCTAAGCGCTCTTTTAAGGTCAAGGGCTTAACCATAACCTATATGTGCCCACGAGATCGAGAAGTGTATGGACTATACCTTTTTCAATGGGTTTGGCCACAAAATAAGGTTTGAACCACTGTCCATTTCCCTTGAATGCACCAGTGGACTCACTCAATACTTCTACTGCACCATGAGAATGAACCTTAATGACTTGAAATGGTCCCGACCACCGGGATCTCAACTTCTCTAGAAACAATCTCAACTTCGAATTAAACAAAAGGACCATGTCACCCTCCTCAAATCTCTTCTTTAGAATATGCCTGTCATGCCATTGCATGGTCCTCTCCTTGTAAATACTAGAACTCTCATCAGCCTCAAGCCTTAGCTCATCAAGCTCATATAATTGTAAAAATCACTTCTCACCTATCACCTTGAGAACAAAATTAAGTAACTTAATTGCCCAATAGGCTTTGTGCTCCAACTCAACTGGCAAATGACAAGACTTTTCAAATAGTAAACGGTATGGAGTAGCGCCTAAAGGAGTCTTGTAAGCGGTTCGATATGCCCAAAAAGCATCGTCAAGTTTGAAGGACCAATCCTTTCGGGATCGATCCAAAGTCTTCACCAAAGTGCTCTTCAATTCCCGGTTAGAAAGCTCAACTTGGTCACTTGTTTGGGGATGATAAGGTGTAGCGACTTTATGAAATACCCCATATTTCTTCAAAAGCAACTTAAGTGGCTTGTTGCAAAAGTGAGTCCCATTGTCACTCAAAAAGGCTCTAGGTGGGCCAAATCTTGTGAAAATATGTTTCTTAAGGAATTTGATAACAACCTTGTAATCATTGGTTGGGGTGGCAATGGCTTCCACCCACTGAGAGACATAGTCAACCACAACAAGGATGTACAGATTGTTACGGTAAGGAGGAAAAGGACCGATGAAGTCAATCCCCCATACATCAAACAACTTCACCTTAAGAATTCCACTTTTAGGCATATCATGTCTCTTGGAAATGTTCACCATTTTTTGACATCTGTCACAAGTCATGGCAAATTTTCCTACATCTTTGAAGATAATGGGCCAATAGAAACCTGCGTGGAGAACCTTTGCAATAGCCTTGTCCAAGCCAAAGTGTCCACCATGAGTTAAGGCATGATAATGGTGTAGGACACCATGAACTTCATCCTCCAACAAACACCTTCTATATACCCCATCTCCACACCTATTATAAAGAAGAGACTCCTTCCACACATAATATTTTGTAGGAGAAAGGAATTTACAAACTAATATTAATAATTACTAATTTTGGGGGTTTTACATGGGGCTTGACCGGAGTTCTGCATGGATGAACCCTCATAACATACCTAACCGACGTTACACTTCCTTCAAATGCCAAGGAAGCTGAACCCACAAAGAAGTGGGTAGAATGGTTTATCTTATATAAAGGAATACTGTACAAACGCTCCTATGCTCGCCCATTGCTGCACTGCATAATAGGGGAAGAAAATACTTGAAGAAGTCCATGAGGGAGTCTACAGCTCGCATATTGGGGGATGTGCACGATTGATCATTACCATGCGCACTAGGTACTATTTGTTGTCCCTACAGGAGGATGCCATGAGCTTAGTATGAAAATGTGATAAGTGCCAGAAGTTTTCTATAATACAAAGGAAGCTCACCACCCCGCTAACGCATGTCCTAAGCCCGTTACCGTTCGCAGTATGTGGCATGGACATTTTGGGGTCAGTCCTTACGGCTACAGGTTAGTGCAAATATCTTTTCGTAATTGTGAATTATTTCACCAAGTGGCTAAAGGCTAAGGCTGTTGTTTCCATCATAGTCGCTGAGGTGTGAAATTTTATCGGGAAGAACATCATCACTTGTTCTAGGGTGCCAAGAGTAATGATATTTGATAATGGCCGACAGTTTGACACAAGCAAAATTTTGGACTACCTCAACAATACAGGGTTTCAAGCTCGGTTTACCGCAGTGGCGCACCAGCAAACCAATGGCCAGGCTAAAGCAACAAATAAAGTCATCTTACATGGCTTACAAAACATGCTTGACAGTGTCAAAGCGAAGTAGGCCATCTAGCTGCCAAGGGTTATGCGGTTTATCTGCACTATGGAGAAATTTGCTATGGGTGACACGCTTTTCATGCTTGCGTATGACTCTAAGGTTATCCTCCCCGCTAAAGTAGTTCTCCACATGTATCACCTCACTACATTTCAAGAATCCCTCAACAATTCGACCTTAGCGTAAAACAATCGACTTGGTCCGTTCCGTGAAGGGTGATGAATATCTTCAGGAAGCCCTCTCCAAGCTATGTATAACTCGCTTATGGGACTGATTGGTCAAGGAGCAACACATCAAAATGGGTGTCTTGGTACTTCGCTGAACAGAAGCAATAGCCTGGTCAAGAGAACACGACAAACTTACTGGCGACTAGGAAGGCCTGTATATGATGACAAGGCAATTCGCCCCATAACGTATTGCGTTTGTCACTTAGCCTAGTCGGCCTGGATAATTTGTCACTTAGCCTGCTTTCCTTTTCTTTATAATGGAAAATGTAATGATGGCTCAGTTCACTGCACGATTTAGTGTTGAATGAGAATAGGCCTTGACAATGACACATTGATTTCCTTTTTTCATATGGCACAGCCGATGGGCATTTGCTACCCTTTAGCCACAAAGGGGCTAAAGGTCCCATGGCAAGGCCCTCGGCCATTTGCTACACCTTTGGCCCCTAAGGGGTCGAGAGTTCTATAGCATGACACTCGGTTATTTGCGACACCTTTAGTCCCTCAAGGGGCTAAGGGACCTATGGCACTGCACTTAGCTATTTGTTACGCCTTTAACCCCTCAAGGGGCTAAGGGTCCCATAGCACAACCCTCGGCTGCTCCCTATACCTTTAGCCCCTCAAGGGCCTAAGGGTCCTATGGCACAACCCATAGCCGTTCGCTACACCTTTAACTCCATAAGGGGCTAAGGGTCCCAAAGGCATGGCCCATGGTAGTTCACTACATCTTCAACCCCCAAAAGGCTAAGGCTCCCACAACTCAGCCCTTGGTTGTTCATAAATGCTAAGAATATGCATCAGTTTAGGGTCATTTGATATCATTTACTAGGGGATTATGTGTTCAAATGTATGATTTGCATTCTGTTTTCTATTTTATGCTCAGGTATGCTTCCTTAGTGCACTAGGCAGGTTTTAGGATATTTTGACTCGGTGTTGACCCTAATTTTTGGGCATTTTTGGGCCAACATGTTAGTACCATACCCTGTTTTCCCGTAGGGCAAAGCAAGAATGACAATCTCTTAACTAAAGCTTACCATGGTCGATGGTAAGCTGGTAAGTGCAAGCCTCTCCGTTATACGTATATGCATATGTATATGTATATCTATATATATACATTTATATATATATATATATATGTATACGGAAATACATATATATAAATATATATATATATAAATACATACATACATCCATATATATATGTCTAGATATATTTATACATACATATGCATATATATATACATACGTATATATATATATATATATATATATATATATATATATATATATAAAGACAGAGAGAGAGAGAGAGAGAGAGAGAGAGATAAATATATATATATATATATATATATATATA
>JACYFF010031958.1:36906034-36927083 GCA_017589665.1 Selenicereus undatus | reverse complement strand
ATATATATATATATATATATATATATATATATATATATATATAGCGACCGCTCAGGTGGAATGCGGTTTTATATACGATGAGAAGGTATGTGTTTGTCTCTGAGTATTCCTAAGGAGGGCTATAAACATTTACTTAAATTGCGATTAAATGAACAATTGCTATTCTCGAATTTTGAGCTAGAAATATTAAAACGAGATGCGAAGTTCTCACAATTGCAAATAAAGATGATTCAAGATCCAACACTGAAGAAATTTGTCACTAATGTTATAACCTCTGTTCTTGTCACAGCTGCTTTTGAAACTGTGTGAATGTATAATTGACCTCGGGCCGGAGATCCATTGAACCTGACGGCACAGACTCTGACTTGTTCTGTCGACGGTGCAATGAGCCGTCCAAGGAGTTGCCCACACCTGCTAACAACAGGTACCGATGCGGATGAAGCTTTTGCCTCTTGATTGCACGTGGAGCATATGGGATTAGCCCCTCCATTTTTCGTGATGATGAATCTATCAAGTTGGCACTTTAAAATGTAATTTTGATGGTGGACTTGGATCTGAAACTTGGCAAACTTTTCTCCGCTATAGTTGCGGCAGCTTCTGATGAAGTGGGTTTTTTTTGGGATCCTTTCACACGGGAGAGGAAAGGACGGGGCCTAGTGAGGTCAGCCACGGAAAATTTTACGTCACGTTTGTCATGGCGATTTGAACGGTAATCCATTTATCTACTAGGCCCTGGCGGCCAAGTTAGGGTCTGTTCTATTTCGCGTTTTAGATAGATAGATAGATACAAGAAGATGTAAGAAGCTGTAAGGAGATGTAAGGAGCTGTAAGAAGATGTAAGAAGCTGTAAGGAGTTGTAAGGATAGATATAAGGAGTTGTTGAATTGTAAAAGAGTTGTATAGAATAATTTGTTTTAGATGAAAAATAATAATATTCAAATAATATACTTAAGAAGCTGTATTTTGTATTGTTATTTTTTTATTTTTTTTTTTTTTTACTTTTTTTATTTCCTGTATTTTTTGTAATTTTGTAATTTTTGTAATTTTATTGTTTTATTGTTTTATTTTTTATTTCTTTATTTCTTTATTTTTTTTATTTCTTTATTTTTTTTATTTCTTTATTTTTTAATTATTATTTTTTATTTTTTTAAATTTTTATTTTTATTTTTATTTTTGTTATTTTTTAATTTTCTATTTTATAATTTTGTAATTTGTAATTTGTATTTGTATTTTTTATTTTTTCATTTTTAATTCATAGTTTTTAATTTTTTATTTTTAAATTTTTAATGTTAAATTTTAATTTTAATTGTAATTTTAATTTTTCAATTTTTTTATAAAAAATAAAAAAATAAAAAATAAAAAAAAAATAAAAAAAAATAAAACTAACAATTTTAAAAATTTTGAAAATTTTTAAATTAAAAATTAAAAATTAAAAATTAACATAAAGATTAAAAATTAAAAAAATAAAAAATAAAAAATTATAAAATTAAAAAATAAAAATTAAAAAATATAAAATTAAAAAATTAAAAATAAAAAACTAAAAACAAAAATTAAAAATTAAAAATAAAAAATAAAAAAACGAAAAATGAAAAATAAAAAATGGAAAATAAAAGGATAAACAAAAAAAATTAAAAATTACAAAAAATTACAAAATTACAAAATAAAAATTGAAAAATTAAAAAAAATTAAAAAAATTAAAAATTAAAAAATTAAAAAAAAAACATGAAAAATGAAAAATTAAAAAATTAAAAAAAATAAAAAAATAAAAAAATAAAGAACAAAAACTAAAAAATAAAGAACAAAAAAATTAAAAATAAAAAATAAAAAATTAACAATTAAAAATACAAAAATACAAAAATACAAAAATACAAAATAAATACAAAATAAATAAAATGAAGATGTAAGGAGTTGTAAGAAGATGTAAGGAGATGTAAGGAGATCTAAGCTCTTAGCTAAATCCAAAAAAATGCGAAATAGAACAGGACCTTAGTCAAATTTAACATCGAAGGTACTAAATTATTGCTTGTATGGTTGGCCCTCATCTATCCAGTGTTCGGGAAAAGAAATCTAGAGCTCTCATTCTAAAGGCGGCTGTTGACATATCACTTTCTCAAGCTGATTAAACCATTTTTGTTCGTCTACTAAACAAGGTACTAACCATAAAGCACGTTGTTTTTCACTCACAAAAACAAATACGAAAAAAAGCGTGTTGTTTTAAACTTGGCCACACCCCCCGAAAGTACCACGCATCGGGCTGCGTATTACCGCAGAGTTACTTTGTGCTCCCGAAGCATGTTTAGATTCACTATGTTAAGAATTATCAATGTTTTAGCTTTTCCAAGTCTGGAAATCAGCAAATTAGTACAACAGAAGTTCAAGCATGTGTAATCCACCGGAAGATTTCGGTGATTGTGCCTCCAATCTTCAAGTTCGTAGGGTGTTCAATAAAACAGTAGAGAAAATAGTGTGAGACTAACAAAGTGTTTTCAGGCTTTAAAAACGGTTTCTATTGCAGAGTTATAAAAATAAAACACCCCTAAATTTTTAGTTAAAGTAAGAAAATTTTTCTCACCATTAAAAGTGTGGTGGATATCTTTTGACTTATATTAGTTATCTACATTAATTTATGATGTGTTTGCCTTATTGATGTGGTAAGACTATGAAAAAATAAATGCCACATAAGCACATAGTTAAATATATAAATAATATAAGTTATTACAAAATTGGATAATCTAATTACTTCATGCATCTTAGGTAAAACAATCCCATAGTTTCTTTTGGAAGATAATAATTTTATTTTACATTAACCCAAAACTTATTGGATGACGAACTAGAATCAAATGTAACATTAGAGCATCTCAAAACAACTTAATTTATTAAACAAATCTTTCCTCAAACTTGATCCACAAAAATGAAGGAGCCAAAATTTAATTTATCTAAACCAACTTTTGGAAATAATTACATAGCAAAATAGAGAAAAAAATTGAAATGTGTAAATCTATGCATAAATTTATCTAAACCAACTTTTGGAAATAATTAAAGATGAAAATGCATGTTTGAATATGTTGCTGAATTACAAAAGTATAAAGTTATTTATTTTACATTACACTAAAGTGTTTTATAAATAGTGAAATATTTTATAAATTAAAATGTGTAAATTTATGGGTCAGATCCTTATAATAAATGATTATGAGGTAGTCAATTTAGTGTTAATTATGGATACTTTGACAACTATGAGCTAAAGTAAAATTATTATTTCCCAAAAAAAAAAATCATCAGGAAGTTTCACCCAAGATAAAGTAATATATGTAATTTTTTTTCCATCAAATTGTATTATTTTATATGTACAATAATGCACTTATATGCGCTATAAAAAAAGTATTGCGCTTTTGTGGCTTTTCTTTTTCTTCCTAATTTTGGCACATCATTTAAGTAAAAACATGTCATCAATTAGTGTAAATATTAAAAAATAACTTAAATTAGTCAAAGGATATTTACCTCACTTCTAAAGTTCAGGTGCATTTTCTAAACTTGACCAAAAATTTAAGAGCCTTTTATTTTTAGAAGTCTTCTATTGCATGATATAGCTTACCATATATAGGTTCTATGATCATTTCTATTTATGGAAAAACTTTGAACGACTTGACTTAATTGGAAGGGCAGACTATATGTGGTGAAGTCCCAACCCTGGAGGTAAGAAGCTATACAAGTTTTCAGACTTGCAAGAAAGGTTGACCCTGTCGTTTATTTGAGGAAAACCTCTTTAATGGTAAAGTCACAAGACAAAATTAGTAGGTGATGGAGAGTAAAGGAAAATGATATAGACTGTGTGTCTTTGGGAAATTGCAGTAATGTAGGTTGTCAAAGTGATATAACTTACCTTTATCTTGGTCGGTGTAGGTTATTATATATATTGAGTTGATTTCCAATAAGGAAGAAAAGAATAATTTTAGTCATTCCCTTCCATAAGTTTAAAAAAAATTTACTTCCTCATTTGTGCACAGTACTATGGATTCGACCTTGCCAAAAGGCCAAGAAGCCCATAACTACGGTCCATCTCTTATACAAGTGGGGTTGAATGATCTAAGGCCCTTGAAATGTGTTGCTTCATAGTTGGGTGATCCCCCCCCCCCCCCCCCCCCGGTTAAAAAAAAGAACATTGAGCCCCTCATGTTTTACTGATATGCTTCCCTTGGTGGGTCCGTGGGAGGTGAAACATACCCCTTAACACACCCCTTTGCCTTTTTAACTTGTAAAATGAAGATAGTATCCAAAACCTAACTTTACTTTCGCTAGTTTTTAAAGCTAAATCTGGGGTGCACAGGGACCACTACAAAAATACACGCGTTTAGAAACTGAAATTTGAAACCGAATGTAAATCAGTTTCAAACAACGCATTTGGAAACCATGGGTAGAAACTCTTTTTGCGGTTTCTAATGTTGAAACTGATGAAGTCATCAGTTTCAAAATTTGGAAACCGACACAAAGCCCAGTTTCTGGAAGGAAACCGATTAAACATTCAGTTTCTGATTTTATAATTTAATTTTGATTTATTTTTAATATTAAATGGGTTAAGTAATTATACGCCCAAATACCCCAAAAAATTGCCTTCCCACTAATTTTAGGGTTTTCCCGCTGCATCACTACCATGTCTTCTCCTCTAAGCCCCCCAAAAGCTTCCAGAGAACCCTAATTCTCCAGACCACAAAGTGAGGAGAAAGGAAAACTGGAGAGTGGTGAGGCCAGAACGAATCTTTTCTTCCGCCAAAAGTACCTCCATCACTAGCAAAAACGCAATAGGATTGCTCAATTTCCCCAAAACCAGAACGAATCTGCTCCATCCCTAGCAAAAGGAGAACGAAGTTGGTCCATCTCCATCAGGTATGCTTTATTATTGTATTTTTGGTGAAAACTATAATTTTTTGTTTCGTTTTTTTGGCCTGATTCAATGTTAGGGTTTATTTTCAACTTCTGGGTAATGCTTGTTAATGGTGGGGCTTGTGCTTTACTCTTGTCTTTTGTTTGCCTTGAATATAAAATTGGTGCTCGCCACCAAACTCTTCATTTTATGTTAGCACTATCACCACTACAACCTCCCATTTCCCTCCTCTCTCTGTTTGGTCGCCATGGATGCAGAGAAGGTCTGTACTTCATACTTGTATACCACACATATTCAAATTATATGGGCTTTAATTTCATATTTGTAAGTCGTTGTGTTGATTACTCAAAGTTGGTGTTAAATGTGGTTGTACTGCAGTATCGGCCATCGAGTGCTTAGAATTGCCCTTTCTTGACCACCAACTATGATGCTCCTATTTGGAACAACAACTCTACCTTGACTGTTGGCTCAAAAGGTATGTATTCATTCTCTTTTTTCCATCTTAGGCATGTTATTACATTGATTTGACTTTATTCAGATTTTAGTCAAAGTTGAATTAAGCTTTCTTTTTTGCCCACTTCGTGTGCCCTGTTGTTTTGCCCATTGTCTGTTCCCCTTGATACTTATTTAAGTTTCTACTTTCTACTACTCCTTGTAGTTCTAACTTTTGTGTTTTTGCCCTGTTGGGTTCCCATTCATCCTACTTATTAATCTGGCTTTGATTTTTTTATTTTTGAAGTTTTCACATGTACTTGTGTGGCATTTTCATGTTTGATTGGAATTAACAGATTTGTGTTCAAATCTCTATTTAGCCTCACTTATTGGACTCTGGGTAATGCATGTTAATTGTTATAATGGATGCGAGAAAGTATGAACAAACTGACAAATATACACAGATTTAACGTGGTTCACTAACCCATACATCATGTACAACGTTAGTTTCGGGGGCAACCAAACCAAGGCGCGTCTCCCCTGGACCCCGACTCGCGCTCCCCACCTGAGAACACCCTCAGGTGGTTGGACACAACTTTTGCTCAATTTAAATAGAGTAATTGCATACCCGAATTTAGCCCTCTTCTCAGCAGGAGTGTAGAACATAGTCTGGACAGGCACACCACACTCCCCTCCCGAATCATAGTTCCCATAGAAGAACCCTGTCCTCGCCAATCTCGCTCATGGTTCCCACTGCAACAGTGAAAAACGATGAGGATGGTTCCCACTGCAACAGTGAAAAATGATGAGTGATCTCTCAATAAACTCAAAGCAAGTAACAAAAGTTATTTAGACTGGAAAAATCTTAACAAACCTTGCAAGCATGTATGGGACTCTAGAGGCAATGGGTTCAATCTGAGCGGTGAATTGATCCCACTGTGAGAGATATCCACATGCATATGGTATGTCTCCTATATGAAACACAATGTCAATGTTCTCCACATCATTGATCAGCTGTTTGGTGGTGTTCAAAGAGCCCGATTGGAAATCGTTGTACTCGCTTGACCCATCAATCTCACCCTGTCAAACCAAGACTAAATTTCTTTCACATACATGAACAATCAAAGTGTCATATTTCATTATGAAACCTATTATAGGTTCTTCACGCACAGTTAAGGATTTTGGTCGAGTTGGTTCCTTACTAACATATTAGATCCTCCTCAAGAGGCCTCAAGTCTGCAGCTGTAATATTGAATTACGATGAAAGGTATGAAAGGAGACTGCACAGCAACAGGCTTCAAGCCCAAAAGGCATTTGTGCTCGTTTCATCTTATAAATTTCCTAAAACAACTTGCATCAAATTTTAAGGCTGACTTTAGAGCTCATTTGAAAAGTCAAAGTCCAACTAGAAGTTTTAGAGGTTTACAAAATTCAGAGATGCTACACTAATTTCAGAGGTGTTCTTCAAATCACAAGGCTCATCCTAAATGTTTCAGTGCCTCTTCTAAGAATTTCATACCTCTCTCTATAATTGTAGACTTACTAATATTTAAGGCTAAAGTTTTTTAGCAAATCCAAACAGAAAAGTGAAAGTAAACGTTGACGATAAAACCTCAAGAGGACCACTCAACATGAAGGGCACCCCCACCCCAACAAAAAAAAAAGGAAAACGTCCAATAGTAGCAATTCTCCTATTGAATGCTCTTCAGATGCTTGTATTTTATAGCCTAGGTGAAGTACTTTGATAAAATGTGCATACAATTAAATATTTTGAATATAAATATTCCAACCTTCCCCATATCGCCAAAAATGATGATTCGTTGTAATGAATCTTGACCAAGATAGGGAGACGATCTGAACCTGTAGTTTCAACTCCAAACATATGTACCATTGAACAGCCTGTGTCCTAATTTGTAAGTATACCTGCATAGTATATCAGAAAAGATAGAAGGAAAGAAATTCTAGATCACATTCTGAGCTTGTTTAGTACTTTGAGGATCATAAGCATTCACATCAGAAACAAAGTCAAGATAAAATGAAATGTATAAAGTATAGCTATCCATACAAATCGTCTAACAAAAGGAAAGCAGGAGCACAGGGAGTTTTCCCCTTCCTTTAAAGTTTTAACTACCTCATCTAGCACGCCTTTCTACAATGCCACCACATCTACACTCTGCACTTGGCCCATAACCAAAACCCAAAACAAAAAGAAAAAAAGGCATACAGAGAATTGGGCCACAACTCCTTCGGAAAACCCGTTTGTATGAATCTAGGATCACGCCAGCCAACTGTTCTTGCAAGCATACCTGTGCGTTTTTACAACATATAAAGAAGTGCTTTTCAGAATTGGAAAACAAATCAAAAAAATCTATATCGTGCATAAGAATTATCACAAACAAATGAGAGTTATCACCTTAATACCAAATCACTTGTGATCTATCATCTATAATTTTTTTGATATGTTGATCATAGAAACAGTTGGGAGCTTTAGAGGCATGAAGAGTTTATCGCTAAAACTGCTCAAGATAATTACAGTTCTCAAGTTAATGATACTACCATCTAGTGAATCGTAGAGGCATTATACGGCTTGGTTTGCAGCATTTCCTTGTAATTACAGCAGTTGCTTATAGATAATTTTAGAAAGTGCATACAGAAAGGCTTGTTCCAGTAGAGTTGATAAGATTCACTGAGGGGGTAGACTTTCAGCTTTGAATTATATGAGAGGTGAGAAGGAAATACTTATGTACCACACATGCTATTACGGTGAAATGTTAGCGTGCCAACTGGAGATTGAGTTGTTTCCCCTCCTACTGGTCCCCATTCAACAAAAGGTTCTACTTCTTCAATCCCGTATCCACTTGTCCAAGTTACAGTCATCTGTATTTAAGAATTTAAAAAGACTGCATGTCAGAAATTAGAATACAATGGGAGCAAAACCAACAACAAGAATAAATTAAAATCAAACTTTCTGTAAGCGCTTCACAAAATTAAATGGATTCAGCAAACTGAACAAAGTAAATTAAATCAAGTTTGAAGGCTATTAGAAAGAATAGCAATGAAGCTTACTTCATTCCACAACTTTCCTTAAGCTAGCCTTGGGTAAACCAGTGCCTTAGGGTTAGCAAACGATATAATGTTCGACATAGCTACCACCGTGGGCTGAAAAGAATAACCAATTCAATTGTAGAGGCCCTGGTTAAACATTCTATTTGGAGAAATGAGAATGGACAACTCCTCAATATGCCATAAAAATAAATGAAAAAACAGCAGCAACTACCACCGTGCTAGGTTTGCAAAAGGAGACTAAAAAAAACAGATTTACGGCATTCTAACATTAATGTTAACACTTGCCTTGGGTTAGTTTGAATTGGCCTTCTTTTCGTTATCTTTGGTTTCGGATAAATCCTCTTGCACCTTGTGGATATGTTTAGCTACTGATAAACATAAAAAAAAACTTCTAACAGCAACAACTAGCTTGGGTATGTATATATGATGGTGCTATATACATGGGAACGAATTGTAATTAGCTTGTATGTTTTTTATTTTCTTCTCTAAATGTTTGTGATTAATCAAAAGGATGTTGTGTTTTTTATTTTCTTCTCTAAATGTTTGTTATTAATGAAAAGGATGTATTTCAACGGTGAAAAAAAGCGAGGATTGTTTTCCCTGTTAGAAATTAAAATAGAGGACTCTCTGTTTGGTACTTGTGTATTTTCATGCTCTTTTCTTATTTTTGGTTTTCAACATGAGCTCGGAAATTAAGATTCGGCTGAACAAGTATTCCAGCTTACTTAAGTTTGGGTATGACTGAGCTCAAGCAAAGCTTTGACCGAAGATGTTATGTTTAGTTACAATCCTAGTGGTATGTCAAGCTACACTTTCCTTCCCTTTCTTTTCTTTTCTTTTAACTTAGTGTTAGCAGTTACAATGATCATATGTTTTGGTGGGTGATCATTAGAAGTTTCTTGTTGTTGAAAGAAAGATATGGAAAATGGGGGCCACAGGCCAACTTTTCTTAGGAGATGTTAGGGAGGTCTAATTAAGTAATTAGTGTTGTAAGCCATTCCTTACCAGCAAGCAAAAGAAGAAAAAGAAAAAGAAAAGAAGTGGGTGTGTGAATGTGATCACATTTGGAAAAGACTTACGCCCGATGGGATCCAAGGTTGGAAATAGATGTAGGCTCAGCCAGTGTATGCATTGTCTATTAACACTAGCTCTCTGTTCTCTAGCATATTTTCCAGGACAAAGCATTTTAGGTAACAAAATATAGCATTAAGCAGAGGGATGTGGGACATCCATGTGCTGTTGCCTTCTGTTCTTCCTGTCATTCACATTTGGTGAAAGAAACATGCGAAAAGATTTTTGTGATTAATCACAAAGGATGTAAATAAAAATGGTGACTGGACTTTGTTTTTTGGGTTAGTATGATTCTGTGTTTGATTTTTATGAAGTAGTAGATATATCCGGATGTAGAAACAAAAGTTAAATTGATGGATGTTGTAAGAATTTCTGCCATCTTCTCTATTGACTTAATTTTTACTCCGTCTTGATATCACTCTTCAATTTGCAGATTGGAAATTCTCTTCATTTGCTGACATTGTGTAATTATATTAACTATGAGTTGTTGCTTCTGGGTAATGAATGTTAGAGATGATTGGTGTAAGTGGCTTGGTGACCATTCCCTCATGTTGTTTGACTGAAGGTTCTTAAAAATGATAAGCGTAGAATTATTTGGTTGTCTCACAATGATATTATGGACAGAGTATCGTTACGATTCATCACATGAGCCAGACTCTTTGATATGATGTTGGGGTTCCCTTTGTGTCCATCACTCAATCATTTTGAGAGGAACCCATGCAATTGGTAGCGTTCTGTTTTGTTCTTGAAAGTGCCGAATCGATTTCTAAGTTTCAGTGTTTTCTTCCTTGTTCTCAGCTTTGTGATTGGCAGCTTCCCACCAACATTTGTGGTATTTTTCTCTTCGAGGATTTTTGTCATGATGTTATCGCTGATATGATTTTGATGTTTGGTTTGGTTCCCAATTTTATGCATTATGGTATTCCAATGTGCATTTATTGTAATCAAATGTGTTTTTCAGTTGAATCAGAATGGTGGTTTGATTATGGAATCACTCTTATGGGTATTATTGTTTGTTGGGGCGCATTTAATTGCATGAGCTTGCTATTGTAATTCCTCGAAAGAATTGTACCAAATGAAATTTGGCATTTGTAAATGAAAGATTTTTGCAAAATGTTGAAAATGTTATTTGTTGTGTAGCAACATTGGTCCCCTGACATTGATCAAGGTTCCTATTTCAAATGAAAAGAAAAGAAAGTTGTTGGAAAACATATTTTTTCCTGGAATTTTCCTCCCTTATTCAAACATTTTAAAGAATGACTTCTGTTAACCTTTTTTTCCTCAGTTTTTTTCCCTCTGAATTTTTTTCCAAATAGTTTCCTGGTAGTATTATTATCAAATGTGGTTCTAGAACCTATGGAAAATGACTGAAATTTGTAGTGGAATTTAAAAACTTCAAGGAGACATGTGTGAAGGAGTTGAAAGAACCCTGTTATGCTTTTTGTAGTCTTTGTAGCAGTTGTTACCATTAGTGAGGTTTTGAATTAAAGAATTATGATGAACTCAAAAATTTTAAACTTGAAAAAAGACGAAGAGCACAATAAAACTCAAGCCACAAGCTGCATGAATGCCAGAGTACTATAAACCTCCTTTATAGCATCACTTCACTAGTTAAGCCAAAAATGGAACCCTACCTTCCCATCTCCACTAAAAGTTAATTTAAAATTTCCCTTATTCAATTGCGTGGATACTGGTAAGTGAATTTGTACCTACCTATGCCGTGATAATGAATTAAGTTTGGATTTCTGTTGGTACTAGTGTACTTGCTTGGATGAATTGTAAGTTATCTCTTTTGACACGAAGCTTATGTATTTGACTTTCTATTTACTTTGGCCAATACTGTTTGTTTATTAATGTTGTGATTTGTTGGTGTGTGAATCATGCATGAACATGAATTATATGTATAGGATATTCCTATGAATATAATTCTTTCATTAAGCTTAGAGTACCCGTTCAAAGATTTATACATGAGACATCTTGGAAAGAATTTATTTATTGATATTGTAGATTTGGTCTTATATTACGAAAATATTTAGAAGACGCTACTACTAATATCTGTAAGTAAATTGTTAATGAAAAGTTATAACATGTATAAATCTTTGAATTGTTCGATTTGGACAGTTCAAGACTATTATGATATTTGATTGTTTGGTAACAAAGTCATTACATACATTGGGCAAATATTGGTTAGTATTTCCTTATGTTCTCTGGATGCAATTTTGGAGATGACGATCATATGTTTGATTCATCTTCAAAATTCGTACTTCAGAGAACTGTAGGAAAATGCTGCTGAAATTTTGCCTCATATATGCAATGGTTTAGCCAAATAATCAAATGTTATACTAATCTTGAATGGTTTTAGGATCACCTACCTTTACAGAAGGGGATATATAAGATCATACCATGTCATAGCATTTTGTATGTGTTGATGTCAATTATTTATCCACAGTTATTGTTTAGTAATTGAATTACGTGCTCAAATCGCATAGAATAGAAAATTTTTGTAGACTACTTACGTATTATTAACAGTTTAGTGAATGTTGTTCTTTCTCAAATGTAGTAATGGGGAATAATTGAGATTGGATGTATAAGAGGCTTGATGGGGATTATTTGAGCGAGGATTTTGTGAAAAAAGTGGATGAATTTATTAAATTTGCTAGTGACGAGGAGTATTTTAAGAAATATGAAAAGCTTAAATGCCCTTGCAACAAATGCTGGAATGTGCCTTATTTAGATGAGGATACCGTCAAGTTACATCTCTACAAGAATGGGTTTCGTCCTAATTATTATCAGTGGACTTACCATGGTGAACCACATAGTAATTTAGGAGCTCAAAGTCCCATGTCTTCATCAAACACTGTTGAAGGTACCCCAATGAGGGATGTGGTGATGGATGCTTTAGGATCCACGACTTCTAATTGGGGAGAAGGATCAAGTATTCCTGAGGAAGATCCAAATCCTGAAATCAAGGCTTTCTTTGAAATGATAGAAGTTGCTGAGAAGCCATTATATGATTTTATTTCCTGGCTTTTGGTCCTTTGGTGCTAAGATGCAAAGCAATTCTTTCTTTCACGTTTGATTTTATTTGTTGTCCTATTTTCTGTATACTGTACGTTATGCTCACACATTTACTGCACAACTGATAATATATCATCATCCTTCAATTTTGATTTGTATTTGATAGTATTAAATATACCTACAAGAAATCAGATGCATGGATGGATGGTTTTTATTTTATTAATTAAGTTAAGATTAGCTCCCTATGCATATATATATATATATATATATATATATATATATATATATATATATATATTGCATTTGGTGAAAATTTTGGTTTGATTTTATTTAGTGTCCTGTTTTCTGTATCTATTCTTGAAAGTAAATTATCAACGGTGATGGGCATGTTATTTGCATATTCTCTTAACTATTTTTGGTGGGATTGTCCCTGGAGGAAATGGGAACCCTCCAATGGTCTGCCATTTGATCGTCTTGGGTTCCTTTGCCTTTGACAATGTCATGAAAGTAACATATATATGCTTTTTTCTCATGATGTGACATGAGTTTCCTTTTGTAACATCTATTTGCTTTGTGACATGAAAAATCCTTTATAATAATAGAATGCATAAAAGTGACATCTACTCGTTTAACAGTGCTGTTGTTGGTTGCAAACTAAATGGAAATAATTACAGCCAGAGGGTTCAAAAAGAGCATCTAAAAGTCTGTGATCTGGGAGAACCTTGTGGTTGGAAGGCTTATTTTTGGAATATTATGCTAGTACTGTGATATGGGGTTGATTGTTGCTTGTGAGATTATTCTTGCTTAGAAGTTGGCTCTGATGTGATATTGTGACATAGGGTTGACTATGTGATAATTGTGATATGATATTGTTGGTGTTTTTTTTCCCTTGGTGTTTTCTAATGATTTGAAACGATATGCTGATATTGTGACTGCTTGTGTGACATGCTAAACTGAGTTGAATATGTCACACAAGCTGCACTGAATTCTGTACACATATACAACTTTTGTCACCATATGTTGGTCTCCTGTTAGAAACTTGAATATGTGACTGCTTGTGTGACATGCTGAACTGGGCTGATTACTGAACATTGTCTGATTTCTAGCACACCAATTGAGATACATGACTGCTGAATATCGCCTTATCTCTAGCACTCCAAATGATACATATTTTGTGCATATTCACCCCATGCATTTCCTGGCTTTTGGTCCTTCGGTGCTAAGATGCAAAGCAATTCTTTCTTTCAGGTTTGATTTTATTTGTTGTCCTATTTTCTATATATTGCATGCTATGCTTGAAAGTAAATAATCAAGTGTGATGGGCATGTTATTTTCATATTCTCTTAACTATTTTTGGTGGGATTGTCTCTAGAAGAAATGGGAGCCTTCCAGATGGTCTGTGTTTAGTATGAACAGTGTGATGATAATGAATAGGATTAGTAATTTCGATTTATACAAATACATGTATAGGATTAGTTCCACTCAGGATGTAACTAATAATATATCATCATCCTTCAATTTTGATTTGTATTTGATAGTATTAAATATACCTACAAGAAATCAGATGCATGGATGGATGGATTTTCTTTTATTAATTAAGGTAGGATTAGCTCCCTATGCATATATATATATATATATATATATATATATATATATATATTGCATTTGGTGAAAATTTTGGTTTGATTTTATTTATTGTCCTGTTTTCTGTATCTATGCTTGAAAGTAAATTATCAACAGTGATGGGCATGTTATTTGCATATTCTCTTAACTATTTTTGGTGGGATTGTCCCTGGAAGAAATGGGAACCCTCCAATGGTCTGCCATTTGATTGTCTTGGGTTCCTTTGCCTTTGACAACATTATGAAAGTAACATCTATATGCTTTTTTCTCATGATGTGACATGATTTTCCTTTTGTAAAATCTATCTGCTTTGTGACATGAAAAATCCTTTATAATAATCGAGTGCATAAAAGTAACATCTAGTCGTTTAACAACGCTGTTGTTGGTTGCAAACTGAATGAAAATAATTACAGCCAAAGGGTTCAAAAAGAGCATCTAAAAGTCTATGATCTGGGATTGCTTGTGGTTGGAAGGCTTATTTTTGGAATATTATGCTAGTACTGTGATATGGGGTTGATTGTTGCGTATAAAATGATTCTTGCTTAGAAGTTGGCTCTGATCTGATATTGTGATATGGGGTTCACTATGTGATAATTGTAATATGATATTGTTGGTGTTATTTTTTCCTTGGTGTTTTCTCATGATATGAAATGATATGCTGATATTGTGTATATTGGAAATAATTTTCATGAGAAATATCAATCACTGAAAATGGAAAAACAAGTTCCCCCATTAGAAGAGGATGATAGCCTTTTCTTGGAAGCAGTTGGGGGATGGAGTGAGAAAGGCACCGTTTATGGGTTGGGCAATAGTGCTGCTCTTTTCTACGAGAAACCAGTGAATCACACCACTTTGAAGAAGTCTTCTTACACTCCCTCCATCATCTCACAGCTTCAAACTGAATTAGATTCGACAAAGACCGAGCTTAACTCGACAAAGAATGAACTACAACAACAACCACTACAAAAAATAATGCATCCTCCTACATTTGTATCACCACACTTAATTAAAGTGTGGGGAGAAAAATGATGAGATTTGGTAGTTTTCTCAATTCCACATTTAATAAGTGTGGGTAAATTATCAACCTATTCCTATAGTTATTAAGTATGGAGAATTAAAAAGAGCTTTTATAATTTCTTTTTGTTATATTAATGAGGTAATTTGCACAAAATATTTCAATATTTATATCTAAATATATTAGCCAAAGAAATAAAACAAACAATCAAAAAAATATACAAATATATAACAAAATAAAATTATCATTTGGAAGATTACCCCCCAAAAAAGCAAAAATACCCTTAGCGTGCAATCCCTAGGATTCGAACTCCTCAATCGGTTCTTCATCTAGCCAGGCAGTGAATTTGATCTGGGCAACAAAAACTTCCCCAGAGTTCAAACTCCTCAATTCTGGGCAACATCGACTTCCTGAGAACTCAATATTCTCCATTCTTTCTTCACTTCATCTGGGTAGCAGAAGTCAAACTCCTCAATTCGTTCATCTGGGTAGCGAATTCTGGGCAACAAAAACTTCCCCACACTTACATAGCGAATTCTGGCAACCAATCTAAGCATTAAGGCGGATTAGGGTAGCGAGTTGAAGAAATTTAGGGTTCTATGAATTTGTGTTTTACTCTGAAGTTGGGCAGCGATTCATATACGTTTTAGTCGTAAGGTAAGCCTCAACTATCAATCTGAATTCACTCAAATTATGGCCTTATCCATGTCTGACTGCTACTTTTGGATTTCTTTCATTGAGAAGCCTAGATTTCTTTTCGGCTGAGTGACATTAAGAATTAAGAGGCCTTGATTGAGTTGTTTTGTTTCTCACCTAATGAATTGACTTATATTATCATGGTTTTTGATGTCTGATCTTCAGAAATCGTGATCGATGTTTTTACATTATTGTTTTTTGGGGTGAGGATGTATGTCTTGGTTCATAGCCTTGCCCATATACCATTCCATCTGCCTATTGATTTGCTCGATATGAAGTGAAATTTATTTTAGTCTACCATTGGTGTAATGCGTAACAACATTTGTCAACTCCATTGTTGTTACTAGGCTAGTTTCTAAGCAACTGTTTCCAGGAAGTTATGCCGTTGGCCTTTTACTTTACATATGGCTTCAGGGCTTGTGCTTATGCTGGCCTTCTTATGTTGATCCATTTTTCACCTAGGCAACTCTTGGGAAACTAGTTAAGCTCATGGAAACTTTCTGAATGGCAAATGCATGAAATGAAAGATATGCATTTACAAATGAGATAGATGCAGCCATGTAGGTGGAAAGATGTACAACTTAAGCTTGTTAGTATCCCATAAGTTACAATAGAAATCATGGCATCTTTTGATGATGGAATGTAACAATTTCTTATGATAGAGCAATCTAGTTTAGGGTTCGGAGAAATGTTGGTGTCCGTAACCCATGATGATTATTAGATGGGCTGCGATCTAGGTATAGTCATGTGCAAATTAGGTGGCTGCCTTCTGCAGAGAACTTTGAATTGCTTAGGCTGTACTGGGAACGTTGAAAATGTTCTAGTTATAGTTCATATTCGATTACATTGTGCTGTCATACTCTTTTCTAATCTCTATAAGTATGAAGCCCTTGTGCTGAAGTGTGAGCCTCCCCCCCCTTTGTCTCTTTTTTTTCGCCGGGGGGGGGGGGTGTAAGTTACCCCTGGCTTACTATCAGGTCTAAGAAAGGGCTATAGTATGGTGAAAATGGGCCAAAGCTCTAGCCATTATATTCATGCAATTTACAGTTCTGTTACATTAGAGTCAAACCTCCAACCTTGAGGTTTGGAGAAAGGGTTCTGTGGCTAGTTGAGATTCTCTTAGTGCTTAATGTGAAAGATCTACATAGAATGTTTGTGATGTTCAAAGAAAGATGTAGACCAGAAGAAAATGAGTTGAATATGCCTAATAGTTTCTAGGTATTCTTGCATTCTTAAGAGGTTGTGCAAAAATTGAGATGTGCCACCTTTCTATGTATTCATTTGTCATCAGAAAAACATTTTACTAGTAAGACAATTGTAGTTGTTCATGCTTTTTTGGCTCATAAGGCAGTTGTTGTTGGTTAGTTCTTGTCCTTTACATGTTTTTACATGTGATAATCGAACAAGCAAGACTGGCTTCAGTTTTAGAACGTCTTTTTCTGAACTTAAATGCCGAATTGATTTTTGTTATCTTAAGGGCCTAGTGATACACTTTAGCTAAATGACCTCTACCTAGATGAAGCTTCTGATGGGGATGATTTTAATTTAATTGGGTTGTTTTACTTAATAGGTCTTGTTGAAGGGTTCATGTCGGGAGGAGTTGAACAAAAATCAAGCATGTCATTTAGTATGCGGTCTTTGCACCTTATCATTTGTCCATGGAGACTTCATTTCTGGCTGATGAGGGTGCACGTCTTCCTAAAATGACACTGCACCAATCACAATCGATGTCAGACAGCCGAGCTGCTATAAGGTCTAGTCTTCATATTCCTGACGCTGTTTCTCTAACCTAAGAGCTTGTTGATGTGGTAGTTCTTGGCCAAGGAGCAGCAGTCAACATGGATGAATGTTCAGCCTATTAGTACATTGCTTGTTCCTCATAATAGAATATATTTTTTCTGGGTTGTTTACACAAGCAGGGTCGGCAATCCTAGTTTTGCATCAATGTTTTTGTAGTGCACCTGGTTTTACTGTGTTGTTCAATTGTTCTCCTGTTGGTTTAGTGCCCTGTACAATATATTTGCAGACATGTTTCATTTCTGGAGTCAATTTTTGTTCATATACTTGTTTTGAAGGGGGGTAGCACACATATTGAAAATGTTCTGTGTACAATAGATGTGATGAAAGGATCCAGAAGATTCAGACAATCAATATGATGGAGGGGATGCTTGTTTGTGCTGCTCCTCACTATCTCAAGTCCTTCCTAAAAAAGAATGAATTTGAATCTCATATTCATAGTAGCTATGCTGACTTGCTTCAACCCAATATGAAGAAGGAAGAAGTGAACGAACCACAGGTGTCAGATTCTAAGCAGTCTTCAACCTTGGATACAAGTCTTAGAGGTCCATCAAGGCCAGGTTTCTCCCCAAGCTCCTTTTCCCTTGCTCCTATTTTTACTTTGTTTCTGGTTTGGATGAATGTGAATAACCACCATAAATGGAGCTTGAAGCTCAGTTGAGCTGTAGAGCAAGGAATCCCTAAGCAGCAAGGAGTCCAGATGCCGCATCTCCGAACTAAGGGGCCTGAGCGATGTTGTTGCTATTGGAGGAAACATTGTACGGAAGGATAGTACGGAATCTTAGCTGTTAGTTCACTAGAGGTGCTTGGAATGTTGGCGGATTTTTTTCTAATTTTATTCTATGCCCTCCTTTTCAATGTGTTCAATTTGGATCCTCGATTAACTACGAGAAATGGTGAAGGGCACATGTCTGTGCTGGTCGTGATGTCACAGTCTATATATGGATCTAACTGAGGTAGCACATCTTTGGGATACTTCTGAAGTATATACCATAGTGGCAACAGAAAGGGGTGCTAGAAGGCGTTTCCAGAAGTTGCTGCCTTTCAAAGGTGTTGAAGTTATCAAATTTGATTTTCTAAATCCTAGAGATGTTTATGGAATACTTTTATGAGTGTGGTTCTCTTTCAATCCTCTGGGAGTGTGGAGGATCATTAGCTGCATCGACTATTTCTTCTGGTGTTATACACAAGGTACTCATACTTATCCTTAATTTTCTTCATCAAGAATTGAACTGCTTTTAGCCCACCACAATTTGCATAGTTTTTCATAATCTTAATAAGGTCAATGTGGGTACCTATTTTCTTATTGTCATATGTAAGTTATGTTTTAGAGCTATTGCTATTCACAGCCTCTTACTTTCTCTGTGTGGTATTGTGCCTCCCTCAGTGTTTATCTGTACAATTTTGATTTATGGTATCAATCAAAGGGAAATGTTGATGTTATAGAATTACAGAGTCAGCTAACATTGTGTGCTGTATGTTCTCTTTATTATTGTAGGTGTATGCCTTCCTGGCTCCAAAAATTATTAGTGGAAAACATTTTCAGTTTATTGGTGGAATTACAGAGTCAGTTGTGGTGTACAATTTTCAGTTTACTTCTCATTTTGGGGTATTTTGTTGAAGACTTTTTCTATTGCTGTTTGATGTGGATGGAAAAAGTGGTGTTTATTAAGTCCATTCTTCCTCTGATAGGCACACATGTTTTATGGTGTGCAAGATCCTGCTGCACAAGAATGTTTCTAAGCCATTAAATCTACAAAAAGCCCAGAAGAAGCTACTAGGATAGGAAGAAAGATGCAGATGCAACAACCTGATTTGGTAATGTTGGCTTCACTTGCGTTATTAAAGAGTTGCGCTAACTAATCTTGTTAGCCAATGACTTCCTGTTTGATATCTTGTCCATGTCAAGAGTTTGATCGTTGCTAAAATTGGTTGTGGTTGTATTATTGGTTGAACTCGATTGTGGTTCTATTGTTAGCTGAACTCACCTAGGTCCTCTATATTGCTAGTTGAACTCGATTGTGATTCTATTCTTGGTTCAACTCTGTTGTGGTTCTATAGTTGGTTGAACTCTACTATGCGTGTTTAAACTTAATTCTGCCAAGGTTGCATCTTAGTTAATCTCTTTGGTTAACTTTTCTACTAATTCATTTTTTTGTGTGTTTTAATTGTCTAATAGGTTGCATTTTTGGAGCTAACATCTCTCAGTGAAGAAAATGAAGATGGAGATTTTTTTTATATTTTCTTGGACGTTAGGCATGTTTTCAAAGTATAGTTTTAGGTAGTATGTGGAGCAATAAAATGTTCAATCAGCTAGCGACATCAAAAAAATTAGCAGGATGGATTCAAAACAATGCAAGAATATTTAGTTTTGATTATTGTAGTCTTTGTTGCTATGTCTACAATTAATTTTTTTTTGGGAACTAATGTGTAATTTATTTAATTAATGTTTGATCTATTTTAATTTATTAGTTTGTTAATTTTATTTATTTATGTAGGGTGATGTGCGCTGGTAATTAGTATAAAACTTGTTAATTAAAAAAAGAACAATTGTATAGAATTGTTCTATTTTTAACTTAATAAGTTTTATATTAATTATCAGCATTATTTTTTTAAATACTAAAACGCCACTAGTAACACTTTTAAGTGTGGGGAAAAATATGATTTCTTACATCTTCCAGAGTCGGCATAGCGTAAAATGACCACATATAAACTGTGGGTAATTAATACTTACTACGCATTTATAAGTGTGAGAAATATAGCTCTACCCGCATTTTCATTAAGTGTGGAGAACACTTCCACACACTTAACTTCCCCACATTTAGCCTAAATGTGGGCAACAACTATTTCTACACTTATAAGTGTGGTTATTAGCAAAATTAAATGTGGAGGGGAGCAACCTTTTTTGTAGTGAACGTACTTCAATGGAACAGCAACGACAAAGGATGGAGGAGCAGCAAAGACAGCTTGAACAGCAACAAGGAAAGATGGAAGAGCATAAACATAGGATGCAGGAGGTACAAAGAATGCTAGAGGCACAATGTAAGATGATGGATGATCAAAAACAAGCCTTGCTAGGTATGCAATCCCAAATGGCACTCATGTCTAGCTTGCTTGGTCATCCATCACCACTCCATGATTCAGAAAAGTAGAATGCTTGAAAAATATATGCACATACAGGAGTTCTGATTTTGGCTGCTTTGGATCTCTACCATGCATATATACAGAGAGGAGTTTTGATCACTTTTGTGGATCCCAATTACCTTATATATATATGTTATGCTTTGGATCCATGTAGATTTGTATTTTGCAGTATTAAATACTTACAAATCTTGATCTTTTGTGTGGGGTTGTAAATTTAGCAAATAGTTCAACCTTTTCAAATTGACATTATTGTAGAGGCCCCAATATATATATATATATATATATATATATATATATATATATATATA
>JACYFF010031958.1:36874745-36900088 GCA_017589665.1 Selenicereus undatus | reverse complement strand
TATATATATATATATATATATATATATATATATATACATATAAAATAATGGAAAATTACATGGGGTTAGTTCTAAATTTACTAAGAAAGTTAGTAAATTACAAATACAAGTATACAACTCATCCCTAACCCTATATCAAATGTGCCGTGCAATTATCCAAAGGATTGTGTGTTGTTAAGCCAAGTTTTAATAATCTAAATTGAGCTCATGCGATGACAAAATAAGTGGACCAACCTAATGCAAATCATTTGTCAATGGTCTCATTTGTGAGCCCCAATACCAAAATATACCTTAAAAAATCAAAAAAAGAAAGAAAATAATGAAATTTTTATTTACACCTTAGTGTTTGTTTATAACTTCACGTTTGTCATATTTGGAGTTGGTAAATAGAAACAGATTGGCTCAAGTTGACATTTTTGGTAATCGAATCAATGTTATTAGATAACTTGCTAAGTGATCATACATCAAAATTCAAAGATTTGTCTTTGTGAGATTAACAACTTGATCTGCATTTGCTCAATGAGTCAAAACGAAAAAGTAACGACAATATATGAGCATGTGTCAATTAGCATTACATTTATGTGATTATTCATGCTTGTTAGCGAAACTCGAGACTTAGAATTTATTGTCCAAAATTCAAATGAGTCAGATTTATTGTGAGATCATATTCAACGATACATTCTTAAATATGATTTTGTAAAATTAAACATGTTATGAAGATAATTTAGAATCGTAGATCAGTAGTGCAAAATTTTTGACAGTAGTCACAAAATAATATTATAAATTTATAATCATAGAGTGCATTGCGTTAAGTCATTAAGTGAATCAAATAGTAAAATAGGATTACTATATCCGAATAAGTTTAATAAATTTTTAATTATACTTATCTTTTCTTAATTCCTATTGTGACAAAATGTTTTTTTCTCTTATATTTTTACTACATATCTCTCAAATTAAAAACTTAAAACTATCAACTATTGTGTTTTTTCCTCTTAAGTTTTTAATTGATTTCATTTGTAAAAATTTTCTCTTAAGTTTTTTCTTTTCCAACCTAAACTCAACTAATTGAGTTTGAAAATTTCAAAATTCCCTCCAAAAGAGGAAAGACTAAAACCCCCCAAAAAAGTTACTATTTATTCGGGTAAAATTGAGTCGGATAAGAATCAGATCAGTTTTAAATCGAGGTACAGTACGATTCGGTTCGGATTCGGGTTGTCCTTTTTCGGTTCACTTCGGGTTGGGTCACCACGGATCAGGTTTAAATTGGGTTGGGTCATTTTGGGCATGGGTCATTTCGGGTCATGCTACAATTCGGATTTCATTCGGTTATGGATCGGTTTACTTCGGGTGTTCGGGTCCAAATCGATTCATCCCATTTCGGGCGTCGGTTCGGGTATGGATCCGGGTCGATCGGTTCGAGTTTCGGGTCTCGGGTCAATTTTGCCAGGTCTATACATGATTGACCCTTTGCAAACTAAAAGTTTCAGTTAATTCCTTTACAAGGCAAAACACTAGCAATCAATTCATTTGGCATAATCAATCAAACAAGACTCCATTCATGAAAATTTTCATAAACAAAATCGAAAAATTAACAATCAATTAGTTTTCTATAACTCCAGTTCTAAGCCAACATCAAAATAATACTTTGGGTCTTGAAGACATATAGTTATTGAGAAAACTTCCAGTCATTTAAATGCATTTTTTACTCGTCCTAACAAAATCTATAATTTTCTTTATAGAAAAAGAATATGTTTTACTATTTGGGTTCCAAGAGCAAATTCAAGGTGTGCACTATTCATTTGAGTTGTACTTAAGGCCTTCAATAAACCCAGTCACAAATTAAACCATTTGATGTCATCAAACTCAGGTCATGCCATTACATGACCAATTTAGAATAGAAAAGGACTAGAGCTTAATTTAACAACAATGAAATAGCTAAGTGGATAAGCAACCCATCCTAGCCACACAATAAACCAGATTTGGCCTAAAACACTTGCTAAAGGATATGGATCCTCATGCATTTGCAACCGACTTCATATCAAAACCAAATCATAACTATCACATGAGCTTAGCTCACCCGGCCTGAGGATCTGATTTCCTTCCCTAGTGTTATATTCTTCCTCCTTTTTATTTTCATTATTTCTTATAGGGTACAGCAAGTTCAGCAGCACGACTTAGAACAAAATCAGCTGATTGAGTTGGTTAACAGTTGGCCCGCTATGCTGCTATTCTAGTGCACAATGCAAGTTTGAGAGGTAACCCTTATTGCCTCTTGTTCTCCTGATAGTCTCCCTTTTGGGATTTTACTATTTTTTTCTCTCCTTTTTTTGGGAAGCTCAAGTAGTGAACGCAAGCAAAGATGCAATCCCATTGAATAATTGATACTCAAAGAATCCCAAATTCTTGTTCGTAGCCCCAATCAATTACATGTCTGACGTAATCACAAAAATGTATACTTAATCAACTCAATTACTTTGGCACCACTTAATTTTAATGTTCAAAATAGTGGTTCTAATACTGGAGCAATTCCTTGTTGTGAATTCTATACAATCCTAAACCTTCATAACAACTATCAAAACTATAGGGAACCACATTTTTTTTTGACATAAAAATATTCTATCTCCTGCTCCTCAGAATCTTAGTTGAACACTACTGTAACTTCAGTTTGATCAATCCCATTTTCCCCTACTTATCAGTAACAACTCATAACTCCATAACAAACTCATAGCATTTTTTGCCATTGATCTATGTATAAAGATTTAAGTACATGTATGTTAATTTTTTTTTTCTTCCAGAATTCCAATTTCCAACCAATTAGTTCGAGCATAGTACTCTTAGGTAACCGAATTAGGAAAATCTATATTACAACAAATTCTGAGTCTTCACACAAACCAATGCTCATGTATCAGTTTCATAGGCACGCATCAAAATAAGTTAAACTTTCGAGGTTATTATAATTTTAGGAAGGAAAGAATCACCCAGCTCGAATTGGCACTTAGGGTCTTACTTTGAATTTGGCATGAAGTTGATAAGCTTCCATATATAGTGCCTCTGCCATTTGACCCGTCCACTTGTAATGAAGAATCTACCATTGTCGCGCACTACCATTGTTGCCATTATCGTAATGCAAATTGTCTCATAGTTGCCGTTTGCATCAATCGAAGTTAGTGCTAGTTAATCGAAATCCAACCAAGTTTGGCCTACACGGCCTCCTCTCAACAAGCAAGAACAACCGCTAAAGACGGATGGTTTGGTGTGCTTAGCAAGGATGGTGGTGAGGGTTAAGGTTTTGAAATCTCTCCTCACTAGTCGTGTGTGTGGGAAATTCTCCTTTTCTTGCATTGGAGACTCGCCACTATTGTCATTGCCATCGCCGTCACCGTTCGCTCTTACTTTCTCTCTCTTTCATGGTTCTACTGAAGAAAGGGGAAAATCAGGAAGATCCCAATGTTTGTGTTGTACAAAATAAAGAGTTCCATACCCCCTTCTCATTCTCTCTCTTTGTTTATCTATTTTTTTTAGCTCATTCACCCATTTTTTCCCCATTTTTAACTGAAATGATAATGATACATGGGATGGCTTGGGTTCAAAATAGTCAAATCAATAAGAAATTTAACCAATCCTTAGATATCCTAAAGAATTTATTAGATATTGGGGTTTCGTCAATCCCAAAGTTCATGTTGTTACAAGTCTGTAGCAAAAAGTTGAAAGTAAAGGTTATCCTAATATACATATCTTCTTTCACCACGCTTCTTTCTCATGGGCCCATTTTATTATTTTTCTTCTTTAGCCCAGCAATACATCCACTTCTTTCTTTCCCATGGACATGCATTAATGATTTCAAAAAGGAAGAAGACAACGAAGCCTAACTGTAAAGACCATGACCCTAAACTCTGGGTACCGCCCCCACCAATGGTCGGACTGCTTGGTGCTAAGTTTTGTTTTGCACATTCTCTTTTTTATTTTCAGCGAAATGGATTAGACTGCAATAGAATAGATGGCCAGCCCAGAGAGCAACAATGCTTGTCTGCCCAAGAGACTAGGTGGCAACCCTCATCCACAGTCATAGACAGGTTCCTAGGCCAAAACTGAGCCCAGTTTCTAGTCTACACAATATTATTATTAGGACCCTGATCCTATTTTTCTTAGTCTAAAAAATATTTAATGAAAAAATGGGAAAAATATTCAAAAGAGTTGCTATTGAGTTTTTTTTAAAACTTACAAACCAAATCTATACTCTAAAATGACCCCTAAATTGAAAAGGAAAAAGGTTCATTTTAAAAAGGTTTTCAAAAACACCTTAAATAATCCCTAAAGTGGCTAGACTCCATAAGATTGAACCAATGATATAGATTGGAGCAAAGGTACGATATCATGACGGAATACATCATGATATCGCTCTTCATCACTGACAATCTCTGCTAATCAAAAATGAGAAAAAAGATAAATCACATTTTAAATATCAAGTATGCAACATATAAATCTTTCAAATCAGATAATAAAAACCAAAACTTCAACGTTAATCTCAAATAAACAACCCAAATAGGTATAGTGGGGGGACTAAACTAATAAAATATTACATCTTTGCTTGAAGTTCAAAACTAAATAAAAACAAAAAAAGAGAAAAGAAAAGAGGGGAATATGAATCTTAGGTTATTCCCTCGAGATAACCCCCCTTCTTTATAAGAGAACCTAGCATAATGGCAACTCTTTTCTAGTCCACCAATTTCTCACTCCTGATGTCTATCTTCGCAATACTTCTCTTAAGTTTCGATCTATTTCTATCCAATTTTTTTGGTGTCTTCAACCCTAGAGGGAGGCCTCTTTTATAGCAACTAAAAGGATACAATGAGCTTATTAAAAAAAAATAGAAAAAAAGATCAATTTATCTCCCAATAGAATTAATCTAACCAGTTGCACTTTTTCACCTAAAACTATACCAGCCACAACATGTTTCAGACACAGAGAAGGAAGCACAAGATCTCGGCTGGGTTTCTGCCAGCAACTAGGGAACCCGACCCGGTTCCTAGCAGACCAGAATAGACCGGGTTCTGTGTTGCTCTCGTAATATGGGCTAGGCTAGCTCTTTTTTTATGTTTTATATCTCTTCATTTAGACTTCAATTAAGGATTAATCCTACTGGAACCCCTAATACATAGATTGGGGCATAAGTTTCACGGTTGCGTATTTTATAAAATTTGAGATGTCATTTTATTGCTCCATTTTGACATTTCACCGGTGTAGCAGTTCCACCGGTTTAGCAAAGCAGTCTAGCAGTTTCACCGGCAACAGCGGACCTTTTGCCAGTCTAGCGGTTATGGATTTTAACTTTTTGTTGGTCTAGTGGTTTTGGATTTTGAGACAGATCTTGATTTTGACCTTTCATCTATCTAATGGACCTTTTACCAGTCCAACAAATTTAGATTTTGAACTTTCACCGGTCCAGCAGCTAGAACTTTCATGATCTAATGGACTTTTCATTGATCTAGCATATCTGAATTTGACCTTTCACCGGTCTAGTAGACCTTTTGCCAGTGTCACGGTTCTGAATTTGACCTTTTTCCATCTAATGGTTCTATGATTTGATCTTTTACTGATCTAACAAAATTTTTTCCACGTTTAACAAACTTTTCATCGGTCTAGCGGATCTTGATTTTGACCTTTCGCAGATCAAGCGGAGCTTCAGCTAGTCCAGGGCTTCTGAATTTGACCTTTTGCTATTCTAAACAACCTTTCACTGGTCTAAAAGTTCTGAATTTGACCTTTCACTGATCCAGCGGTTATGTGGTGTGACCTCTTGTTGGTCTATTTTAAGCTTTTACTAGTCTAGTGGCTAGTAGTGTAAGCGCTTGAAGACTTGCAGCTAGATTGTTGTGATCTTAGTGGTATCACAGCCTAAAAATTTGTAGCCAGATCCCTCTAAACTTGGCAACCTGAGAGCCTAAAGACCTCTAGCTAAATCCCCAAGAACATGGTAGTATTTGAACCTAAAGATTTGTAGTCATATGTATGTGAACTTAGTGGCGCGTGAGCCTAAAGACCTAGAGCCAGATCCTTGTGAGCTTTGTGGCATGAGACCCTGAAGACATGTGACCAAATCCCTGTAAATTTTGTAGTGTGTGAGCCTAAACATCTATAACATATGCATGTGAACTTAGTTGGATGTGAGCCTGAAGACCTATAAACAGTTCTCTATGAACTTCATGCCTTGAAAGCCTAAAAATCTGTGGTTAGATCCTTGAGGATCTTATGGCATAAGAGCCAAAAGATATGTTACTAGATCCTAGCTTGTCATTGGTGAGATGTTGAGATGTTAAATCTTCAAGTTAGACTTTTTTCGGCTTCGGTGTTGATTTCATGTGTTTCTGATGGGAGTTTGTTGAAATGTCATGGACATTGGGATGTCCTAAGATAAAAAGGATGTGATGTCCTCTATGGCTAGTTTCATGATAAATTGAAGTTAGGATAATGCCTTTTATATAAAGATGTGGGTGAATTACCTAAAGGTGATGATGCTTGTGTAAAGCGCACTTTGATGATGGAGCCCCCACTTTGACTTAGCCTAATTAAGGCAAGGGTCAAAGTATAAATGTCTTCTATGATAGTGGTTTACATAATCTTTAGAACCTTTGATGTATATTCATGGCTAACTAGGGTTGTGTGCCCTTCCTATAAGGTTGCTTTCATGCTTGAATGCACCGTCTTCGATCCAAGCTTCCCAAGTGATCAAGGCAGATGGTGAGCTAGTAGATAGACTAAAGACCCATGTATAGATATAGTGTATTTCCTAGCCTAGTTTAGACTATGCTATAAGTTGACTATGTAAACTTAATTATGCTAACTATGCTAACTTATGATGACCTAACCTCGTTTGCAAGTAGGTGATGGTCTCATGCTAAGTTTGAAGTACATTGGATAAGCTGATCAATGTACAAGAGACTAATGGATTAGGCATAGTGATATTTTGTAGCTTAAGCTGCAACATACCATAGGATGAGGATAAAAAGTTGGTTGACTACTGGCTTAGGCCGATTCATAAGGTATACGGTACTCATGATAGGAAATTTTTATTTTTATTTTTTTTAAAAAGTGACCGTTCATTTTACATTAAAGTGCTTAGGTTATGAAGAACTCCCAATTTATGTTTATTGTAACAAAAGGTCTAGATGTGTAGGGATATGGTAGGCAAAGATGTTTTTGCTAGTGATGCCTAAAGTAGCCTCTAGTTAAGTACAAAGAATACGTTTATCTCTTTGTCAAGAAATGTTTATCATGATAGAAATCCTAATTGTCTACAAAAATGTATGTGAGCCCCTTGCCTTGCATAATGGGTGAGTGCTCACTTAGAAAGGGTTGGAATATGAAGTGAGTATCCACTGTTGAATTTAAAACAAAGAGTACTGAATTTTAGAATCGAAAGAGATTGGAGGCTATGATGATTGGGAAGAAGTGGCAAAGTTAGTATATAGTTTGTCCATGTCTAGTTGATAGGAGTAGGTAATGGAATGCTTCTTTGTCCTCAAAAACCCAAGGTTTTATTTTTCACTCTCCTTTTGCCTAGTGCGCTTTCGTAGGTTTTCGAGCTAGCCACTCTTTATTTTTTTCTCTTCTTTTTTTGGAGACCAAAGGACTCAATTAAGATGTTTCTTTATGGAAAAGTGTTTTTGTGGCTCAGCCTTAAAGAGGTCACCTATATATGTAGTATGAAATCCGGCCAGTCGTAGTTAGGAAATAAGAACATGCAACTTAAAGGACAGATGCCTTCAGGAGGACTTTTTAAGGTAGACTTTAGGGTTAGGGTGTCAAAGGAAGGGAATCAGCATGAAGGCTCAAAAAACCCTTATGAAATCCGCAAGTGTTTGATGGTGAAGAAGTTATTGTGAATCATCAATTTCTTTTTTTTCTTTATTCTTCTTGTTTCAAGCTTTTTCATTCTTCTCTTCTTTTCTTTTTGTTCTTCTTTTCTTTGTTTTTCTTTTTTTCCCCATTGGATGGGTCTGTTTAGTCCAAGCTCTCTTTTTTAATTGTTATGTTTTGCTATTAATTTCACCCATGACACACCTTTCTCCCTAGTTAGGTTAGACGAAGTTATGAAAGAAATAGGCTCTTCAAAGGCTCAAATGAGTTCTAAATGGTAACTTATCAAGCTTCACAAAGGTATTAATGGAAGTCGTCAAAGGAGCTCTTCTTTGCACTACAAGATGCATCGACTTTATGTCTATTATGCTTATATAGGCTTCAATAGGAGCTTTGCAGAAGTTGCCCCTTAGGCCTCAAGGTGAGGCAACTTTCTAGCGCAATTTTCTAACTCTCTCCCAACTCTCATGAAGTTGTTTGTTTTAATCTTGGGAGAATGTTGGTATCGAATAGACCTGGCAAAACTGACCCGAGATCCGGAACCCGAATCGAACGACCCGGATCCATACCCGAACCGACACCCGAAATGGGATGAACTGATTTAGACCCCGAACATCCGAAGTAAACCGATCAAGAACCGAACGAAACCTGAATTGTAGCATGACCCGCAATGACCCACACCCGCAATGACCCACACCCGAAATGGCCCGACCCAATTCAAACCCGATCCATAGTGATCCGACCTGAAGTGAATAAAAAATGGACAACCCGAACCCGAACCGAACCGAACTATACCTGATTTAAAATTGATCTGATTCTTACCCGACTCAATTTTACCCCAATAAGAGTAACTTTCTTTTTTGGGTTTGAGTCTTTCTCTTTTGGAGAAAATTTTGAATTTTTCAAACTCAATTAGTTGAGTTTAGGTGGGAAAAGAAAAACAAGTTAAGAGGGAATTTTTACAAATGAAATCAACTAAAAACTTAAGAGGAAAAAATAAAATAGTTGATTGTTTTAAGTTTTTTATTTGGTAGATATGTAGTAAAAATATAACAGAAAAAATATTTTGTCACAATAGGAATTAAGAAAAGATAAGTATAATTAATAATTTATTAAACTTATTAGGATCTAGCAATTCTATTTTATTATTTGATTCACTTAATGACTTAATGCAATGCACGCTATGATTATAAAGTTATAATATCATTCTGTGACTACTGTTAAAAATTTGCCACTACTGATCTACAATTCTAAATCATCTTCATAACATGTTTAATTCTACAAAATCATATTCAAGAATTTATCATTGCAGGTGATCTCATAATAATGTGACACATTTGAATTTTGAACAATTAAATCCCAAGTCTTGAGTTTCGATAACGAGCATTCCCAATCACATAAATGTAATGCTAATTGGCACATACTCATATATTGCCTTTGGTTTTTGGTTTTAACTCATTGAACAAATGCAGATTAAGTTATTAATCTCACAAAGATAAATCATTGAATGTTGATGTATGATCACTTAACGAGCTATTAAAGAACATTGATTCGATTACAAAAAATGTTGACTTGAACCAGCTTGTTTTTATTTACCAACTTCAAATATGACAAACGTGAAGGTATAAACTAATACCGTGGTCTAAAAGAAAATTTTGTTATTTTCGTTCTTTCTTTTTTCATTTTCCAAGTTATATTTTGGTTTGGGCTCATGAGTGAGACCATTGACAAATGATTTGCATTAGGTTGGTCCACTTATTTTGTCATCACATGTACTCAATTGAGATGATTAAAACTTGACTTCACGACCCATAATCCTTTGAATAATTGCACGGCGCATTCGATATAGGGTTAGGGATGAGTTGCATACTTGTATTTCTAATTTTGTAACTTTCTTAGTAAATTTAGAATTAACACCATATAATTTTCCATTATATATATATATATATATATGTATGTATATAAAATGTATAATCAATTAATCATTAACGTATGAGTTAAAAGAGAAATCTAGAATAAATGGGTGTGTCTAATTAAATGATTTTTATCTTTTAAATACAAGTTAAGAGTAAAGAACTAAAGATGGTTGCACTGAAAACATACAATGATTCGAAATTAACCTAACTTGATTTATACTCGATTCGATTTACACCTAACCCGATATTGAGCCAAACATTGAACCGAATCCCATCCGAATCAAATTACACTTGACCCATACCTGATTCGAACCTTGCTACTGTAGACAACCCGAAACAGACCCAACCTGAAATCCACCCGAATTGAACTCGTACCGACTCGAACATGGTACCAGTCAGTGACCAAAATCGGAACTTCACTCGAACCGAACTTCACCCGACCTGAACATGGTTGACCCGAAAGTGACCCAAACCTGAACTTCACCCGAACCGAATCCGAACACAACCCTAACATAGTTGACCTGAAAGTGATCTGAACGGAACTAAGACTCGACTTGTACCTGACTCGAATGACCCATTTACCAGGTCTAGTATCGAACGTCTTGTGGTAGTTCATCTATCAATTTGATTCTCAAAAATTCTTTTTCCATATGTTCCTATGTGTAATGTTTTCATTGATCGGCAACAAATCCTTAGCCTTTTCTTTCAAAGAGAAAGGAAAAAGACAAAAACCCAATAGCATCAACATAGACATCAGGAAAATAAATGTTGACCAAATCTCCAAAAATGCATTAATATTCTTATAATGATTTTCATATTAAAAGCAACGAAAAGATGGAAACACCTGAATTACAAAGCGCTAATTTGAAGTATCTAGTGACTTTTGGCAAGTATTGTGCCCATAGGCAACTCATATGTTTTTTGGAGTAAACTACTCCCTAAGCTAGAGTTAGTGGACAAAAACACCACCAAGTTTTCAGTTTTTTTCCAATCTGCCATCAAGTTATTTGTTTTCTTTGAGTCACTATGTTTAGCACTCCCTTCATCTTGAAAAACTCTTCAAATTTTGCAAAATAGGAGAACAAGATTTATTATTGTAATGGTTGAAGTGAAAACTCAATTTTTTACTTAAAAAAGAAAGTTGACCATATTTATAGGACATTCATAAAAAAAATTTAGACAATTTAATTACGCTTGAGAAATGGGTTTTTTTCCCAATTGGCTATTGAATAATTATACAGCTTGTTATCATTAGTGACAAATTGTAAACTGGAAGGTTGGGAAAAAGGTTATTTTGAATTTTGAAAACAAAATTGATATTTTAATGGCATTTTTATTCATTGAGTCCCCTAAGATGTTTGTGGTGATGTTGTTTCATATTCTTCTTCATATTTGTGTTCTTATTTTGCTAGGGTATGTTAAATTTGGATCATGTTCTTTAAGGCTTGGAGACATATAATGTCTATCAAGCATAGATCGCATACTTGGACTCACTAGCGAAGATTAATATGAACTTTTCTTCACTTTTATACCACATTAATCAGGATTAGAATTTTTCTCCTTTTTCAATAGTCAAAGAAAGGGAATTTGAAGGCCCCTAAGTAATATAAACATATTCTGAGGTACCTTAAATTATGGGGAAACAATTTGTGAAGTTTGATTCCCCCATGTGATGTCACGATTATAATGAGATACATGAGGGCATTTGAATAAAATAAATCTGCTAACATGTACCAATTCTATTATGGCTATAACTAACCATATGGTTGTAAGTAACTATATTCCGAAACCAAGACTTGAATAAATGTAGATCTTCCGGCTTGACTTCAATTTAGTTGGAATATACATAAATTCAAATACGTACTTTCTCTCTCCTCTTCTTCTCTTTCTCTATATGAATTCTTGAAAATTAACATGGTATCAGAGCCCTACTTCTCCTGGTCTGGATCTAACAGTTTTCCCATGTTTTTTTTTCAATACTTTCTTTTGATCTAGTTAATGCATTAAATCTCTCCTCCATTGTGATTTCATTAGTGGCTTTCTTGATTGTGAAATTGTGACAATGGCTGAGAATCAAGTTGTGGAGAATGTGGTTAGTCAAACAGTGAACAATGCTGCTTTAGATGCTAAGAATCTGATAAGTGCTTAACATATACATCATTTTAGGGCTATTTTGCTTCATTTTTAGGAGAATTATGTGCTTAATGTTATTGGTTATACTCCTATTATCAATTTATGTTTGTGTATGGTTGTTTGATATGTTTTGCAGGATTTTAAGCCTTTTTGCCCAGCATTTGACCCTTAATGGATGTATTTTAACCTCCCCCATGGATACCCATGTGATACTGTGCCCGTGGAGCAAGAAAAGAGCAGCAAGCTGGTTGCAGCATTGACCACGATCGGAACGTGGTGTCTGGTCCGTGGTGAGTTGAGAAACTGTTGCCGCTTCGTCTTCCTTCAGCTGTGTGGCTGAAAATGTCCGAGCTCTCCTATAAAAGGGCTTCGTTGAACAGTAGAAGAGAGAGGTATATGCATAGAGATACATATAGAAAGCAAACAAGAGTAGCATAGTTTATCTTCTTTCTCAAATTTGTGCTCTTTTTAGTTTAGATTTTTAGTTTGGTATTTGTAATGGTGAGAAATCTTAAGTATGATTTTCTTATCTTGAGGCGGTTTGAAGCCCTTGGTTGAAGGCTATTCTCAATGAAGCCCTTCCGCTCAAATTTTGCAAAAATGTTGGTTAGTTGTTTAATCCTTAATCATGAGTAAGTAGTTTTTATTTTGTCTAGGGATTTAGTAGTTTGTGAAGGTATAGTTGGATCATGTTTTAATCTAAAAAATTGTCTTTATTTTCATGATTGGCTTAATTTAGTTCTATCAAGTGATTATCATGTTGTCAGTGGATTTTTGGTCAAAATTTTCTTGCACACTTGAAACAATTGAGTGAAAAACTGCAAGTTGACATTTACTTGTTAGACTGCTTGATAAAATCTGACACAACGTCATCTCGAAAGAGAGATTTGCATCTTTGGAGGACGTAGAGTGTAATAGAAGATGTTTAACTTGGATTAAGACAAATTAGTTTGAAAGAACGACTTTTGCTTAGTTTAGAAAATTTTGGTTGAGTTCGAAAGAATACACTAAATTTTTGGATAGATTGCAAATCCTCGAAATTAACCAATTAGACAAAAGCACATGCTTATAATTTTGATCCAATCAACTTTCACAACTACATAACTTCCTAGGTATGTTTTATTAATGGATTTAAACATTTGTGAATTAGAAGTTGTTAAATCGAATCCTCTTGAATTAGAGATTTACTTAGCATATTTTTGTAGACAAAACTCGATAGATTACATTGGTCTCTTAGGAGCGATCTTTTTATCTATACTCGTATTGCAACTACCCATGCGCTTACAACAGTGGTCAAGTTTTTTGGCGCTATTGCCGGGGACTAATCTATTAACTATTGATTTAGTCTTACGAAAGTGAATAAGTATTTTATTGCCTTTTACTTTTATTTACTTTTTACTTTCTTGTTTGATTGCACTGGTAGTGTTGGAGGTAATGCTTGCTAGAATTTTTCCTGTTTATGCGAAGTCCAATCTTGTACGAACTCAATCCCGAGATTGAGAGGACTTTCCGCTTAAGGAGGAAGAAGCAAAGGATTGAAGAACAAAGGCACAAGGCAAGAAGGAATCCAACAAACATGGCGGGAGAAGGTGGTGACCAAAGAAGGACACTTTGAGATTTTGTTATCCCTGGAGTCCAAGGGATCGCCTCAAGCATCACTCATCCTACTATTGATGCCAACAATTTGGAGCTCAAATCGACACTCATTCGATGGTGTGACAATCCCAGTTTAGAGGAACGCCTTTGAAAGACCCAAATCTACATCTCTCGGTCTTCTTAGAGGTGTGCGGTACATTAAAACTTAATGGGGTCTCCACTAATGTGATTTGCCTACGCTTATTTCTTTTCTCATTGAGGGATAAGGAAAGGGCTTGGTTACACTCCTTACCATCTAGATGCATTACTACTTGGGATGAGTTGACAAGAGCCTTCCTCGCCAAGTTTTTCCCTCCGAGCAAAACAACAATCTTGAGAAATCAGATCACCAATGTCACACAAAAAGATAAAGAGACGCTCTATAAAACCTGGGAGCGGTTTAAAGATTTGTTGAGCTTATACCCCCATCATGGTCTTCAGCGTTGGATGAGTATCTAAGCCTTTTAAAATGGTGTGACCCAACATGTCAATTTCACTATTGATGCGGCGACAGGAAGAACCTTGATGAACAAAACTGAGGATGAAGCCTATAATCTAATTGAGGAGATGACAGTTAAAAACTTTCAATGGTCCACCGAACGAGGCCAACCCACACTGGTTGGAGGTAAGCTTGAAGTTGTTGTACTTACTTTACTTTCTGCTAAAGTAGATGCTATGACTCAAAGACTAGACCGAATGAATGTTAATGCTGTAAATTCTAGTGCCCCTTCCCCTTGTGAAATTTGTAGTTCTATTGAGCATGTAACTTTGAATTGTCAAGTTAGAAGCCCTTTTTCCCAAGACCCTAGTGAAGTCAACTATGTTCAAAACTTCAACCCGAGACCGGCCAATGACCCTTACTCTAGGACCTACAATCTGGGTTGGAAGAATCATCCAGATTTCTCCTATAGGTCTAATCCAAATGCATCAACAACGCCCTTATGAATGCTAGACCACCTCCCAATTTTCAAAGACCTCATTTCCCTTCTTAAATACCCCAAAAGTCCAATTTAGAAGTAATGATGGAACGCTTATGGCACAACAAAAACAGGATGAGTATATTAAGCAATTAGCCTCAAAGGTTGATGTGCTTACAACTCATAATAGGATGTTGGAAGCCCAAATTACCCAAAAAGCTAGTTTCTCATCTACACCCCCAGACAGACTTCTTAGCAAGCTCGAACCTAACCCTCATGGGCATTGTACCTGTGTCACCTTGAAGGAAGAAGCAGAGGACTTAACTGACTCTGAGGATATACCAATATAAGAGGGTAGAGAAATAATCATGGCTGGAAGTAAGGAGAGAAACAATGGTGGTAAGACTGCCACATTGGTAGAGAATAACACTATAGAGATCCCCACAGTTTTTCCACCTAAGCTCCCTGACCCAAATAGTTTTTCTATCCCTTGCGTTTTATGAAAAGTGGAAATTGAGGGAGCTTTATGTGAACTAGGTGCAAGCGTTAGTATAATGCCATATTCTTTGTTTCATAAGCTTCACCTAGGACCATTACTAGCCGCACCATTTTCACTACAGTTAGCTGACAGCTCTATGACGCAACCCATAGGTAGATTGGATAATGTGCCAGTCAATATAGGAGATGTTTAGGTGTTGGAGGACTTTATAATAGTTGATATGGCCGAGACCAATGATGCTCAAATTATCCTAGGTCGGCCCATTTTGGCTACAGGTAGTTGCCACATTGATATAAGAAAGGGATGGATTACATTTGAGGTGGAAGGGAGCTATGCTGTGTTTTGTCATACGAAGGAAGACGTGGTTTCTCCTAGTTCTTCTTTATTAGATGCATTACCCCTTTCCCCTGAGATTGACATGGAGGATATCTTGACTTGTGAAAATCCTCCTGATTTTGACTGGATTTCTTATGAGCATATCGACCAAAGGTATGTTAAGGTAGAGTTTGCTGCTCCTATGCCACCTAACACGCCCGATGTTGAGGTCCCTGTTCCTAACGAGTCTTTTCTAAGCGACTATTGCAGGTTTGCACAAGCTGTTCTCTCTATGCCCCCTATGGAAGGATTTGATGCAAATTTCGATTTGGGGGTTGAACAAGTTGATAGTAACCCACCTGATAGGCTATGAGTGCACTTTGTTTTGTACGCAGATAATGCATTATGGAACCATGTCATGAAAATGAAGGACCTTCAACCAGAACTTTTAAGATGGTACCTTCAACTGAAGAAGTTTGACTTTGTTGTTCGTCATAAAGCTAATGTCCATACACTTACGAATCCAAACCAGGCATAGAAGAAGGGTCAAGCTCTTGACCTTAAAAGAGTGCTTCTTGGGAGGTAAGCCAAGCTCTTTTTTCTTTTTCTTTCCTTAGCTTTATTTTTACTATTTTTGTAGTTTGAAAAAAAAAGAAAAAAAAAACTATGAATAAAATGTTTGGCGCCACGGCCAGACCTCCAGAACTACGGTTGTGGGTTGTTGACCCAGTAAAAAAAAGCTGTGTCAGCAGATACCACAGTTAGTCCGATGAACCCCACGGTCCGTGGGGTACTGCTACTGCTTGGAGTCTAGGTTTTTGACCACAGTGACCAGTTATCTCCCACAATTCATCTTCAACCTCGAGTCTCTCTCTCTTTCCACCTCTATTTTCTCTCTCTAAACCCTCCATAGCTAATACCTTCAATCTTTCCTCATTTCTTCTCCATTTTCACTCATTTTCACCCAAAAGCATCCCCTTCCACTCAATCTTTTCTCTTTCCCCATAAATTTCATCTCTTTTCTTCTTCTTCTTCAAACTCATCTCACTTCACTCATCCATCATACCCATCTTTTTCTCTCTCTTATTCTTCTTCTTTTTACTTAAAATCTTCATTTTTCTTCCTCAAATTGTCTTATTTAGGTTTTAGTTTTAGTTTTTGGTTTATTTGCAACAATGCCATCTACCAAAAGACAAAGGAGTATCAAGGAGGTGGGTTCTTCAAGTCAAGCACCACCTTGACCTCAAAGGACATCCCGAACCTCCATCAATGCACGTGCTAGAGGTAATATTCCTCACCCTCTTAGTTTGACACATCCTGATGATGTTGCTAAATATAATTGCTTGAATGAAAGCATGGTTGTAACAACTAGATATTATGATGAGGAACTATTAGCTCGGTTAGGACTGTTGGATGATATTTGATGGTTGTTTACACGAGGTGGTATGGGACACTTCTTAGAAATCAAAGAGCATACATATCGAGACTTGACACTAGAATTCCTAAATACACTCTATGTCGAGGTCACTAGAGGGCCTAGTGTCAAGCCAGATATATATAGTTTTATTTTCAGGGACAATTATATGAACTGAACTTAGGTACCTTCAATAATATCTTCGGTTTTCCACCTAGTATAGATTTACCGAACCGCCAAGTCCCCCACGAATTCAGCCCGAATTTATTTTGGGGCGAACTTTCAAGGAGTGTTAGGTACAACACTAGTTCATTGAAGTGCACACATATTACGAACCCCTACATAAGAGTAGCTCAGCATATCTTGGCCTGTTGTTTCTTTGCTCAGGACGATAATTTGAATGTCTCGAGATTATCTGAGTTGTACTTTTTATCCTGTATGCTTGATGGTGTCCAGCTTGACCTAGCTTCCTTTTTAGCCAGGTAATTGCATAGTGCTGCTGTTATCACTAAAGGTATGATAGTCATCGGTGGGATTGTTACTACTATTGCTAGATTTTTGGGTGTTGAACCCAATCCTAAAGATAGAGTTTCGGGGTCTGAGTGGCTTGATCAAGATGCTTTTGAAATTATGAACTTTTGTAAAGTAGGGGTTGGGCGTTTAAGTTGGATTTACCCCGGGGATCGGCTTTTACCGCTTCCCAATGTCGATCACACCACCTTACTTCGTCGGGCTAACCTTTATTGGGAACCTAGTGATGACGAGATTGTTCGACCCGTACCCAATCATCCAGCCCTTCATTTTAGTCAAGCCGGACCTAGTTCTTCCTCTCAACCAACCCCTCCTAGCGATACTGACCTCCAAGACACGCTAAGATCCATTCAAGAGGAGCAAGTTTTCCTTCGAGCATTTGTTGCTTCTGAGAACGCTGCTCTTTGTGACTTTGTCCAAGAGCACCACGATGAGCTTCGTGGGATGCTTGCTACCCAGACACAATGTTTCCAGGACTATAGGGCATGTCTAAGGACCTGGCAGGATTCTCATATCTCTTATGGCCAACCACCCCATCCTCTACCACCACCTCATTTCTGATTGCTCTATGCTACCCCCTTCCCTTTTTCTATTGTATGCCCACATTGCGGGCAATGTGTGATTCAAGCATGGGGGAGTTAATCATTATATTTGGCATCTGATGCCTGATTTGGTTTGGTGTGCTTGTACTTTGTATATGTTGTTATTGATAGTTTTTGGAGTTTTTATTTTAGGTTTTAGTTTTGTTTAGCAGTATTTCAGTAGTTCATTTAGTTTTCTTTTCATTCTAGGTTGCATTTTTGTTTTTTTTATTAGTTTCTTTTGCATTTTAGTTTGCATTGTTATCAAAGTCAAAAAAAAAGAATTAAAGAAAAAAAAATCCTCTAATGATGATTTTTTTAGATTTGGTGGACTTCTTTGGTTTAGTTTGATCCTTTGATTTGCCTAAATTGTGCATAATAATGTTTGAGAATGATTTTTTGAAATGAGCTCCATGTTTTGACCACATGTCGAGTGCAAGTTGATTACCCCATGAGTCTTTACATGAATTTTGGCATGTGTTTACTAATGAGCTAGTCATGACCTTGGTAGATGTCCCGTGAGGATTTGAGGTTTTAGAGGCTATTTATCATTTAGTCTCATATTTTCTTTCATCTGTGACTCTTCCTTGATGTCATTTTTCTAGAACTTGCTTTGATTCTCATTGATGATCACATTTCGTATATGCATTTAGGCAATATGATTGAAGCATTTTTCTTTGATTTGTTAAACCTCACGGCCAACTAGCCACCTTTGTTATGTATTGTATCCCTTGCTAGCCCCTTTGAGCCTATATTCGATTTTCTTGATTTGAACCTATTATAGCCTATGGCCAAATGGTCATCTTACCCTTAAACCGAGACTAGAGGAGCATTTCCTTCTTTTGCATCAAGTTTGATTTGGGAGCTAAGAAAGAGAGTTGAGATCGTTTAATGGATTTTCGTTGTTTGGTAAAGGGATCTGTAATCTTGATTGATAAAAAGGAAATCCCTTGTTTAATTGTACAAAGTTTAGAGAAGAGTTGGAATTTAAAGTCCATTATGGATTTCCGTTGGCTAACTTATTTGAAAAAAGCAAGAAAAAAAAACACAAAAGTAAGGAAAAAAAAGGAAAAATGAATCTAAACAACAGAAAAAAAAAGCGGAAGAAAGTGTTAGCCTTGTTGGGATTGTAAGTTATTTGTAGTTTTCGACTCTTTCGCTCTTCAATCGGGGATGCATTTTGTTGATAAATTGTAATGGTCTGAGAAGGATATAGTATGATGCATTGGAATTGTTTAGTTCTTAGTCTCTGGCTTCTAGCTCTTCATTTCCAAAACAATTGTTACTCTCTTACCTTTACCCATGGCCCCATTACAACCCTATGAAAGTACTCATTGACTACAAGAAATATTAGAATTTGTGTCCGCTTTTTTGTAACCTTCTAGGAATAGTCACAAATTCTGATTTGTGATTGATAGAGGGTAGTGAAAAATTTCTGACCAAAAGAAAAGCGGTGTGAAATTTGATCATATTTTAAGACCATTTTTCACACTACTATAAAATTGGTCACAATTTTCAAAATTTCGAAACATAAAACTAATTTTTCCTTTATTTTAAAAGCCAAGATTGATTTTTACTTTTAAAAAAACACTGAAATTAATTTGGTGACCATACAGAAATTGAATTTAGGACATAAAATTGGTAAAGTGACTTTAGAAACCCTAGTCTGCCCTGCTTATCTCTCTTACTCTCTCTCCTCTTACACCTTTCGCTCATCTCGCTCCCTTCTCACACCAGCACTTCGTATTCTGGCTCACAGCCCATCCACAAACCTTCGAACGTTGGCGACCAGAATAGAATGGATATGAACTCTCCTTGGGTTTATTAAAGTTGATGTGTTAGTGGGTTTTGATTGATGCTCGTATCAAAAAATTGCGTTTCTGTTTGAATTTTCAAGTGGAACAAGCAATTGATCAAGTTCAGCAAGTGGGTTCTAGTTTTCTGGACACTGTACAACAAATTTTCTGGGTTATGTCTGGTGCTTTGAAGCTAGGCATTGATGCAACAGTTTCAATTGTTCAGTAGGCTAGACATGAGGCTCTGGAAGCTGCTTCTCCGGTGATTTCGAACGCATCGAAAAAAGCCCAAGAAGCCACAATGAGCTCAGGGATTGACACTGAATCATTTGCTGCTGCTGTTAAGGTTTTGGGCCTTCTTCAAATTTTAACTAAACTAAATTTGATTGTGGGTCCTTATAATGGTATAAATATGCTATTCTTTTTTGTCCCTTTGTATTATTCATTTTTTTTTTCCGTGGTTGTCTTATAAAACGAGTAATGATTTGGATCCATTATTTAATAGCTGCTTTTGTGGTGACAGACTCTTTCATATGCGCCTGTATGGAACTCACAATAAGCTATTTTTAGTAAGTGGAAACGTAAGTTTGAAACTTGCCTTGTGAAGTATTTTTATGTTCGTATAAGTTTCAACGAAGTTTAACTTTATCCAGAGTGTTCATTTGGATGTTTTGTTTAAATGTTTTGTTACTTCCCTTTCTGATTTATCAAAAACTTAAGTTCAGGATCCTATAAGATCTCAGCTATGGTAAAGAGAGTTAATAATTGTGTTGTCGGTGAATGGGGATTCATTTAGCATGTTCAGTGTTATCATGCTCAGTGTTTCTAGTAGCTATTTTCGGCATAACGCTGTAATATGAGTAATGACTTGGATCCATTATGTAATATTTGCTTTTGTGGTGACAGACTGTAACAAGTGCTGCAAAACAGATAACAAAGGTGATTGAAGATGTCAAGCCCACAACATCTTCAGCGGTCGAAACCATCTCTAACGACCCAACTCTGATAGTGGATGTCTGCCGCCAGTTTTAACCTTCGAGGATACAAAGGTAAGTAGTGTTTGATACTTAATCTTTTAAATTGCAAAGCTTCTTAAGAATTTCAAAGTCAAACGTGTGAACCAAACCTGCAAACCAAAGTTCTTTTGCAAAAATGAGATGCAGAAAAGGTAGAAGGCCTCTCTTCTTGTTAGGTGTTAGGTTGGCCTACATCTTGATCTCCCATGACATAAGCATCTTGGGAGAAGAGAGCCAAGTTTGTGAAGGACAAAAGCAAAATAACCCAGGATTCTTTTATGTGCATTCATAAGCATTCACATATGGAGTCTTCTACAATTGAATCACACATATTTCATCCTCATGGTGTCAATTTCCTGCCAGCATATTGTTCCCAGTATTCATCGAATTTCCTAAAATTAAAGTGAATACTTCTATCTAAATTTTCTGAATATGCTTCTGATCTAGATTGCTTAAAAACAAACATAAATATGACTGATCATCCTAATTCATTACAAAAAATAATAAGTAAAAGGGTAAAACGAGGAAGGAGATAAGTTATGAAATAAAACTCATATAAGACACGAATGTGACATGTTTTAGTTATGTAGATCCTTTATCTTGGAAACAAGTTTATAGACCTCTGTCGTTATTTTTGAGGTGTATATATAGACCCCTAGCTTGATACCGAAAACAGGTTATACAAAGCTCGAAGATGTTCATTTTTGCTTACATTTAGTTATATTCCTTCTCTCCTAATTCCCCCTTTTGTATCTTCTCAAGTAACAATGTACTAAGGTCATTAGAGAAAGATTGCATGTATGTGTGCGCACACAAGAGAGAGAGAGAGAGAGAGAGAGAGAGAGAGAGAGAGAGAGAGGAGGGGTGTGGTAATCCTAATTACAAATTCAAATGTTTAATAGTAATCTAAACATTGAGGGGCAACTACTAAAAAATCAACTTTTTCCGGCAGATGTTCCGACGGAAAAAGCAGCATTTTTCGTCGAAAAATGACTTTTTTGACGGAAATTCCGGCCAACTACATTCGTCGGAATAAGGAGGGTCGGGAAAGGGTTTTGACGGAAACAGCAAGTCCGTCGGACTGGTTCTCCGACGGAATTGGGCAAGCCAACGGACTGATCTGTCGGATGCAACAAAAAATTTGCAAAAAAATTTCAAATTTTTTTTTTCGGATTCCATCAACAATTCTGTCGGAATTTTTAAAATTTATTTTAAAAAATAAAAAATATAGTACCGAACCAGAAAAATATTTTTCAATATATATAATACACAATAAATTCTCATCATTGACGTTAAATTGATAATAGCATTAAATTATGCTTCATTAATTATAAATTATATTCTTTAACACCAAAGTGCAAAATTGAGAGTAAATTATTATTCTAACAAACTAACATCAATGTAACAAACTAACTATATAAACTATTAATTTGCATAGTTACATGCAAACCAATTATACAAATTATTAAATTCAATGTATATATTTAATTAACAGTAACTTTATACAAATTACACATAAGGAGACTTTATCAAAAAGTCGACGACGAATAACGGCGGGAGGAGGTGATGGCGGCAACCAGCGATGGGGCGATGGCAAGCAGCGGTGCTCCCCCCTCTCTCTCTATCTCTTTCTATTTTACGAAACAACAATGAAAAAATGAATCGAAGTGCAAGTTTTATAAGAGAATGTTCCGTTGGAATTTCGACGGATTTTTCCGTCGGAACATTCAAAAATTTTGAATTTTCCCTCCAATCAATTTGGGCAAAAAAAATTTGAATTATTTATTTTCCGACGGAATATTCTGTCGGAATTCCGTTGGAAATTCCAACCGAACCCAATTCCGTCGGAAAATTCAAAAAAAATTTTATTTTGAATTTTGAAATTCATCCCAGATCTGGTCAACATTAACAAGGGATTCCGACGAATATTCCATCAGACATCTGTCGGAATTCCGACGAAATCGTCTGATTCTGTCGGAAATTTCGACGGATTTAAAGTCCGTCAGAACATCCGCCACCCCTGTCTGCTTTTTTGATCTTCCTGTCGCCATGTCTGTCGACCTGTGCGACGGTCTCTTTTTCGGTCAGCATTTTCCATCGGAATAATTGAAATTTTTGGTAGATAACAGAGGTGGCTTCCAAATGATCAGTAGGAAAAATGGCTGAGAGTCATGCTAAAAGATGATAGTTTAATACAGTAGTGCTTGATTATTTCCAAAATTATGCATAATAGGATCAAATTCTTTTCAAAGAAAATGATATTCCAATATTATTATGCTAGGTAATGGAAAGTTTTACTGTCATTATTCATAACTTATGATGTCTTGTATTAATGATTTTCCTACTATTTTCTTTCCTGTCAATGCTCATTGAATTTTTCCCTTTAGTTTAATTAATTAGACAATTTTATCTGTAATAATTAGTAGTTATTATACGCTATCTTTTGTTGGAAAAGGAAGCAATAGTCGTGGTGGTGAAGATAGTGATGAAGATGACAGTGATGATGATGATGACGGTGATCAACAAGAGAATGAAGATGAGTGTGGAGATGAGGATGAGGATGATGTATGATTATTATCCAAACAATATTTGATGGTGTTATGTGTTTTGCTTTGTGTTTTGAATTACCTTGAATGATGTTGAACGCTTGTAATTGAAGTTTGAATGTTTGATATTAAACTAGTTGTGTGGGAACCTTATTTGGTTGTTATGAAACTATGAAGTTTGGTACTAAACTACTTCTGTTGGAACCTTGGGTGGTTATGAAACTAAGAAGTTTGGTACTAAGTTGCCTATGTTGGGACTTTAGCTGGTTGTTATGAAACCATGAAGTTTTGTTGTCATGTATATGTAAGTATGTATTGTAATTTTGTAAATTCAGCGAGACAATTACTATATAAATACATTATTCCAATTTTTACAAAAAAATCGGTCACAAAAATAGTCACAAATTATTTTTCCACCCTACCACAATCGGCCACAAATACGGTCACAAAATGAACAAAATTGTCAACATCATCGGTCACAAAGACGGTCACAAATAATGATAGTCACAATCTCGGTCACAAATTCCATGATTCACATCGGTCACAAAATCAGTCACAATAACAATTCGGTCACAAATACGATTACAAATCGCTCCCAAATTCTCACCATAACAGTGGTATGAAAAATAGTGTCAAACATGATGTGGTCACAAATTCGGTCACAAATAGTAACTATAGATACATTCATAAAAGTGGTCACAATTTGTGACCAAATCGGTCACAAATTCAATTTCCGACCAAGGGTTTTATGACCACCGATTTCGGTTGCACAATCAGTCACAAACTTCATTTGTGACTGATTTCGCTCTATTTGCGACCGCTTTTTCGGTCACAAACAGATGGTTTTCTAGTTTGTCTAGTGTGTTTACATATTAGTGATGGCAAATTTGAAAGTCTTATCAAGCTTATGGTAGATTTGAATCCAAGGAATAAGCATTGAGAGAACCTTCATTATTATTAAACACATAAGTGATGAGAGCAACATAACTATAGTGAGGTTCTACTGGCCTTGCTAGTTTTACTTGTTTCACATGTTGAAATGACTGTATTCGACAATTTGGGGAGATTGATTCAAGTTTGACATTGTGGACTATAAAAAGGTTTTCGAAAATTTCATTTCCTAATATGTTTGTCAATGATTTTTGTATCTTTTTTGGCTACATTTGGATCAGCTTTTCCATTTGAATGTTATCTATGTCTATACTAATGTGAGACCCGAAGTTTTGTCGTACTTGCTTAATGAATATTGTGTCTGATGGGTTGGAAAATTTTACTTGAATACCCGTCAACCTTAGAAGTAGTTTGATGTTACTAAATCGAAGCTAGACAAATTTGGGAACGAATAATCGATGAAGGATTATATTATCGATTTGGGTTTAGAAATCGGTTTACGAATTAGACTAGCGGTGTTAAGTATGATCTGTCGAATAAATGAAAGAGAGAGGGGAAGGGCAAAATGGTCATTTCGCGCCCCACCTTATTGCTCCTCCCCCTTGCCTGCGTGACCCCCCCCGTGCACCTGCTTCTTCCTCCTCTGCTGAAGGCCAAACTCTCTCTCTCCTCTTTCTTCTTCTTTCTGTCCCCTCCTCACTGTTCCTCGCCGCCACGCCGTGCGACCGGAGCCCAAGCGACGCCGGCGTCCTCCCCTGTGCTTGGCCGAGCCCATCTCAGCGCAAATCAGATCCAACCCCCGATGAATTCGGTGCATGCAAGGTGGTTTCGAACTCCTCCTTTACCTATAAATTGCATTCTTGACCTAGATTCTTCCTAATTGCGTTTAATTTCATCAGAAATTGTAAGTTAGGGTTTCGGTTTGGTGGAGTCCGAACCCCCACGCGAAGGCAAACGGGATTCTTGGGTGTGTGGAGCTCGAATTCGTCTTCAATCTAGCCAAATTGCACGCAAATAGCTTGAATTCGAGGTGGGTAATCCTTTAATCCCACTTATTTTAAGAATTTCGAATGATAATCATATGAATAAGTTTATGGATTTGCTAGTTATAAGTATTTATGCCTAAAGAGTATGAATTATGCTAGAGATATGTATTTGAAGTGAATTATATGCGTCTAGTTTCGATTCAAATCAAATTGGGTAAATTATGCTTGAGGTGTTAATTCAAAGTGAGTTATATGTGTTTAGTTTCGATTCGAATCAATTTGGGTGAATTCGAAGTGAGTTATATGTGTT